>CM076582.1:1224466770-1224709569 GCA_034641835.2 Pinus albicaulis | reverse complement strand
TATTGATAGTGAATGTGAGGAATAACTTAGTTGCGTGCAACTGGCATCTCCATTACAGATCAATTTGATAGTATGGTTTGGGATGGGTTGATAAAGAAAGGAAAACTTGTTGTGAAGGAAATCTACCACAATTTTCCCATGGAAGAGAAAGAATTTGATTATTATTTATGGTTCTAGACATTGTGGAAATGGGAGATTCCACAAAAAATTAAATGTTTCTGTTGGTTGTCACTTCATGATAGAGTGTTCACTTTGAAGAACCTCCAACTCCAGGGATTTATAGGACCTGTCATTTGTCTTATGTGCATGAGGGGTAATGAGGATGTGGTCCATCTATTGCTATGCTGCCAATACCTATGGAAATTTTGAAAGGGGTATTGGATACATTAAACACCACTCCTAATAGAAAATGCCATACTCTAAAGGTGTGCTTGTATTATTGGTTCAATACTCAACAACAACATCGATCCATTCCATTCGACATTATCTAGTCCATTTGGGACAGCATAAATTCTCTTGTATTGATCATAAAGTGGTAGTGGTTTGGGAAGATGTGATTAAAACAGTGACATTTTTCACATAAACTATGTCAACAAAGAGGCATACAAACAAAAGGGAGATCAGGTACAAGGATATCTAGAATGATCTTTGGTAGGGTTTTTTGATAGGGCATGTTTGTAGAAGAAATGTGGATGTGAAACTTTCATTGTATTAGATCAGGAAATTATCACCAGTTCTGGTGGGCGAATGGTTACGACACTAACAACATGGCATAAATTATTGCTTTAAGGGGAGTACTCATAGGTGCAAAATGGTTGGGGTTGGGAAACTTGCACCTATATGGAGATGCTAAGGGCATCACTGACTAGGTCAAGGATTATACTCAATTCAATCCTCCTATATTATCAAACTGGATGTGGCGTATTCAAACCTAGTGAGTACTTTTCAACAAATTACTTTTGGAAATATTTTTAAAGAGCATAATCAAGTTGTTGATCTCTTATCAAAGAGAGGTATTTCTAAGGAACTTGTTGATTATATACTTTACCTGTAATGTTGTTGTGGTTTTCCATGAGTAGCAAAGCATCAAATGGCATTACTCGTGGTAAATATTCAAGTGATAGTTAGAAAGTAATAATGCTAAGCTAAGTCACATGGCCGAATAACGAAGCGCATGTCTATAATGGGGGTGGGAAGACGCAAAGGTTCCGAACATGAAACAAGTGAAGGTATGGTATAAAACGTCTAAAGAAAAAAGTATTATAACAGAGCCCGCCTCTACTTCATACACATGGTACAAGCCTCCGCATGTGCTATTCCGCGTGGGTCAAGGAGTGGACGAGGGTGGTAGAGCCATACCCCCGCGGAATTGTGGTGACATGTCACGAGGGTCGACACGATGTAAGGGTTGTATGGAGAGTAAAGCGTGGGTCTTAAAGCCGTCGTGCTGTGTATTTCACGATTCCATGAAGAATTGTTTCGAGAACTGAGTTGCTTATGCGGCAGAAAGGTAAGGTAAAGTCCTTAGGTGAATTGGTACTGAGGCCCGTACCAGTATTAAACCTGGCATGCAATGTTCACCTACCTGCAGTTAAACACCCAATCCCTATGCGCCATGTGCTCCATTGTCAGTGTCCTTACAACGCTCACCCCACTTGCTTCACCATTCCGCCTTTTTCCCAAGAATCCTCAGTTCTATATAACGGTCCCCCGTATTTTACTGCAGTAAACTTTTTAGGTATTCGGCTACGGTATAAACTAAAGCGGGAGCCTAGTGCTAGGTCTACCCAATCACTGTCAGTACCCCCACATCGCTTTCCCGAGCAGATTTCCCACTGCACAGGTATTCCGTCCCTCATACCCCATCTAGTTTCCTTTTGTTTTTTAAACAAGTTTTTCATATCAGTCATGGGAAAGGTCACCCCCAAGAAAACAAAACCAGAGACTCCTTAGGTCCGTGAAACCAGAAACCCTCCCAGGTTCGAGCATTTCTTAGACCTGCAAGCCGAAATCTGTGATCCGCAATACCCTTTTCCCATCAGCAGCATCAAGCCTGAGCTATTTAGAAGACATGTCGAGAATAGGGATCGATATCGGGTGGTTTTATCAGGCCTATACCACCAAATTACCCCTCCAATCTACTCGATGGTCGATTTTATCTACTGGCTCAGAGATGCCTACGAAAAATGTCAGGGTACATTTATCTCGGCTTAAGGGAACAAGATATTTTCTCTTTCCCCCGACATTATCAGAAGAGCCCTTCGCTTTCCCACTAGCGCAAACTACACAAATTTCATCGAAATGACTTTAACCCCTCAGTTTGCAAAATTTCCATGGGAACAGCAAAGAGATTTCATTTCCTCCATAACCGACAACCAGGCCACATCTCTTCCTTCTGTAGAACCTTTCCCTTTGAGTTTGTTCAAATAATAAGTGCATCCCATCCTCGCTCTCATCGCAGGTCTATTAGGTGTAAGCAGTTTGGTGGAAATCTCCAGGGCATGTGTCGCTTTCTTACGGTTAATGTCTCAATCGGGGGTAGTTCTGGATATCCCTGGTTTCCTGGCCTCCACCATTCAAACCTAGTTCCAAGAACTTTCAGAAACTGGTCACTTCCGCTTTTGTTTTATGGTTCTATATCTCTTCCTATATCAGCATGTTGATAGGTTCGAAGGGTTGGGTTCAGATAAGGTGTATAAGGTAAATTCTCAGCCCAGACCAGTTTTCGACTGGAACTTTGCAACACACCAGTTACCAAATGGGGTGGGTTATTCCAGATTTCTAAATGAGTTCATGCCTATTGTATACACTATCATCCATGACTCTCCATCACCTAGGGTTTTTCCTGAGATTAAGAGATGGTTACAAGCTAGTCAAGCCCAAAGTACTGGGGATTGGTACCTGTATGATAACTACACCGAAATTCGAGTTTATGGAGTTGAAGTTCCCCCCTATTAGTTGGCTGTGTTACATGCCCGACGGATTTATGCTTTGGAGTACATTTGGCTGACCCTGAAATCTGACCAACTCCACTTTGTCCCTGCAAAGAAGGGGTTTATCCTTAAACTCCCCATCACCATTGGCCCTTTTGTTGTCAATTCAAGGCATGCCCTCCCCATCGTTGAGAAGCTGCTTCAATACATGGATTTTAGACAAGGGAAGGTTTGGCCCTACGACCCGAGGGGATTCATCTCTAACAGAAGAAGGAGGAACAAGTCAACTCCTTATGTGCATGAAACGAGACCGTTCATTGAATGGAGGGCTAATCTTGAAACTCGGCCTTTTCTTTCACAGATGGAGACAGATTCATATGCGACAGGGGAAAAGGGAGAGGCAGCTTCAGGAAGAGAATCTCGTAAAGGTCAAGAAGAAGAAGAAGAAGCAGGTCTGTCAGGAGTAGGTTCTTCCCTTCGCAAAAAGCAGAAGACAGTGACAAGTGAAGTAGAAGTTATAGGGGAAGAATAGTTGCTCGAACTGTTTATACCATATGGCAAACCCGATGAGAGCAGGGTAGGGCTCAAGGTGTTATGAGATAGTGTTACGTCCTCTGACTACTCAGAAGTCTCACAGGCTATCGGAGCTGACACTTCACAGATTGCAACCGAAAGAAGCCTGAAAGCCAGAGCCATCAGAGATAATTACAAGGTCGAGCTAGAAGGATACATAGAGAAATACCATACCAGGATTTCAGCCTCGATGAACTTGGACACAAAAAATCTAGTGATGGCCATGGCTAAGGCCATTTTGGACCCGGATGCAGGTACTGCCAGTTACAGAGTGCTAGAGTACGCGATCGACATGTCTAAGGTGCTATCACTTGATAAATGCAACTTATTTCAAGTGGTAGGTGATATGTTAAAATATGAAGTGATGTGGCTTACAATCACGTTAAAAAAGTTGGAGACTAAACATGCCCGAGTGAGGGAGAACTTCAAAAGAGAACAAGGAAATTCTCGTGCCCCCGTGAATCAAGTACGTGCTCTCCAAGATTCGATTAACGGAAAAGAAACTGGTGAAGCCAATCCACAGCATTATGTCATCGAGGAATTTTAGAAGGAAGTGGCATCCCTAAAATGCAAGATTATCATACCGGCCTCCCATCATGTACAAACAACCGAATTAGCTCAGGCTGAGAAAGATAAAGCAGACTTGGCTAACTCCTTGGCAAAGGAGAAGGAAGAAAAGGAAAAGATAGCAGAAGAGATGGTTGTTCTTCAAGGCAGGCTAACGGAATTATAGATGACTTGGGATACACACAGTTGTGCACCACCGCCAGCCCAACCGGAAACTAGTTCGCTGTCCGAACAGTTGACTACAACAATGGCTACAAACGCTACACTAGAGAAGCAGGTTTCTACAGCAAGACTAAGACTCAATGAGTTGGAAGCTGTCTTGGCTGAAAATTCCAAAAAGATCGAGGCTATGCAGAAGGAAGTCGAGCAGGAGAAAAAAGAGAAAGCCGACCAGCAGAAGACCATCATTGATCTCAACAGTCGCATGAAAGATAATATCACCCTTAGGGATGCCAGAAGAATAATCTGGTCAGAAATTATCGTGGCGGTAAAAGGACATTGGGATTTTCTAAAATTCATTGAAGAAGTAAAGTCATCCATGCTTTATCTCAGAAGAAAGATTCATGAGGGAAATATTGATATATCTAGCAGAGCACATCACGTAAGAAGCTATATCTCTTTCTTGAAAGGGTTGAAGTCTGAATATGTGGAGAAGCATGGTATAGCAAGCAGGTTCAAGGAGGCCGTTGAATGTCAGAAAATAATTGATAAAGAGTCCACCCGTACTATAGCTTCAAGAACTTTGGAAAACGTAGCAGTCAATTTGGATCGGTTTGAAATGATTTGGGCTGAGATCACAGTGGCTCGGCTTCCATCATGCTGGGGTCCTAATCCTACTGTGTTACTTCCATTACCAGCATATGAGGCACGTCTCAAGGAGGAGATGAACCAGACAGATGTACTGACAGATAAATCCACCCGACTGAAAGCAGAGACCATAGTTTCAACACTCCGCCAGGAATTTTCTCTCTTGCATCTGATAAAACACAAAATTCCCACTGATGCAAATTTCGATGATCTCACTGAAGCTTATATCAGGGTGGAAGGATTCACATCAATGCCTAAACCTGCAGCAGATAGTTAGCGAAGGTGCACCAAGTATGCCAGCTTGTTGGCCAGCTCATCAGTCAATGTTCTGCCACCTGTGTCAGCAACCGCATCGACCCTATAGCACCAATGAATATTTTCAATTCATGATTCGGCCCTAGTGGCCTTTTACTTTACTTTACTTTACTTTGTTACTTTTAAATTTCGAGTGGAATTCACATTCCACTCCTGCATTTTACTTTTTGATAAAAAAAATGTTATTTAATATTTTTGTTTGAAACAGTCGTGGCTGTAAATGATGAGATGCCCCTATCCCTCATCATGAATTTTGGTTATTTTTGATGGAGACCTCAAACTGATTACTAGCACACGAGGAAGATATTTTTCCCAAAAATATCTTCTCGCTCATGTTTTTGAGGATTCTATATAAGCAGCAACTAAAGAGAAAAAATGGTTCCAGATTTTCAGAAGAATATGCTGTGAAAGAATTTTGTATGCATTTTGCTGAACTTTAATATGAATGCGAAGAGCCCATTGGGTTTCAGTGATGAGGAGTTTCATCTTTAACGAGGATTCTGGTCTTTGTGCTTTACAGTTTGTAACTCTCCCCTATATGTGATAGTTTAATTGTTCATTGTGTTTACATCCATTTCTCTTGTATCATGTTTTGGAATGCGAGTGGCTCACTGGTTTTGGTATGAATTTATCCTAGTTGATACTTATGCGAGAACCTGTCTAGCACTTTAAATATGGCTCAGGTGTGATATGTTGTTTTATTTTCCACTTCAACCATACTTCTGCTATACTAGTTGCTATGAGATGTTATTTTATAAATGTTATTGTCATGTGTGGATTCTTAATTTCGTAAGCCCATTACATGTTGATATTTGTTTCTGGATATCATCTCAATGACAGTTAGCATTCTCTCTATCTTTCATACGCAGTAAACACCTTCTGATTATTTATCTCTGTAAGGTAATTTAGAATCTAGCCCTCCTTACAGTAAACTGCCTTTGAATTGTCTGATACATTTCTATTAGAGTTTCACGATTTGCCTCTGCGATATTACTTTCCCTGTGTCGAATTCCTAAATGTTTTGGTCTCATTCAAATTAAACCTTCCTGTTTACAAAAGATAGCATGAAAGCCTTTTTATGATAACTTCCCATGTTATATCATATGCTCCTTGTTGTATAAGATGTCCTAGGCACTGGTCTTTCACAACTCAAGGCTGTCTCTAGGGTTGAAAACAAAACCCATAAAGTTGTCCTTTGCAAAATTTGGACAAAATGCCTTGCTCAATGTTGGCAGCAGAAATTTCTCTTAAGAGATGATTTTTGGAACATTCCTTTTGCTATATCCTTCAAGTCCTAATATAGTTTTTGAAAAAGCATAATGGTTGTATCAATGATCAGAACAACATATCATGTAGCATTTTGATTGTTCAATCTGTAGGGATATAAAATGGTTATCTATGTCTATAGATTTTGTGCTTTTCCAATAAAAAATAGAAGGGGAGTAGATGGGAAAAAACACAGAAAATACGCATGTGAATTGATAAATGCATTGAGACATATCTTTGATTTTGTACTCTCTTTTTATATGAATGAAAAAACATCGTTTTTCCTCTTAAGAAACAAAATCCTATCGAGTTTCAACTTTCGGCCGTATGATCCTCTCTTCGCGGTCAAGCGGAATAGTGGTCCAATGGTCTGCAACCATGGACAATTTATTCCGGTGGTTTGTGATGCAGGTTGAAATCGTTGCTAACCATAAATTTTCCCTATAGACTTTGCAATGGAAAACCACGTGAAGGTTAACCATTTGTGTGTTGAGATTTTTATGTTTTGAGTAAAATAGGCAAAAATCTCATTAGGTGACAAAAATTAGGAATTTGTTGCTAGATTAACTCCAATTTGTTGGGAGGGAGTTAATGCATGCTAAATTTGAGTTGAGAGGATTTATGAGGCTGTTAGATTCTCCTGCTATATAACAGGTCTCCATACGTTTGTTTTGGAGAGAGTGTGTGAGAATTGTAATCCCCTGTTTGAATTAATAAAGACTGCCAATGCCCTGTTGTGTGGACGTAGCCCAGGAGGTTTGGGTGAACCACGTTAAAGCTGTGTGTCTTTCCTGTGCATGATTAATTTGTTGTTGTTGTGTTTTATAAATTGCTGCGCTCCAACAATTGGTATCAGAGCTTTCTGTTGGAGTGCTGGTGCTGTTGACTGCTGTTCAAACCTGTGCGTGGAGGCATGGAGGCGCTGGTGCTTGTTCTGCCAGCATACGCAGAACTTGTCTTTGGTCATTCGAAAGTTTCGAAGGATTAGCGCCGGGGTGCACAGACAATGCACAGAGGAATTATGTGGGCGTGAGGCAACAGTGTTTAGATGGGCAACGTCGTTGACAACGTTGAAATTTAAGTCCTGGTTTATGCCTTTGAACGCCATTTATAAATCTGACAGTCTGACAGTCTTGTGGTGCGAATTGCTGAGTTGCCGTGGTATCAAACCTGGATGAGCGCAGAAAGAAGGCTGCGTTAAAGCAGAGTTAAACCCTTACTTCTGAACGCGTGTTTGCCTGTTTGCAGCATTGAAATGTGAGTGTTCCTTTTTTTTTTTTTTTTTAAATGAAACGATTTGCAGTTAAAGTTTGTTTAATGCAAGTTTCGTTTGATATCGATTTGGATTGAAATCGATTTAATTTTTTTTTTTTTTTTTTAAACAATACCATAAACATTGAAATCGATTTGTATTAAATCAATTACAAGTTTTTAATTGATTTAAGAGGTGGTGGTATGTTTTTTAAAACAAAATAAATCGATTTGATATTTGGATATGGTAATGTGAATACCATTTGGATATGGTATGAAAGGGCCTTTATTAAAAAAAATTTAAAGGTGCATTTTTTTTTTAAAAATCGATTTGTAATTTGAATTACCATTGCATATGGTATGAAAGGTGAAAGTTTTTTTTAAAAAACATCGATTTATATAAATCGATTTGAGGGCTTTGTATGAAGTGAAAGGCAAAGGTCAAGGATAATTTTTTTTTTAAGGCATTTTTTAATTAAAAGGGGCATTCTTTATTTTGAAAATTGGTTCTGGAGATTGCTGTGTTTTTTGCTGAAACAAGATGGCGAAAACTCAAAATGCCCGGTTTGAAATTGAGAAGTTCAATGGCAAAAACAACTTCGAGATCTGGAAGGTAAAGATGCACGATCTGCTGGTACAACAAGGCGTGGCGAAAGCGCTGTTGGGGAGGAGAAAAAGACCTTCTTCCATGACGGAGGATGAATGGGATGAGTTGGATGACAGAGCTCTGAGTGCAATTCGGTTATGTCTGGCAGATGACGTTCTGTTCAACATTGTGTCAGAGAAGACCGCCGCAGGCTTGTGGATAAAGCTCGAGAAGCTCTACATGACGAAGTCCTTGACAAATCGGATTCTCCTGAAGCGAAAACTATACAGTTTGCGGATGAAGGAAGGTACCTCGGTTACTGACCATCTGAATGTTTTCAATACTCTATTGGTACAATTAGAAAGTCTAGATGTAAAATTTGATTCAGAGGATAAGGCAATAACTCTATTGTGTACATTTCCTGAATCGTGGGATCACTTTGTTACTTCCATAAGCTTCAGTAATGCAGCTGTCCTTGATTTTGACGATGTGGTTGGAGCCATGTTGTCTGAGGAGACGAGGAAGAAGTCGAATGCTGACACCTCTACATCAGAGGCAATGATGGCTAGAGGTCGTTCTAGAGAAAGACGCTCAGGTAAGCGCAGCGATTCGTGTTCAAAGTCGAAAGGGAAGAAGAGCAAAGTGAAGTGCTGGTTTTGTGGCAAATCGGGGCACTTGAAGAAAGACTGCTGGAAGAGACAGCAAACAGAGAAGAAAGGAGACTCTTCGACAGAGAAGAAGGAGGCAAATGCGACGGATACAGGTTCGGCATCTGGTTTAGGTATGAGCGATGAAGTGTTGTCTGTTAATATGTCAAATCATGATCAACATTGGTTGTTAGATTCCGGTGCATCAAACCACATGTGTATTCATAGAGAATGGTTTAAGACGTATAGATCAGTTAATGATGGAGTCGTGTACATGGGCAATGATGTCACATCTAATATTGTTGGGATAGGAAGTATACAACTGCAAATGTTTGATGGCACAACTAAATTGTTAACAGATGTGAGACATGTTCCAGACTTAAGAAAAAATCTAATTTCACTGGGAGCACTTGACACGAATGGATATAAAACTGTAATTCAAGGTGGAGTTAGGAAAATCTATAAAGGTATTTTACTAGTAATGAAAGCTAAGAAAGTAGGAAATCTGTTTCAGTTAGAAGGAAGAACAGGGTCAGTTCATGTGTCTACTGTGTCTGAACATGACAGTAGTTCCATTCACTTATGGCATCAAATATTAGGGCATATGAGTGAAAGAGGGTTGAAAATTTTGGCTGATCGCAAGTTACTTCCTAATCTAAGGTCTGGAAAGTTAGATTTCTGTAAACATTGCTTGTTTGGAAAACAAAGTAAACAAAAATTTAAAACAGGAAAACATACTAGTAAAGGGATACTTGATTATATTCATTCAGATGTTTGGGGTCTAGCTCCTACAGCGTCATATGGTGGTTCGTCGTATTTTGTATCATTTATTGATGAATTTTCTAGGAAGGTGTGGGTCTACATGTTGAAAAGGAAGTCTGATGTTTTTTCAGTTTTCAAACAGTTTAGAGCATTGGTAGAAAACAGCACTGGTAGAACAATAAAGTGTTTAAGAACTGACAATGGTGGTGAGTTTACTTCCAAGGAGTTTGACAGCTATTGCAAGGATGCAGGGATCGAGAGACATAAGACCACGGTTTATACTCCTCAACAAAATGGAGTTGTTGAACGCATGAACAGGACTCTTCTAGAGAGAGCAAGGAGTATGCTGAGTAACGCCGGGTTGCAAAAGGAGTTGTGGACGGAAGCGGTGGCAACAGCTTGTTATGTGATAAACCGATCTCCATCGACGACGATAGACTGCAAGATTCTGCAAGAGGTATGGAAAGGACACCCTTGTGACTATTCTAAACTCAGAGTGTTTGGTTGTGATGCATATGCTCTAGTGCCTAAACATCAGCAAACTAAGTTAGATCCAAAGTCTAAAAGGTATGTCTTTGTTGGGTATGGTGTTGGAACAAAGGGATATAGATTGTGGGATCCTACTACCCACAAAATCATCATCAACAGAGATGTAAAGTTTAATGAATCCTCTCTTGTACAGTTAGATGTAGATAGTAAATTGAAACAGGATGATGTATTTGATTTTCAGCACATTCAGTTTGATAGCATTTCTAATGATAGTCATGATGACCGTAGTTCAGATACTAGTCATGAACAGGTTTCAGAATCAGAACATGAACAGGGTTCAGGTTTAGATCATGAACAGGTCTCAGATACTGATCGGCAAGAAGTTCCTACAGATGGTAGTCAACCAGAAACAACTTTTAGGAGGTCTACAAGGGATAAAATGCGGTTCGGCAAAGGTATGATGATTATGTTAAAAATATTTGATCGCTTTGACCAATGACAGGTAACCTGCTATCGTGAAGGCTAGAAGGTTCTAATAGTGACAAGTGGAAAGCAGCCATGAAGGACGAAATGATGGCCTTGAGTAAGAACGGCACATGGGATCTGGTTGAGCTTCCGAAAGACAGGAAAACTGTGGGGTGTAAATGGGTTTACAAGCTGAAACGGGGTGTGAATGATACGGAGGACAGGTACAAAGCGCGGCTGGTTGCAAAAGGGTTTTCTCAGAAAGCAGGCATAGACTTTCATGAGATTTTTTCACCTATTGTTAAAATAGTTTCAATTCGAATTGTGTTAGCTTTAGTTTCTTTGTTTGATTTAGAGTTACAGCAACTAGATGTTAAGACTGCTTTTCTACATGGAGATCTAGATGAGGAAATTTATATGGAACAACCGGAAGGGTTTGTTCAGCATCTCAATGAGAAATTTGTCTGCAGGCTCAAGAAGTCATTATATGGCCTGAAGCAGTCGCCTCGGCAGTGGTATAAGAAGTTTGATTCTTTCATGTTGAGTCAGAAATATGTTAGAAGTGAATATGATCAATGTGTGTATTTCAAGCAATTGAAAAATGGCATGTTCATTATCTTAGTGTTGTATGTTGACGATATGCTTTTAGCAAGCAAAAGCATTGATGAAATCAACAGGTTGAAGACTCAGATGACAAGGACATTCGATATGAAAGATCTAGGAGCAGCAAGACAGATTTTGGGCATGGAGATTTTCAGAGACAGGAGCAATGGTAAGTTGTGGCTATCACAACAGAAGTATGTTGAGAAGATACTTTTGAGATTTGGTATGAATAATGTGAAGCCTGTGTCAGTCCCTTTAGCTTCCCATTTCAAGCTTTCTTCGGGTTTATGTCCTAATACAGATGAAGAAAAGGATTATATGTCTCAAATTCCATATGCTAATGTAGTAGGATGTTTGATGTATGCGATGGTTTGTACTCGACCAGATATTTCACATGCAGTTGGGGTTGTCAGCAAGTACATGGCAAATCCGGGGAAAGAACACTGGTCAGCAGTGAAATGGGTGCGTCGGTACTTGAGAGGCACAAGTAGTTATTGTATCACTTACAATAAGAGTAGTGAATTTGTTTGTGGATATGTTGATTCCGATTTTGCAGGTGATTTGGATAAGAGAAGGTCAACTTCAGGGTACGTCTTTACTCTTGCAGGTGGAGCTATCAGCTGGATGTCAAAGCTACAGAACATTGTTGCTTTATCCACCACCACATGCATCAACACATTATGCTTCGTGGCAAAGAGGCGGTTTGGTTGAAAGGTTTGCTTGGTGAATTTGGTAGGTTGCAAGACAACATCAGGTTACTTTGTGATAGTCAAAGTGCAATACATTTGGCTAAGAATCTGGCCTATCATATTAAGTCAAAGCATATTCCAATTAAATACCATTTTGTAAGACAGGTTATCACTGAAAGGGGAGTCTCTCTTGAAAAAGTGCATACAAAGGAGAATTGTGCAGACATGTTCACGAAACCAGTTTTGTTGGAGAAGCTGCGTTGGTGTTTGGCTTCTCTTGGCTTGCAGAAAAGATAAAATAATAAAGAACAGGGCATCAGGCTAATTGTTGTCAAGGTGGAGATTGTTGAGATTTTTCTATTTTGAGTAAAATAGGCAAAAATCTCATTAGGTGACAAAAATTAGGAATTAGTTCCTAGATTAGCTCCAGTTTGTTGGGAGGGAGTTAATGCATGCTAAATTTGAGTTGAGAGGATTTATGAGGCTGTTAGATTCTCCTGCTATATAACAGGTCTCCATACGTTTGTTTTGGAGAGAGTGTGTGAGAATTGTAATCTCCTGTTTGAATTAATAAAGATTGCCAATGCCCTGTTGTGTGGACATAGCCCAGGAGGTTTGGGTGAACCACGTTAAAGCTGTGTGTCTTTCCTGTGCATGATTAATTTGCTGTTGTTGTGTTTTATATATTGCTGCGCTCCGACAATAATTAACATTGTGAAGCACGGATTCGGCTGCATATCATAGACTGGTCTTCAAGAGACATAAACATAGTTCAGTACTGCTCTCACCATTATGCAAAAAAGGAATATGAGTGAGGCAGTTAAAACCAACATCAACTTATTAACACGCCCAGATCTCCGCAAATCGAGAAAGGCTATTGCCAATAAAACAACACCCATTGTGCCGAACATCACTGTCATAATTGAACCGACTAACAACAGACGGTCTCTTTCACTGGACTCCATGGGAATGTTCCATCGTGAAGGCATTCTGATTCGTTCTCCTTTTCCGTAGTACTCTATTTTGAATTGCACCTTAAACGTAAGCGCTACTGCCTACCCAGCCTCGTCGGAGTTTGAAAACTGCTTGCCCTGCGTAACGATGAAATTATGTTTTAGATTGAAAAGTTGAAGCTATACCAGGGAAAAAATAATGCATGGGATGATAAATCGATGGAGACGATTCTAATATCATTAAATGGGCATGCATGTTACCGATACCAAAAAGCTGTGATACAAGAATGAGAGCGGATTAATAGCTTTTACCGATCTTTCCATTCTACATATAATCCGTCCAACATCTAGGTTAAAAAATAGTTCATCTTTAGCCATTCAACGGCTATATTTTGTTATAGATTTTTTAAACTGAATTTGGACCGGACTGATTTCGTGTATCAGACGCGACTGTACCTCTCCCAAATAATATATATTTTGCATGTTGCATCCGGAAATAAAAATCTATTTTCCGAAGAGTCGTTACATTTAAATTTTTATTATTATTTTTCATTTAAGTTGTTTTGAGTATAACTAAAATTTATTTTAGGATCAATATAATTAAATTTGAAACTGATAAAAATATTAGTAATTAAATTCCTCTCATTTTTAGAATTTTTTTATTTAAATTTAATTTGTCAAAATTATTTAGAAATTATATTCAATTTGTGCCACACCAACTCTAAATTGATTAATTGACTGAAGCTTTTTTTAAGCAAAACACATCTACCTCGCGAAATTTAATCCTAAATCATAAGTCTCCAAAAACTCCTCTATTTTAAATACTAAATAAAATCTGCCTTATTTATTTCATTTGAACTAAATTTAAATTTCCAAGATTACAGTTAACAAATTTATCATGAACAAGAAATAATAACATACAAACAAAATGACAAATAAAAATTTTCCGTTCTCTTTGATGTTTGTATAAAAAACAACAATGGTTGACTACTTTGCAAATGCAAGTCGACTTTTATATATATAGATAAAACAATGATTTGAAAAATTAATATATTTTAAAATTTTAATAATAAATATATTATTATAATAACAATAATTTTGAATTAATAACATTACATTAGTTATAAATTTTACATATTAATTAAATAATAAAATAATTTTTTAAAATTAAAATAATTTAATAAGTTTGTAATTCTTAAAAATTTATTAAATAATAATTGAATAATTAATTTTTTTTAATTTAAATAGTTTAGTAAGATTGTAAATGAATAATTATTATAAATAAGTTTTTTTTTTCCACAGAAAAAAATCAGTAACTTTTTATTATAATAATGAAAAGTTACAAGGAGCATATGCATAGCATTTCAGTCAACTGCCCAAAGGGCACGTGTGTTTTAACACACCAATCAATGTAGCAGAGCTACCAAAAGAAAAAAGAGTCGAGAGAAGACAGAGAAAAACTGGTTGGCTCAAAAAAAGAACCACAACGACCAGTGCGTGGGTAGCTGTCCCACAGCTCAGGTTTTCCTCCCCTTCTTCTTCTCGACCTTGCGCCACCCGCTCTCGGAAGGCGCAGTAGTTATAAGGACTAACTGATTTTCTGATGTTTGGGGTCCTGTATCATTGTCTGACTCTGAAGTGTCCGAGGAGTGATGGCGTTTGACTCCTCCAGCACCTATGTCCTCATTTGTCCTTTCTGACTGAGTCTGGTGGTACTGAGGGTCCTTTTGATTTGTGGTTTCATTCCTTTGAAATTCTTGTCCTTGGGTAGTCTCATTATTTCCCGTGGGAATGGGATCCTCCTCTGCTTCAGATTCCTCGTCCTCTGAGACCGGGGGAGGGTAATGCCACCCTTTTTTACGTTTCTCTTTCTGTTGCTTTTTGTTGTTTCCTTTCTTTGCGTCTGGGCATGAGCTTTGGAGGTGTCCTGGCATCCGACAGATTCTGCATCTGAAGGCAGTGTTTTCATAATCGAGTCCCTGCAGCCAGTTTTGTTGCTTGTAAGACAGCATAATATTCTCCGACAGTCCTTTGCTCAGATCCACCTCAACGCAGATCCGAGCGAAAGTATAGATTCTCTCCTCAAT
Source organism: Pinus albicaulis (assembly GCA_034641835.2). Lineage (NCBI taxonomy): Eukaryota > Viridiplantae > Streptophyta > Pinopsida > Pinales > Pinaceae > Pinus > Pinus albicaulis. The sequence continues at coordinate 1,224,694,576 of CM076582.1, read as the reverse complement.
TCTTTCTGTATCCATTTTGATGTACTTTCCTATACTGTTGCCAATTCCCTCCAGAATCTGGTCACTCCAAAAGTGGAGAGGGAGATTATGTAAACGCACCCATACCGGCATTCTGGCAACTGTCATGGTATTTAGATCGAAATCAGGAAACCAAGGGGTCAGGAAGAGGCCTGTAGAACCCCAAAACCAAGGTCATGATTGAATGACAAGATCTCTGATCTCTGAAGATTTAAACTTAACGATGAAGAACCCTTTCGAACAGAGGTGGATGTCACATTCCATGGTCCATCGAGTGAAGATCCAATGGAACAGATCCATGGGTTTAGGCCAGAAACAATTAAAACGGCAGATGAGAGCTTGGGTTTCATATGACTTAACATAGTCCTCTGTTCCTGAAGAATCAATTTTGAAGATAGGTGTTTGTCCTAACTGTTCGACGATGTAAGGCCTTGGAACAGCTCCTTCTTGAACCGGCGTCGGCCCTACAGATTTAGTACCCTGTAGAATATTTTTATAGGTGAGGCCTCCGGTTGGTTGCTGCTCGGGTGTGGCTTTTTTCCCTTTCTCCCCTCCTGCAGTGCTTGGCTTCCCTTGCTGTACAACACCCCCTCTCAGCCAAAGGTTCAGTAGGATGGTCGAATCAGCTTTAATTCCATATTCCATCATTGTTCTATTATCCTGTAGGGAGTGTCTACCACTCACTAAGTGCTGGATCGGGACCAGATATTCCATCAGTTCCTAGATCTGCTGTTTCAGGTGCAAAACAGAGTCTTCTGTTTGAATCCAGATTAGGTGTGATTTACCCATAGGAGATTTTACAAAAATCTGGAAAACGTTTGAGATTACCTAAAAGGATGTGGTGTGCGGATCCATATTCAGATTCGCCAAGCGCACAGGTAAGGCAGGTCGAGGAACATAGAAGCAATCAGTGCATAGATCTAGCTTTGGAGCCTGTGCAGGCCGATCCGACAGGTTCAATGGATAGATCCTCTGCTTTCTTGCGCCCAAGAGACGATTAGTGGGTTTTCCAGGGTTACTGCTGCTTATACATTGATTCTCTGCTAAAGCAACATCATCAAGACTGATTGGGGCTATTGCCATGCAGCCCGCCATCCAGACGGCGGCTAAGCCGGAAGACGACCTGAGCACAAGCATACTTTTCTGGGGATTTACTTTTGCAACCCATACGAAGTAGATTGCCTTCACGGGAGCATCTACATGCCAATGTGTCAGGCTCGAGGCCCAGATCCATAGCTGCCTATCTGCTAAAGCGAGGTCGAGGAGAACTTAAGGAAAGAGCCTGGTTTCGAAGCAAAAAATTGTGGAGGCGGCCTCTTCCAATCCAGCAGAGTCGATATCAGGGTATGGGGCCGCCCAGACGATAGCTTCCTCTGTTACCCATTCTAACCTGGGCAGAAACCCATAGGTCGGCGCCTTCATCCGAATCTGGAGACATCTAGCCTGGTTGGAGGCCAAAACAACGCGCGAGCTCAAGCCATTCCTGCAAACCCTAATCCCCTGAATCGCCATCGCTATTGATCATAATTATTATAAATAAGTTGGGAGAGTGAATTTTAACATTAGTTTTTGTATATACTAAAATAACAAAGGTTACATAGTAGTTAATATATGTCACTTAGCTTAAATATAATTTAATTAAACTAAAAAACACAAAAACACCAAAAATTCATCACAAAAATAAAACAATTAATAAAATACTATATTGTTGAATGCTATTAATGAAAATTAAGAATTATGATTAATTAATATTGTTTATATTAACACATATACAATTATATATATGTGTTTTTTATTTTTTATTAATATATAATCTTTAATAATTAAATTTTATTAAAATATGTTTTATATATAATAATAAGTGATTTTAAAAATACAGAAAATAAATTTATAATTTATGAAAATAAAAATAATAGAAAAAAAAAAAAAAACAAAAAACAAAATTAATAATTAACAGATTACTAAACAATTTATAAAAATATCACAACTAATTACCTTACCAATAAACAAATTTAAATAATAAAAATAATAAATAACAAAAATTGAATTCCATTTTATTTATTTTTTTCCAAAAACAAACTCATACACAATTAAAAAAAAATAACACCATAAAATACTATAGCTAAAACAGCTATAATAATAATATTATATATGGATCATATTAATTAATATGTACACAAATGCATTCAAGTAAATACAGGAAGACTCGCTATAAATTCGCAAACTTCTCATTTTAGTTAAAGCTTATTAGCAAGGGGAATAAAGTGAGAGCCGACAATCATATGTTTAATTAGAATTATTGAAAACAAATTTTCTTTTTAATTAAATAATATATATAAATAAAAAATATATATATAATCTTATTGTATTAAAATTTTTCTTTAATAAAAATATTATTATTATTATAATTGTTTTACCGCTATTATATTTAGAATTATTCACATTATAATTGTTTTTTTCTTGATTATATCTAGATTCTTTGTACATTTTGATATCGATTTCTTTTCATGATACATACTTGGATGATGTTTCCAGAAGAGCCTCCTTGGTTTCCATATCCTAATTACAAATAGTTGATGTAATCTAGTGCTCTATGGACATTGTTTTTATTCTTTATTTGTTAACTTTCTTGTTATTCTTCACTAGATGACATTATGTGTAACACACTCGTATATTTTAATTTTATTATTATTATTATTCTCTATTAATGTTATTACACATTAAATTGTATGAATAAAGTCAAAATTTAATTAGGCATTGATGAACATGGTATAGTAATTGTTATGGTATGGTATGGTATAGGCATTAGGCATTAGTCTTAGTGTGATTATAAATTTCACAATTATATATATATATATATCCCATCACATGGTGTGTTGGAAAATTTAGAAAGACTAAAGTTTGATTAATTATATGCACTATTATGTATGGGGAACACCTGTCACCTATGTTGCTCGAAAATTTAGAAAGACTAAAGTTTAATTAATTATATGCACTACTATGTAATGGGAACCCATGTCACTTATGTTATCGGTCCTTATTGATGTTAATTGACTTGATATATGGAGGGGCCTTTACCATGGATTTGATAGAGTTTCGATCATACAGTTCAACAGTGCTTCTAGGGTTTATCGTGAAACTACATGTTTTTCCCCAGGGTTCACAAGTCATTTGCAGGGGTGGAACTACTCTAGAGGTTCTATCACTCGAATATCTCAGACAAAATTGCTCATTGCCTCTTGTAGAGTCTAGTTGTCCTTATATATGTTTGCTAAGACTCAAAAGTCTTTATTGGTTGGATGGTCTGCAAGCATGGTGTAGTTCCTTGAGTTTCCAGGTTAAGGGTTTCTGGTTGATTTCGTTAGATGAGAAGGGTAGGTTTCTTGGCCTTTTGTGTCTCTCAGTGAGGGTTTGTGTTATGCAAATTTCTCACAAAATAGAAGAAAATATAGATCAACGACTTAAAAATTATCCTTTTCGAGGGGGAAACCTCCTTTACATTAAATAAATGAAAAATTCTTGGATGATACGAATGAAAATACCTCCTTAGTATATATAGGAGTCTAAGGGGTCACAATATAATGAGATCCTAAATAAGAATAATACTGTAAGGGCACAACAATATGAATAGTGCGTTTCTATGGGCCACAACAATAAGAATAGGGGGATTGTATGGGGCACAACAATAACAATATGGGGGCTATATGGGCACAAAAATAACAGTAAGGGGGATACACTAACAATAAAAATAAAGGGGGCTACACTAGTATTATAGGGACCTAACATGCCCCTCTCCTTCAAAGAAGTGTTGTTCTCAATGTTTGAGTAGTTCTAGATGCTTCTCTATAAAATTCTCATCCTCCCATGTGGAATATTCTGCGAGTAAGTTCATCCACTTAATGAGATACTCTAAAATTGATCGATTTCGTAGCTGTCATATTCTTGTTTCCGTGAGTACTTCGGGCTCAAATCTAATTTTTCCTTCTTCTTCAAGTTTTGAAAACATTTTTTTGAAGGAGAAGCTTGTCACTGATAACCTTCTTTAAGGATGAAACATGGAAAACTAGGTGTACTCAGGAAGATGTAGGTAGCTCCAATTTGTATACCATATTACTAATCTTTTGCAACACCTTGTAAGGACTGTAGTACTTGCGTTATAATTTATTATCATTCTTAGCTTCATTGAGGTACATTTGTTTGTATGGTTTTACTTGTAAAAATATCTAGTCACCCACCTCAAAAATTCTTTCACTACGATGATGATCTTCCTATTGTTTCATTCAATTCTATGTGAGAGTGATGTTATCCTTTAAGACTTAGATAACTTGTTGTTGATGCTCAATGTGATGTTCCACAACTTGAACCTTAGAATATTATCTTAAATATGATGTGATGGATGGTGGATGATATCCATAAAGTGTCATAAATGGGGTCAATTTTGCTGTAGGATGGAAGGAAGTGTTATACCAACATTCAAATAGAGGTAACCACTTGACCCATTGTGTTTGTTTATAAGATACAAAGCACAAAATATATCCTTCCAACCAATTGTTCACTATCTTAGGTTTCCCATCAGATTGAGGATGATAAGATGATTTATGAGCTAATTGAGTACCAAGACAAGAAAATAATTCTATCCAACGATTTCTAGTGAAAATATGATCTCAACCACTTACAATAATCTTAGGGTTTCCATGAAGCTTTTGAATTCTTTCCATAAATGCAATAACAAATTTATTGAATTTAAAAGTATGATGTAATGCAAAACAGTGTGCATATTTGGTAAGTCTGTCAACTACCACCATGATGGCACTCTTTCATTCAAACTTGGGTAAACATGTGATAAAATCCATTGATACCTCCTACCAATGTTGAATTGGAATGTTTAAAGGTTCTAAAAGACCTAGGGCCTTAATTATCTCAAATATATTTTGTTGGAAAACCAAATATTCTGCCACAAACTTCTGAATATCATATTGAAGGCCACCGCAAAAAATTCCTTCTTGACCCCATGGTAAGTTCTTAAAAATATCGAGTCCCTCCTAAGGGGGAGGTGTGCAATTCCAAAATAATATTTTGTTTGAGTTGCGAATTATTACAAAGATATAAGTGATATTTTCACCATAATAAATCATTTTTCTAGCTTAATGTATCAAATGTATTGGGATATTGCTACAAATTTTGAACATGAGTGTCCACAAATATTCATCGTTCTTCGTTTTATCCCTTTCTCCTATTATACACTTAGGTTGGATAATAGAAATGGCACAAAGCAATTCTTCGACATCCTCATTCTTTCTTGAGAGTGCATCTACAACCACATTTTTCTTCGCTTTTTTTGTATATTATTTCAAATTCATAACCTAACATATTTGTGACCCATTTTCCTTCTCTTTTGAAGATAATATTTGTTCCAAAAAATCCTTAATACTATCATGATTTATTTTTACCTTGAAGTGGCTTCCCATTAGGTAAGGTCGCCTTTGCTTTAGGCATGTAGTATTTCCAAAATTTACTTCTCATAAATATGTTTGTGTAAATAGTTTCCTTTGATTGGATGACTTTAAAAAACAATCGGTCTTCCTTCTTGAATTTAAAACAACACCAATTAAATTTTGAGAGGAATCACATTCCCCAATAAATGTTTTTGGGAAGTCTCACATAGCTAAGACTAGTCCCTGACACATTGTCTCTTTAAGATGTTCAAAGGCCTTAGTTGCTTCTGGAGTCCCATAAAATATGTCTTTCTTCAGTAATGATGTTATAGGAGCCAATATTCTCCCATAATTATTAATAAACATGCAATAATACCCTATTAACTCGAGAAATAGTTGAAGATGTTTTATGGTTGTAGAGATTTTCCATCCCTTAATGGATTTAATTTTTCGAAGGTCTACCTTAACACCCTCATGAGATACAATATGGCCCAAATATTCCATCTCATGTACTCTAAAGAAACATTTGGAGGTTTTTGAATATCATTTTTTCTCCTACAATAATTTAAGCACCCTATCAACATGCTAAAAATGATCCTTTCAAGACTTTTTGTAGATTGTATATCATCAAAAAATATTAACACAAATTTTGTAAGGATGGTTTTTAAAATGGAATTCATCAAGCCTTGAAATGTCAAAGGTGCATTAATAAGGCTAGGCATGACCAAAAACCCATAAGGACCCTCATGAGTTATGAATGTTTTCTTCGGAATGTATTCATTCTTCATTCTAATTTGATTATATCCTAAACAAAGATCCATCTTGGTGAAGTAAATTGATGCGTAATTCATCCAATAATTCATCAATGACAGGAATGGGGAATTTATATTTAATAGTGAGCTTGTTGAGCTCCCTATAATCTAGACACATGTGCCATGATCCGTCCTTCTTGTGCACAAATACTACTAAAGCAAAGAAATAACTTTGATTAGGTGTAAATATACCAACCTATAACATTTCTGCAACCATACGTTCAATTTCACTCTTTTTGGAATATGGATATATGTAAGGCTTGATGTTTGGACGAACACTTCCTAGAATCAAATGAAGAGCATGATCATGATCACGAATAGGTGGGAGTCATTTAGGAGTTTCAAACACCTTGGAATGATTGTCCTAGTATTTCCCAGTTTTCTTATGATACCTCTTAATTCAACTACCTTTCCTTCCCAAAAAAATTTCAATAAAAGTTCTTGAAAATTAAAAAAATATCGTCCCTAACGATTGTAACCATTGGAGTCCTTGTACAACATCACCACCACCCATTGGAATGGAAATAATTTGGTTGTTCAATACATATTCCCCCATGGATATCTTGATATAATTGAATTTTCCAGAGAAATTTATAGCTCCTCCATTTGCAACCATCACTTGACACTCTGATGTTGGATAGAGGAAGAAATTAAATTCCTTGTCTATCTTACAATGAATAAAATTATGGGTACTGCTCGAATCAATCAACACTATTACCTTTTTCTTACTGATATGTCCTTATATCTTGACAGTTTGAGGAGTGGTAATTCTTTCCAACGAATTAAAATATATGATCAGATTCATTTTTCTTTCTTTGAGGTTGATTCCTGATGTATTTATTCTTCTTTTGATGTTTTTTGTTCCTCTTCTTCCTCCTCTTCACAATATTTGTAACATAATTTATTCTCACCACACTTATGACCTTCAATGTATTTATCATCAAAACTCTAAGAAATCCCTTTTTATATTGTTCCTCCAATTATTTTGGTGCCAACCATGTAGTTTGTGGAAGGATAGGAGCAACAACACTTCCATCGTTATAGTTGTGAGTGGTAGACTTCATTGTTGCCATAATTTTTCTTGCAACTTTTCTTGCCACCCTAAATTCCTTCTCCAATAAATCTGGTTGCCAAATACGAATCTCGTTTTAGATGTTATTCTTTAAGGTCCCTACAAATACATCAAACCTATGCTCCTCTGGAAATATAATTTACCCTGATATTAAATTTTTGGAAGTCCTCAATGTGCTTTTCCACGTAAACCTTTTTTTTGAGATTTATAAATTGGCTAAAGAAGGTGTTTCTTTTTGTATCCTCATAATGTGCTATAATTTCCTCTGTAAAAATTTTCGAAGTGACAAGTTGTTTATGAGAAGAAACCCATCGATACTATACAAATAGATTGGGTTATAAATATAAAGTTGTAATGCATACCTTTTTTGTGTGTTGCACATTATGGAGATCAAAATATTGCTCCATCTGTAGTACCGATGTTACCAGATCCTTTCCATCAAAATTCATCATATCTATATTTGGAATATGGTGGGTCTTCAATCCAAATTTAGAGTCTATGGAATCAATATTAACGTTCCTTTTGTTGTAATCATGAGTTTCATCTAATACCTCTTCACCATTAAGAACCATTTCTTGTAGAAACTTTGTCAACCTGCCTTCAAACCTTCCATGTTTTCTTTTAAACCATTCTTAAAATATTCCATGTTTTCTTCCATTTTTTCTTCTAAACCGTCTATCTTAGCTTCCATTTTATTTTTGGTACTCTTTGCGAGAGCGAAATTTTTTGCACTTGGTCTCATAATTTTGATATATCATGTTGCATTTCTTCCTCTTCATGAGTCATAATAAAGATTTATGAGTGATTAATGGGTGTAGAAGTTCTTTTTATGAGGAATTTTAGAACCAAATATTGATATATATGTTTCAATATGCCCTTTAAATCACTACAAACTAATTTTTCAAAAAAATGTTATGAAAAAATAAAAAATACACACATTTTCGTTGATTTTTAGGATCTTGATATTTAAACTCTTATATCTATGTGATTTTGGATCTCCAAGATATGCAATTCGGTCCTACAATATCCCATTGAGTCTACTTTCCAATGCTGCAAGTCAAACCAAATTTGGGTTCTTAAGGAAAAATTTATTCCCAATCTCCCATGATGGCCATATTATGTAATTTTTCAGTAGAGAAAACTTTTAAGGAGTACCAGATATCAGTGTTTCGACCTTTGACCCTGAAAGAGATACAAAAGATATTATATTTTGTGCGCTTATTGTCACTCTTTAAAAAATTCAAATCGGATGCTTGTAGAGGAAGTTATGACAATTTTCCCGAGGTTGCCTATTTGAGACGAAATTATAAAGCATGCAAAAACCCTAACTTATTCAGACCATATTTCCAAAAATATAGTGAACCAAGGTTTGAAGTTTTTATACAAAGTAAATCTAGATTTTGACTCATGATAAAAATTTCAGCTAATTCTATGTTTGTGTTTAACTATGAAGGGATAGAGGGAAATACGTTTTTTCATGTGGTAAGTGGGGAAGCCAAAGTGATCCGAATGATGAACCAATATTTTCCAAAAAAATAATACCCTACACAAAATAATCAACCAAGATAGCGAAACTGGAATTATACCACTATGTCGCCAAGTGTTGTCACTGCTACAACACCCTCCAAAATTTTGACCTGCGCCCAAATTTTGGGGCCTCTATTGACCTTACATATTATTTTCACATGGATTAAGACTTATTAAATGTGTTTCCTAAGTGTTTTGGTCCTCTTTGAAACAAAATCAAAGTGTTGTCTTTTCACATTATAATTTTCGAATATCACACAAAAGCTAGTTTCTATGGTTTCAAGGGGTTATCCGTCGATAAGTGAGTTGGTCTTACCATGTACACATGTGTCGCACTCATTTCCAAATTTTTAAGCATTTTCATATCAGTGTCGCAATTATCATCAGAAAGTGTATATTTGATGTCACACTTATTGTAAGTTGTCACAGAGATGTCGCTATGAGGGAAGTTTTATTTTCATGTGCTTTGGATTATCTATTTTGTGTGTTCAATTTTTCTAACTATGTGATCACATTCAAGTATTAATTTTTCACATCAACTTCATCGATCCCACACACAGAAAAATTTGGAAACTTTCCAACCAAGAAACTTAGCACCATCCAACCCTCCTAAACTGCGTATTGTGCAATATCGTCCCTTAATATACAAACCTTCCTCTGGGCATTGCGCAATGCTCAGTTCCTGCCTCCCATGATTGTGTTTTATGCAATCACAGTGCTAAAAATCAACCTCTCACCCCAAAAGTTGCACAATTTGTCTCTCATGCCTAGTTAGTAATACACATTGTGAAATCACAAGGCTCAAGCCTCATATGTGAAATATTGATATGATCAATTGCACTATCAGATAGTCTTCTATACCTTCCAGAACTATGCAATGGGAAAAAGCATTGCTCAATACCTTAACATAATACCCTGAGCTCCCTAATCGCAGAATATTTTTTCTCAGTCCAAACTGAAACTACACATTGTGCAATCTGAAGGGTCAATATCAACCCTTGACTACCTAAGCTATGAAATTTCATATTTACTGAGCCTATACATTAGCATGTTACCTGGCTCTGTCTTATTTAGTGGACTATAATGCAACATCCTAGACTAGGATTTTATTGAACTGATACCATCTTGTCATGAGTGAATTGAAGATGAAGGTACTCTAACATACCATGACATGATGGTAAATAAGGATATGGAGGAGGAGAACATGCTAGAAGATACCTGTGCAGCTAAATCTGCAAGTTGATCAATCAGGACAAAGAAAAGGGACACCACTTTGTGGCTGCATCTCAATACCTGATATCAGTGAACACTCCTCACGTGGACAAAAGACATTATTAAGAAGACACAAAGAAAGAAGCATTAAGAATGAATTTACATTTCCATGTCATCATGTGGTCCATTTCATCAGTTTCATGTCATGTCATGTCATGAGTCACCATATTCCACATGATTTTTTTGGATTGTGTAAATTCCTGTTCGAAAATATATTGTAAAGTGGAAGTCCAAACTTCATGTACAAAATATGAAGATTCATGTAAATTTGAAACTGCATTTTCTAAGATTAGCATATAACTAATTATCTCTCAACAACCTCAACATTGCTGCCAAATGCTTGACATGCTCTTCCTCATTTTTAGAATATACCAATATGTCATCAATGAGCACAGTAAAAAAATTATCTAAATAAGGATGCAACACATTGTTCATCAAACACATAAACGTAGTTGGGTGATTATTCAAACCAAATGGAACTACAACAAACTCATAATGCCCGTACCTAGTCCTGAATGCGGTCTTGTATATGCCCTTCTCTTTGATGCATACCTAATGATATCCTGATCTCAAGTCGATCTTAGAGAACACTATTTCTCCCTTCAGTTGATCTAACAAATCATTAGTCCTCATTAATAGGTACCTTTTCTTGATTCTCACTTTGTTCGACCTCCTTTAGACAATGCACAATCTAAGAGTTCCATCCTTCTTCTTCATGAAAAACATTGGTGCAAACCATGGTGATACACTTGGCCTAATGTACCATTTTGCAAGTATCTCTTTCAGCTTTGTACCATTTTTCAAGCATCCAAGGGTTGAACCATGCTCTGATACTACTATGTAAGACCCTCTTCCAATGACTACCCAAGTAATCAGCCAACCAGGGTAAATATTATACGAGAGGATATTATAATGAGATTCAACCTCCTAGGTGACTGTAAGGAAGTGGAACCGACAAAAACACAACATACATACCTTGTACAACAACAAAAACACCCCCAGGGGATAACCCAACCACTCAGGCCTCTTACCCCTAGGTCACACTAATGGTTTTACCTCTTTAAGCCATAGACACAGGCACACGATTACATGCTAGCATCAAGGAGGCTATAAAGACATGCATAACACAACATGCCAGTATCCTAGTCCCCAATTCCTTAGTTTTGTGCCAACATCACCAAGAATTGAGCTACCTTCTTAGGCCTAGAACCTAGTGTTTTGACCAGAACGTCATGAAAAGTTCAAAGATGATAAATAACAACAGGACAATGATACAGAAGAAATCACATAAATAATAACTCATATGGACCCCTCCTATATATTACAATAAATTTTTCAAACATATCACAAACATGAAAGCTAGCAGTATAAACAACAGAATAAAGAAAAGGGGTCTCATACTTGTCAGAGAATCTCTAAGAAACATTTCTCCCCTTATCGTTAACTTCCATGCAATTGATTTGTGGTAGGTCCCTATAATACTTGTGTAGCCCTTATTATTATTGTTAGGGTCTCCCCTTATTATTATTTTTGTTCCCATGTAGTCCCCATATTTCTATTATTGTGCCACATAGAAGCCACTATTGTTATTGTTGTTCCCTTACATTATTATTGTTATATAGGCTGTAATTATATTGTGACCCCTTAGACTCATATATATAGAAAGTAGGTTTTGTCATTTGTATCATCCAAGAACTATTAATTTATGTAATGCAAAGGAAGTTTCCCCCTTAAAGAATTTGATTTCTAAGTCATTGGTTTATCTTTTCTTCTATTTTGTGAGATGGTTGCATAACATTTGGAATCAAAGCTTTGGATTCTAGAGTTTCGCTTCTTCAAATAGAACATCTTGAAATTATTTCTATGATTTTTTTCCTAAGAAGCTCCATAAGTTGAAATTGAAGTCACGTGGAGTCGAACTACTGTTGAACCTCATGTACAAATTTCAGATTTTGGTTTTCTATATTTTCAGAGATATATGATCTGAGGAAGTTTGGGTTTTTGGAATCTTTATAATTTCATCTCAAACATGGCCAAAGGTAGAAAAAATGACATGTGGCACTCTTTACAAGTTCGCTCTACTGAAAAAATCCATAATTAGGTGATTGTGGGATATTGAACATGAGAAATCTTCTAAAGAAAGAACAACAAGGCATAAATACACAATTATGCTCACTAGAGTTTCAAACATTGAAATCATCTATTTTTCCAGATGTCCAAAACGTCTTGGAAAACCACTCCAAGGTATTTGAGACTCCCAAAGCACTCGGACCTATTCGTGATTATGATCATTCTATTCATTTGATTCCAGTAAGTGTTCCTCCAATCATAAGGCCTTCTATATATCCTTATGCCGAAAAGAGAGAAATTGAACATATGATTGCAAAAATTTTAGAGGTTGGTATAATTAAACCTAGTCAAAGTTCTTTCTCTACTCCAGTAATATTGGTGCACAAGAAGGATGGATCATCTTGCATGTCTCCAGATTATAGGGAGCTCAACAAGTTCACTATTAAATATAAATATCTTCATCTTGTCATTGATGAATTTTTAGATGAATTACATGGAGAAATTTACTTCACCAAGTTGGATCTTCATTCAGGATATCATTAAATTAGAATGAAGACTAACGAAATTATGAAAACAAAATTTAGAACTCATGATTGTCATTATGAATTTTTGGTCATGCATTTCGGCCTTACCAATGCACCTTCTACATTTCAAGGGTTTATGAATTCCATTTTCAAACCCTTCATTAGAAAATTTGTGTTAGTATTTTTTGATGATATACTAATCTAGAACAAGTCTTGGAAGGATCATGTTCAACATGTTGACAGGGTGCTCAAACTATTGTAGGAGTAACATTTATATGCAAAAGCCTCCATATTTTTCTTTGTAATATAGGAGGCCGAATATCTAGGTCATATTTTATCTTATGAGGGTCTTAAGGTAGACCCTAAAAAATTTAAATCCATTAAGGAATTGAAATCCCTATAACCATAAAGCATTTGTGAGAATTTCTCGGGTTAACACGATATTATCACAAGTTTGTTAAGAATTATGGGAGAATAGAAGCACCTATAACAACATTACTGAAGAAAGATGCATTTTATTGGACTCTAGAAGCAAATAAGGCTTTTGAACATCTTAAATAGGCAATGTGCCAAGCACCGGTCTTTGCTACGCTAGACTTCACAAAAACATTTATTGTGGAATGTGATGCCTCATGAAACAGAACTTGCTGCATCTTCCTCAGTGCACCCAGATTTCCATGTTTCATGCTTAAATAAGGTTATAGGTGACAAAATCCCAGTTAAAACTATATTGCCAGAACTTGATGAGGAAGGAAAAATCATATTCGAGCTTGACGCAGTCACAAAAATGATAAATCCAGAACTACAAAATCGATCAATTTCAGAGTATCTCATCAAGTGGAAGAACTTACCTGCTGAAGATTCTACATGGGAGGATGCAAATTTAATCTTGAAGCATCCATAACTACTCAAGCATTGAGGATAACACTTTTCTGGAGGAGAGGGGCATGTTATGTCCCTATCATACTAGTGAAGCCCCTTATTATTATTGTTATTGTATCCCCCTTTTTGTTATTGTGGTGCCCATGAAGTCCCCATATTTTTATTATTGTGCCCCATAGAAGCCCATTATTTTTATTTACTTCCCTCACATTATTATTGTTGTGTAGGCTCTGATTATATTGTGACCCCTTAGCCTCATATATATATATATATATATATATATATATATATATATATATATATATATATATATATATATATAAACTTGTTTTTTTAATTTGTATCATCCAAGAATTTTTCATTTATGTAATACAAAGGAGGTTTCCGCCTCAAAGAAGTTAATTTCTAAGTCGTTGATCTATCTTTTCTTCCTTTTTCTGAGATGGTTGCATAAAAATTTGACCATAGATTCACTATACATTCATTTACAGGTAAAAACATAGGGATAACCATACATCATGACTGTAAAAATACACGGTCATAACTAGCATAATAACAACAAAAATACCATATATACAACAAAAATAAAATCCACATGTAAATCAGTATATTTTCATACCAAATACCAATGGAATGAATTTGTCATTGATGAGTGTAGAAACCAAATGGAGATGGGACTTCCACGTTCCACATGACTATAGATTGGCTTAGCTAAATAACTCTTCAGTCAATCACCCATGTGCCATATTCGAAGCATGGATGTAGGATCTCATCAACACATCAAGCAAAAAAAATATAGGGCTTCCAGAGGAAAAAACACCTCAACCCTAAAATAGTGATTCCACATCATGGTCAGAAACCAAAACCATCACAGACTGGTATATATCCAAGAGGCTCCATGGCTCCAGACTATTTTTCCCAATGAAGGCTTCATTAATAGTAACTCAAGCCCAGTTATTACCGGGCTCTAGAGAGTTTGTCCAACCAAGACTCAAGGACTGATAACTCAATCCACCTAGGGCTCCAAAGTTTTTATCCAACAAGGGCTCCAAGACTAATAAATCAACCTAGCAATTGTCCTTCAGGCTCAAGATCATTTTTTCAACCAAGGCTCCATGAACTAATAACTCAACCCAACAAATAATTTAATCACGAAAACCAACTAGAAAACAATCAATGGAAATAAACCAACGACACCATGGTTATCTAGGAAAAGGCAAGGCTATAAAAAATCCATGGTCAATTGAGGAAATCATCCATGCTAATGACACATCATGACCAAGAAACCACTTACATACACCGTGGATTCCAAAACTAGTGCAGAAAACATACATGCAATTCGGTACCTTCAATAAAAACTCGTTGTAGTTGTTGATCCTGATGTTTTATTATGCTTTCATGATCTTCATTTTCCTTCTTGATCCAAATCACCAAGTATTCCACACCCTCCAAGAGTGGTCCAATAAAATTCTAAGTATGAGAGAGTATGAGAGAGAGAGAGAGAGTTAAAAAATGAACTAAAAAAATGTACCAGTTGATCCTCAAAAGCCTTTTTATTAATGAGGCCTCTATTTTCTTAATTTTCCATTATTTTACTTTATTTTCCTCCTCACATGAAACCTCTCACCTTTCACCTCCCTTTTCTCCTAATTTTCATTATTTTAATAAATATATGAGACAAAAACACGTTTTTCCTCTTCCAAAACCTTATCCTTAGACTTTTCCAATTTCCATAGCCATAATAAACCATGTGAACACCTGCACTAGGATGTCTTTCCCAACATTCAACATGGAATACCTGTCCCATAAACCATGGATTTTATTTTAACTTTATTACATGGAATTTTCACTAGGGATGTTACAAACACTCCACTATTGGAGCTATTTGTGTTCGTTGTATACATGTGTCTCAAGAATTTTACTTAATATCTAAAGCATTATTTCCAGTACGTTCTTCATGCATGGATTACGAATATTTGTAAGATTATTCTATGAATTTTGTAATTAATTTGTTTTTCACTTGTGCTAAAGAAGTTAAAATATTTCGTTTATTTTAGTGCTTATCATATTGAATGTGTTGTAATGGTTGTGATGATCATCACATACTTGTGGACTATTCGACTAGATGTTAAACATACTCTTCTTCTTTAAATGTGTCTCTACTATGGTGGTACTATTACGTCTCTCTTATGGAATCACTTCTCTTCCCCACCACAGTAGAAGAATCTTCACACACCTACAACCAACACTCACCAGGCACACTTACCTACTTTTTGAAGGCATATATGCATTCCTCTACCTTTCTAACCATTAGAGCCAAGGAAAACCTTTAATAAAATGGTAACTGAGCCATGTTCGGAATGGGGCTCCTATCCCAAATGGTGTGAAGTCTAAATGGGACCACATATTGGGGAGACCCCTTAAATTTTGGAAGGTTCAACACTTTAAACACATCTATAGATAATGATTGCACATTTTTTGTCAATAGTGATTAGTCGATTCACTTTTGGTTCCTATTTTCCCAGTGTGCACTAAGCACTAATTGCATGTCCACTCTCCCTATATAAATATTATAGTCTACATTTCATCCTTATGTTCATCATTCTCTTTTGAGACTTGTGCACTATTGGAGTATAAGGAGTATTACCTCACCCATGGTTGAAAAATATCCATCATTTGGGGGGGTTACTGAACTATCATTTTTTCTTTCGCAAGCATTAATTTTTCTTTTGCAAGCGTCACTTTTGCTTTTGAAAGTATCACTTTTTATTTATTTATCTCATACATGCATCTTTTTTCTTGCTCTATATTTTACAAGTCTCACTTTTTCTTACCTTCATTCTCGTATGTGTTGCTTTTGGTTTCTTTGTGTTTACATTGTCTCGCTCTAACTCTTGCATGTGTCAATTTTACTTGTTTTTACACATGTTAAAGAGCACCACGAAATAACTTCTAGAGGTATCTCCACAACACTCTCTTGCACTATTGAATGTCATTTATCATCAAAACATGCGTTGGGCACATTCGTATAACATAGTGCACATTTTGATTACAATCGACAATTGTGTTGTAAAGGTACATATTAAGTGTTGTAGTTGGAGACACATGTATCTTTACTTGCATTTAATTTCCTGCATGCTTATTTTTGGTACAATGCCATATTTTGGTCATGTATTGGATAGTATAAGTGTGTTTGATCATGTTACAGCTCAGCATACGATCTTACTCTCACTTTCTTGTCTCATTGATCCAAAATATAGTCAACTTGTGAGTTCTCATAGTCCTCTCAACTTGCGTAATTAATGACTAGGCTCAGTGACTCCTTTAACTACAATCTGTAAATTTCCAAGCCATGATGGTGAATCCTATATGTGCTATAGAATGATAGAGGAAAAACTCTTTCCACTG
Organism: Pinus albicaulis; assembly: GCA_034641835.2. Classification (NCBI taxonomy): domain Eukaryota; kingdom Viridiplantae; phylum Streptophyta; class Pinopsida; order Pinales; family Pinaceae; genus Pinus; species Pinus albicaulis. The sequence goes on along the minus strand of CM076582.1, from coordinate 1,224,677,556 downwards.
CACATTTATCTATCTCAGAGCTTAGTCACTCCATCCCGCTGACTATACTTTCCAAATGATTAGTGCTTGGACAACCCAACCTAGTGTAGAACACTAAATATTTCTAATGGATAGTCGAGTCATCCTTAGGGCCTTCCCATGCTCAACTATGCAATCCTTAACCATTTTCCCGCATCAACCACACACTACGTAATCACGATGCCCAAGCATGTCATTCTTATCTCTTGAACTTTCCCAATCTGCAATTCTTTCACTAATATTACCTTCATTGTGTGCTATTCACTTTCAATCAATATTCATTTCTTCCCTCAATCTCATCATTTCTCAACTGACTAGTCCCTAGCTTCCCTGAATCATTATGCATTGTGTAGGTATAATGCCTAAGTCTACTCTCCTTTCCATCTGGACTTGACCAATGTGCAATACACCCCTTTCCTCTCTCTTTCCATTATATATTTCACAATCATAGTGTCTATAACCTCACTCCTTGCCTCCATATTATTTGTGCTAAGATTCCTAGTATTCTCCTTCAATTATTGTGTATTATGTTAGCATAATCAATCTCACATGAGAAAACAAAGGCACAATATGTGATTTTTGGACATATGTTTTCTTATTTAAGTGAACTACATTTGTAGGTGTTATCATCCCATGATGACAATATGATGATCGATGAGGCCAATAGGATAAGGTACAATAACAATTGTAGAGATAATTCACAAAGATGCTACCATGCAGGAGTAAAGAAGCCTTAGACCACGATGCGGAGATGGAAAATCATGATGACTTAGAAGGTCTGAAAGGCATCCATACCATTTCGATGGTGAATATGAAGCACATATTAGATTAATCATCAATAGTTAAAGAAAATGCAGTAGAGAAAGAGACCTCGCATCAATATATTTCGATTAGGTCTCCTGTCATAGACTCCAAACTATCGTTGTATAAAGTGTGAATGCAAGAGTGTTATTTTGTCCCTCGTCTTTTAGCCACATCATTCATGGAATGTAATTATGTAAGTTCAAAAAATGAGAAAATTTGAAATTTGTGGAAGCCCAAGGGTCTCAAATGGAATGTGAAAAGTCACTATAAAGTTATAAATTCATGTAGAAGCTCAAAGATCACATAGGAATTCAAAAAGTCACATGGGAGCTCAAGAATCATAAAGGAAGTTCAAGAGTCACAAGGGAGGTGGAGATTCACCTCATTTGTTCTAAATACATCCTTATAGCTCAAACAAAGTACATAAACCTTGGCTTATCTAACTAGGCATAACAAAGAAGATCATTCTTTGGAGAAGAAAGTGGCGACTTTATATTCCACTATTGGAGCTAGTGTTGCATTGTCATAATTGTGCATGTTGTGAGTTTCACTTAATATATGAAGCACTCATAGTCGACGCACTTTCATGCATATGTCATGAATGGTAGTAAGACTATTCTTTCATTTTTTGCTGTGTATGTTTATGTTCACACATGCTAATGAAAATGAACTATTTCACTAGAGTTTCTATGCATCTCGTTGAATGTTTGTTGTTACTTTATTTTATGATCATTTTTATATTGTGAAATACTTTCACGATGAATAACGATTCTTCCATGATATTTTATCTTTCTTTCAGGATATTACGATTAATTTTCTTCTAAAGGCTCAGTCTCTCTTTCTCTCCTTAAATGTACCTAATATACATTGCAATTTGATGCCTTACAATGTAAACTTACTTTCTTGTTTCATAGATTGTTTTTGTAATATCATATGTTCATAAATACATCCAAGAAAAATACCTAAGAATATTGGTGGTTGGGCCTATTATTGGAACAAATATCCTGCTCCAAACAATGTGAGGTATAGTTGGGACTTCATACTAGGGAGACCCCCTTCGCTGGTGAATTTCTAGGAATGTCAACATAAATCTGTTCAAACTCTATGATACGACCTTATACCACATGTACTTGGTTTGGTTAGTAGAAACATCATTAGTCACCCTTTTTCAAAGCATAAGAGATGATTCACCATTATGTCCCATAGAGTTTTCTTAAAACTATAGTGAGTCCTATTATAGTGCACCAATAACTTCATGTGTCATATCCATCCTATATTTTAGAGCTCAACCTCCAAATGTCCTATTGATTTACTAATTTATCTTTTAAAAACCTTTGTCATAGTAATTTACCATTCTAGGTGTAATGCTTTTAGTCACTATGAGGTCCAACTTTCACCTTATGCTTAGACCAGGGAAGTTGTAAGCCTACACAATAAGAACTCTATTCCATACATTAGTTTTAATCTATATCAATCACATTATACTATACACCTCATGATTTCATTAAGGATCATTATTTCTTGAGCCTTGGAGGTACCGACTCCATCGAAATTAACACATTTATTCTAAGGGAGTGGCCTATAGGGTAGTGTAACTTCGATACATTTTCCTCATTGAAAAATACATCAAATCAATAATGATAGACTTTTATAATGATAGAATTTTATTCTTTATAACTTACTCCAAATATATACAAAATCCTTATGAAATTAAAAGGTTCAACCACAAGATTTTACAAATTCTATTAAAGAAAGCCTCTCGATAACGTCATTTATGGTTTCCAAGAGAGTTGCATGATTTGTGGTTTTAAAACTATTGTATTTTTTTTTGTAAATATGGTAGGACCTAGCTATTTTCTATTTATATATGCAAGACAAGTTACAAAAATATAAAATCAAGTCTATGGCCTCAACCTGCCCGCGGGAAACCAGGTCCGTTGGCCACCTCAAAGCATGGAAAGTAAACCAAAACTGAAATTTTTTCATCCTTCTAAAAGCTGCATGACCTATCTGTCCTATAATAGAAATTTCCACATATTGATACTGATAAAATAGCAGAAGTTCATACAAAACTGCTAATTGCATTAGAAAGCATGATAAAAAGTAAACTACTATCCATCAGATAAGTAAACTGGAGCAGGGTCTTTCACTGTGGACCTAGGCATGTCAAATTGCTATAGCACCTGAAGTTGCTTCTCCATATGGCCTACCCGATCATCCAATCTGCTAATGCGGTCTGCTACCTGATACTGAGTGATCTTGATATGTTGCAATTGATCCTGCATGTCCTGAAGCAATGCCAGGAGGCGGGGTTCAATCTTAGTTGCATCAGTCCTTATTTGGCCAGGAGGGAAAATCTGTATAGCCTTAGCTATAATTCATTTGACTATCCAATATGTGTGCAAAGTGTGCTGAAATAAGGTGAGACGCCCTCGAGTATTTCCTGGGTCCGTTATGAAGTCGAGGATTTCGGCTTCCGCTTCATTGTCTTCAGGGTCAGTCTGGATATCTCGTTCCTAGCCACAGATTTCGTGGAGAATAGTACATGAATTCCTAGTGAAATAGTTTGCAACGAGGGTTTCAAGTGTCTCATGAAGAGGTTTCCGACCGCGCTTCTTAGGAGCAGGCTTCGGCATTGCCTACAATTTACCTTTCGCAGACTGAGCACGACGCTTCCCCATGGTGGAAGGAAGTATGTGCAGCAACATAGACATACAGGAGAAAACGACAAGGAGATGAGTAACAGCATTTACATAACCAGTGACCACCCCATGAACAGAGATAGTGTGTCTGCGCAACGTATCAAAGAGAATTGTCCACAGAACCCAATTTAGAAAACAATGCACAGAGACGGCCTGTATTTTCAAAGAATCGAGGTCCCATTTCCATGAACACAAACCCAGGTCGAAAATGGGCCAGAAAACATAGAACTGAACAGTGTGCATGGAAGAGAAAGGATCCAAGCCCCCGGGATAAACAAGAGGTAGGCTAATAATAGGGCGTGAGAGAGGAACATAAAACATTTTAAACACCACTGCATCCCAGCTCTGGACAGTTAACAAAGAATCCCAACAGAGTATCCCTGTGAGATGAGCAATAACAAAACGAAAATAGACCCATGCACGAAACTGCGACCAACTAGCGAGACTAGGACCCCAACAGCTTGCTTTACAACTGGCAGTAAGCAACAGAAATAACCCAAAGCAAAAACTCCTGATATACCCATTGTCAAAAAAAACGTGAAAACATTAATTTTTTTCCCTCATTAAATACATATTTTACATATTTTGTGAAGTTGATCACTCATTTCTTTTCTAAGTGAAACATGCTATTTTCAGAAACCATTTGTTTACTTTCCCGAAATAAATGCAATAATATATATATATATATATATATATATATATATATATATATATATATATATATAATTGCAACAAATATAGTTCACATATCACATTTAAAGATTTCAAAATTCAATTATATCTTATAGAGAAAATATATGGACACGGTCGGACTTTTCGTTATAAAATAAATTCCGTTAGATCGGGTAACGATTATCATTCTTTAACCGACTCATCCACATTCCGTTCACATCACTGGAATACATAGTTAGCACGTTCGAATTGGAATGTGGATCGACATAAACTTAAATGAGCAAAGTTTTGGATGGTAAAATTTTCAATGGGAAGAGGTTAAATATATTTTTTCATATAATTATAATAATAATATTTTCTATTTAGTTTATGGAGTCTTTGTTAAACGGTAATGAGGTTGGCTGTTATAGCACTCATCACAGATTTAATTATCTTGGTGGATCGAGGTGATGTATTTGGACATGTTGATGGAAATGGAATTAAAAAAAAACGAACAAAGTGAAAAATGAAAAGTACTACCAAACTTTAAAAATATATATATATATATTTTCTATTTAATTTTTTATTTTAATAATTTAATAATTTTTTTTAAAAATTTGTGTAAGATTATATTATTATTATATTTAATATTTTATTCTTTACTATATACATATATATAACTTCGCGCCAAAAAAATATTTTAACAAATAATCTAATAATTATAAATACTATAAATTATTAATTTATTTTTTTAATATTTAAAATAATATAATAATTAAAAATAATATAAAACTAAAAAAAATAGTCTTCTCTCCAAAACCTCTTTTCATTTTAAAACTTAAAACCTATTCATCATAGAATTTGCTCACTTTCAGTGTTCAAATCCTTTCACTCACTGAGTTTTAGACTTTACTTTCAATGTTCAAATTCTTTCTCTCAGTGTTCAAATTCTTTCATTCACGGTTTTTAAGACTTTACTTTCCATGTTCAAACTCATTCCTTCACTGACTTTCTGGGCATTCAAAAAGAGGCAAGACAGAAATAAAATATTCCAAACTGATAATTGACATCCAATTCATTTTCACCTGCACGCGATCCACGCTCTCTACCTGCATGCTATCCCAGCTATCTATTTTCTATTTTGTGTGTTACCCTTCGCATTCTAACTCAATTAGAATATGAACTACTCATTAACCTATTGGATCGAATTTCCTCGAGATCGAACTCTCGAGTTTTGTTATTTTTCGCCTCGATTCGGACCATTTGTTAACCATATTTTAAGCCACACTTTTATTATATTATTGTATAAGAGGGATAGATTGGATATTGTCCATTATCTGTGCAACAATTCCAAATTACATATGTTCACCTACATACCACACGTATTGGTCGTTGGCGGCGAAAATAATGTTTTACAGCAAAGAGAAATAAAAGATTATAAAGATACTGATTACAATAGCTCAACCTACGTCGAAACTCACTATTCCCTAATAATGCATGGGATGATAAATTGATGGAGACGATTCTAATATCATTAAATGGGCATGCATGTTACCGATACCAAAAAGCTGTGATACAAGAATGAGAGCGGATTAATAGCTTTTACCGATCTTTCCATTCTACATATAATCGGCCCAACATCTAGGTAAAAAAATAGTTCATCTTTAGCCAATCAACGGCTATATTTTATTATAGATTTTTTAAACTGAATTTGGACCAGACTGATTTCGTGTATCGGACGCGACTGTACCTCTCCCAAATAATATATATTTTGCATGTTGCATCCGGAAATAAAAATCTATTTTCTGAAGAGTCGTTACATTTAAATTTTTAATAATAATAATAATTATTATTATTATTATTTTTCATTTAAGTTGTTTTAAGTATCAGTATGTAGTTTGACTTTCAAATGTTTTTAAATTTTTTGAATTTGGTATTTAAAGTTTTACAGAAATCAAATACTCTAAAAGTTTTTATTGATTTCTTTTATATATTAAAAAATAATTATGTAACTAAAATTGATTGATTGATAAATATATTTAAATTTGAAAATTATAAAATATTAATAATTATTTTTTGCTATTTTTAGATTTTTAATTCGAATTTAATTTATCAAAATTATCTACCTATCACATCCATCATGAGCCACACCAACTCCACTAACTAATTTCTTTTAGCAAAACAATGAAATTTAATCCTAAGTCATAACACTTGACAAACTCCTCTATTTTAAATACTAAATAAAATCTGCCTATTTTATTTTATTTGCTAAATTTCCAAAATTATAGTTAACAAATTTATCATGAATAAAAAAAATAAACGAAATGACAAATACAAATTTTCTATTCTCTTTGATGTTGTATAAAAACAACAATGGTTGACTACTTTGCAAAATGTATATATATATATATATATATATATATATATATATATATATATATATATATATATATATATATATATATATATATATATATATATATATATACTAGCAATTGCCTAATGTTGCAAAGGGAACGCCATAAGGAAGATGCTAGAAAGAGATCGACTGTAAATAATTTGATGAATCCATTGATATAGAATTTCAATAAATTTATTCAAAAAAGTTCTGCATTGGAGTGAATTGGAGTTATAAGAACACATCATAGTCCAAATCTGTTTCATTTAATGAAATCAATATTCATAACTTTGGAATATAAACCAATGTAAGCCTTTTTTTCCTCTATTTACCATCTCACATTTGACGTTTGATTCAACCCATAATAATAATGATAGCGGCTGATAATATCGCTTAATATATATATATATATGTAATGTTCTTAATTTATGCAAATTTCTTCACAATTTTAAAACTTTCTCTTTGACACCTTTTAATAAACAATTATGCAAACTTTGTACTATTCCAAACCTAATTTATGCCATTTTTTCACAGTTTTTAAATTGTCTTCGACACCTTTTAACAAACAGTTGTTGCGCAAACTTTGATAAATACCCAAAGGAACACCTTTAGCAAAATAATATTCCAAGGAACCAAACTTTCGTCAAACATTTCATGAGAAAATAAAAAAAATGACAACTATAGATATCTGAGAGAAAACTGAACTTTATTTCAGAATGATCTTGAATATTACAAGCAAAACGATTAGTGTGGAACCTGGAACTCTCTCCAAATGATAAAAGGGCAAATAAATTCATTAAATTACAGATATTACAAGCTTGGAAATCTCGCTTCAGCACACACTGTATTTACTCAGCCTCCTGAACAATCTGCTACAGCACTTTGAAATTGATTAATATGCCAAGGGAATGATGACAACCTCCAGCCCATTGCAAGTAGGAAATCAGACCACTGGTAAAATGAATTTGGCCTTGACAGAGATAATGTCTGCTCATAGGAATAATCTCCCCGTCAGTGAGAAGACTTGCAGGCAAGTCATTGGGCATTTTTAGTCCCACGTTGGAAGATTTGATGGTCAGGTCCACTATGAAGAGAAATAGAGGTTAATACACTGAAATGGACTGTCCAATCTTACAGTGGGAATTTTGTCCACCAATTCTTCCACCTTAGCTGCTTGTATGCCTTCAAATGTTGAAGCTGGGGCATTTTCAAATGACCCTCGAAGCATGTACTTGGAACTATAAATTCCCATATAATCAGTACCTCTGTCTAATTTATCAGAGGGCTCTTCTTTACCAGCTGGGGATTTCTTACTGCAAGGTAAGCAGTCTGCATCTTGTAATGTCTCTGCAGTTTCAGCTATGGCAAAGGATTTCTTACTGCAAGGTAAGCAGTCTGCATCTTGTAATGTCTCTGCAGTTTTAGCTATGGAAAAACTCGCTGCTTTCCATGCAAAAATGGATTGTCTTGTATACTCCACACACTGAATATAGAAGTAAATAATAACAACTTAAGTGATAGCAAACAACATGAGGAGAAAACTCTATTTGGTTGTGGTATAACATAAGCTCATGACCTAAAAACAAATATATAAGTAATGTCTCTGCGGTTTATCTCCATTTAAGGGCTAGGATGTTTCTAGGGGCATCTAAGAATAGCTAAAAAGAGCGAGGCTCTCATTCGTTGAAGAACTGAAGAGGCCTCTGAAAAAGAAGCATATTCGCTAGACAAAGGGGCCTGTGGAGGCAATCTCAAAAGAAAAAAGTTCCAAATAGGGTTTCCCGTGAAGAAAGAAGACAAGTCTAAAACTGCTCTCAAGGCAAAAGGGATGAATGCCAAACTGTTGGTACAATGGCTTATGGAACTGCTTGTTTATGCTAAATCATACACTTTAGCATGAGGAATTGGACTGTCTCAACCTGAGCCCAATTAGGTGGTAACGAGGTAGACCCCAAGATTTCAACGCCATATAGTACTATAGGCCTAATAATTGTGTCAGAAAAATGCATCTCAGAAGAGATGTCCTGAAAATACATATGGAATTATTGTCGGTCAAGCATTAAGAGAGACGGATAACCCTTTCTAGGCTTTGGGATGAAAGGCAGCCCTTAAACTAAACCTAAGGGCTATGAATAAGACAACCATAGATGTATAAGCAATGGCAACTCCTCTTACACATAAGTGATTAAAAACCATTAGAGGAACCCAAAAAATTAAATTGGTCTTTCTTCTTACACAAGCGATTGGAAACCATTAGAGGAGGCCAAAAAAGATAAATTGGTCCTTTGCTTTAGATTGTTTTGTTTAGATGATTTAGTAACATATTGACTCACTTGAGCATCCTTCAATTTGAATGTCCTTTGTATGGTAGTCCTAAATGACCAAAAAAAATTTTGGTATTGTTCTTAAGCAATTTTCTTCATGCTATCTGCATAATTATAAGGTCACAAGGGAAAATAATCACATCACCAACCAGAGTTACATGGGTTCTTCTATCCTTGCTTCAACTCAGGTTCTTCTATCCTTGCTTTAGCTCTGCCTATGCCTGATGCTTGCCACACCACCTCGACAACACAGTTCTTTAAAAATATGAATTGCCAAAACAGTTCACCCTCGCCAAACCGGCATCACATTAGCATAATGTAGTTTATTTTTAAATGAAGAAAATACACCTAAGTTTTACAACAAATATATAAAAGTAAAACTTGTCTGATACCACTTAGATGTCATGTGAAAAGAGGTTACATCAAGCTGGCTATCAAATTATGGGCTACTGCCAATCTGGGATAGATACTCATCCTCATGTGAAATATAAATGTAGCTGAAATTCTTAGCTACTAGATCAATTCCACTTGATCATTACGTGATTAATGTGGGGAAAAATAGAGTACATCTGCTAGGGCTTCACAGGCCAGTCTGAACAAAGATGCATAAATAACCAAATGCATCCAACAAAAAATCATATTTTTCTATGGGTAGTACCGTAAATCAGAACCAGTGACTCGCTTTCTGTCTACAAAAGAGAAAATTGATTATATAATTTGCACGAATCAAGAATGGTGAAACCACTTGGGATCTACACTTGTGAAAAACCAAATCTATCATGGACCTGCAATAAATCAGAACTTCAACTACAACTTTAGGGTCCTAAAAAATCGCTACTGTTAGTATTAGCATCAATCTAAATTAGACTTGTTATGCAATTCTCATCCCTACTAGTACAGAAGCCTCAAAACTTGCCCTATTAAAATTCTATTCCTAATCTGAATAATGAGGTTATGCAGTACTGGTTTCTAAGCCAATGCCCCAATAGATCTACTTTTCCTTATAAATAGTTGATGAGATCTAACGATCACCAGATCTAAAAAGTTGTATAAATTTGGATAAAATCAGGCTCTCCATATCATCAAAATTTCTACTGGTGACCAACTTCCATGTCTTCTGCAACCAGAACTTCAGACTGAATCTTTTTCTGGTCTGCTGACTGTGCTCCTTGCTTGACACAACTATAAGGATAAGAAAGTTTATCCAATCTATAAGGTCTTAGGCCTCGAGTTCTTCCTGGAGCTCCACCTCCCAAGGAAGACACATCCAGTACATGTCTGCAGCCCAAAGAGTTTTAAAAATAAGTGCCCTGAAATTTTTATTTAGGAAACAAAGAATTCCCACATAGGCAGCAGGGTTAAGAAATTTTCTGGGAAAAACGATTGTCCAGAAAATGTTCACTTACGTATTATTTGATGCTCTTCCATCTGCTATCATACCCCCATACACTGTTACTTTTTGATCCACTAATGATGCAGAATGGCCAGGTAGAAGCTCGACATCCACCAAAGCTATGTTTATTATGCATGCCAAAGAACGACCCACATTTGTTAAAACCTTACAGGCCACCCTCTTATGAAGTAAAACATGGAAATTACAAGGACAATAAAACAGGTACTTACAGGACTTGAGGAGATCATTTGCTGCTGCTAATGGTAAGAACCCCTCATTCAGGCCAAGAATTTCCTTCATATGAAAAAGAATGAATTTAAAACAATTTGCTTTCCTTCAGATCAAAATATCAAACTCTCTAATGCAAACAAAGCCTCAAGAAGTAACCTACCTTCAGACTCTGATAGCATGTCTCCAGGTCATCATTAACCAAAATGTGGTCAAATAGCATCGAGTTTCTCCCAAGCTCGAGCTCTTCCTTTGCATTTCTCAGACGCTTTTGGATCTGATCCTCTTCTTCTGTTCCCCTGGAGTAAAATACCTTTTATCAAATTCCATATCCATGATACTGAGTTTTAACATTTTGTATTTACTATTTACCTTCTACCATAACAATTTAAAAGCATGATCAAGCCACTAAAAAACATAAACCAGATTTTTTTTGTATGTACCTTCCACGCAAGCGTTTCTCAAGATCATCAAATGATGGTGGACAGATAAAGATGAAAAGAGCATGTAATGTACTGTTCCTCACAGCCCTAGCCCCCTGAACATCGATGTCCAAAATGCATCTCTGCAATTGACGCTTCTATGTAGGAGAAAGTTGGGGTTCAACTAAACCAAAACCACCTAGCTGACAATCAAACTAACAGAAAGGAGGAACAATTAAAACAGAATTGCTATGGCCAACATTAGTTCAAGAATCCATTACTGAAAACTATCTACAAGTCACGAAAAAAAGGATCAAGTCTACCTTCCCAGCATCAGCCACTGCCTCCACGGCTGCAATACTTGTTCCATACAAATTGCCATGGACATTTGCAGATTCAAGGAACTTTCCTTGCAGGACCTCCATTTCCATAACCCCACGGTGGGTAAAGTGATAATGTACTCCAGCCATCTCTTTCTCCCTTGGAATTCGTGTTGTATGACTTACAGAGAACCCAAAAGTAGATGGAAATTCTTTCATGAGTTTAGATATCAAGGTTCCCTTACCAACACCAGATGGTCCACTAATCACCACTGGTTGAGGATTGTCACCTATCGCACACTTGCTCCGAGCTACAACTTCCTTCCTTTGTATCTCTTTCTGCTCTCTAACGAAAGGAGTGTCAACCTACTCATATCGTATATTAAGTTAATATTGATCTTTTCAATTTTCATTAAAAAAACACAAAGATTTTATTGTTCAACGTTGTATCAAAATGACTCTGACCTCTAGAAACCAAATGTTATTTTAATGTCAACAGTATATCAACATGATTCTAACCTCTAGAAACCAGATGGTGTCCTTGGTTTCAGAAGTACCACCAAGAATCAATATCCGATCATCGTTTAGAGGTACAGCAGAGTGGCCTTGTCGAGGTGATGGCTTGGTTCCCAAAACCATTGGAGTAATCCTGTCAGCATAACAGAATTATATGAACCCTGGTAAATACGAATCATCTTAGCTGAGATAGGTCTGTCAGTTAGTCGTCTAGCTTACCATTTGCCAGTCAATGTATCGAGAATTTGCACATCATTAGCCAGGTTACCTCCTTGATCCCCTCCAAATATGTACTGCCAGAAGGTAAATGATTAATGGCAATTTAGAAGTCTTTACCCCAAAAATCAAAAAATATTTTGGGATTTAGAAACATGTAATTTTACACCAGTCAAGAAGCTGCATATGTCTATTGTAAATAAGCTGGTGTTCCTTAGATACTTACTATTATTTTCCCAACAACAGTAGCAGAGTGGGAAAATCTAGACTCCGGATAAACACCATTGGCCAAATTACTGCTAGGATCTTCCATGAAACAACCTTGCAAATCACCCTGCTTGAAACTTGTTAAAAGATAGTATGTGTGCATGGATAAACTATGCATAATGTAAAAACAAAATAGTATCAAATTACAATAAGCAAGGTCACCAAATCACTCTGCATAACTTTTAGTCACCAAACAACTCTACATAACTTTAGTCAAATCAACTGTCAATAAATTCAAATATGATTTGATGTTATATACAACACCCTAAAATAAAGATGTAAGTTCACAAAGAATAACAAGCATCGCATATCCATTAGTGATGAGATGCAATGAAGAACCTTATGCAACATTTGATAAAGGGATATTGCCGCAATTTTTGTTGTAAACTCGGACGTAAAACCTTGGCCATTGTTGACAGAATGGTCTCATCGCAATATCGAATGTTAAAATTGTAGAGAAAGTCACAAGTTCACGACTAGAACATAGAGTTTGACAAAGGCACGCCCAATCATAATAGTTCTAGAGACTATTTTTGTATCGCAGGATATCCTTCAATTGGAAGATGGGGTGATGATATTTGAGACCATGAAGAGGGAAAGCCAATGCAAACAACACGATTAAAGAGATCAACAATGTAGTAAGCAAATTAACCAAAGCATGTGTATGAAATTCGCCTTTGCAAACCTTACTTCATCTATTTCTTTGCCGGGTGCTCAAGATTCTAATGGGAATACTTCTTTAATGTATCTTGGGGTGAATTAGTACGAAGGTGAGAGAAGAGGGAATATGGGCAAGAGAGTTGACCGAAAAATCAGCGCGTAGGATGTGGTTCCGCAAGAACCATGTGTAATAATCAAAACATGATAAGAGCAACATTTTCCAATTTCAATTCAAAGGTATCTAAAATCATTGTGAATCACACCATGATCAAACACAATAACAAAACCAAACCTGTGCAAAGAAATAAATTCCAACTTAATATGAAGAAAAGAGGAACTATGATGAGCATACACAACAACATAAGAGCCATATGTACTTGAACCCAGCAGGATGGCACCTCGTGATAGACCCCGTGATCACAAACTTTCCCCATGCCATCACCCAAAAACATAAGATTAGTTTTACCGGGGAGGAATCCTAACAATCTCCTTATACACCCCGGCCATTATGTGTATCACAAATCTCCTCTCGCATTTATCCTGCACCGTTCACCGCTCGTTGAATGCTCACATATTCCATCCTTGACACGCAACATCCAACCAAATTCATCAACTGTTGTATCCCAAATTTCATTATAAGTGATGGTAATAACTGCGTACTAGAGGAATTGGATGATTCCTCTCGTTTTGGGAGGCCTCCATAGGACCATATTCGTCCGTATGTATCCGTGAGCATCTACCATGCCGAGGGTATCGCTGGTCAAGCTCGTGATCGTAACTGTACTTTCCCATGACTCTTCACGACCTCGCTGCGTGGTATTAACAAACCGAGAGCCAAACCGCAACTGCCCGATAAGTCAGTATCGCGCTCATCCAAACCTTAACGTCTTTGATATTCCTCGGGTTCAAATTTCCTTGGGTCCTGCTTCAAATATTCAGAACCCCGGCAAAGAACCTGCAAGGGGCCTCGACAACAGAAATCGATGCGTTATCGGGAAGTAGAGAGCGTATGTTTAGAGTGAATATAAGACCGTGTGGTTCCTCCAACGAAAGATGCATGGTCGCATTATACCCGCAGAAACAAACACCAAACATTCAACCCGCAAACGTCCATTCAAGGGTTTAATTTGCCATGATCCGCCTATGGTCCATTCTACCGAATCAAATCCGGGCAAACTCTATCTCGCTCTCGCTTACACTCCACTCCAATGCATCCACTCCAATGCATTGAGATTACCTAAATCTCAAATCTCTTCAAATAACAAACTTAAAACCCTCTCGCTCATCCAAGAACTTAAAAAATCGATGGAAACTCCGAAAAATAAAAGCAATTCCGCCATGTTATACCCGCAGAAACAAACACCAAACATTCAACCCGCAAACGTCCAACTCGACGTAGACATTTTATAATAACACTTATTATGTTATCCCTACTCTCTACGCCATTCCTTCGACTATAAACATCGCGGTAGCTCCGGGAGGCGTTGTGGCTTAGACCTCGAGTTTTTTATCGATCAAATCACCCCACTTTATTAACAAATTGCTAACTATCGCTTTTTCATGGATCTCATGAGAAAAGGAGGCAATCTCTAATCATTCAGTGCCTATGGTGCCGAAGCCTATGATGCCTTCGATGCCTCTCGCCCTCCCCTCTCGCGCTACTACGTCATTTACGATACAAGCGCACAAAAGGGATTAGAACGCCCAAGAAGGACACTCCCCAAAAAATGCGAATGGCTCCCCCGGAAATCCGCCTGACCGCGTTCGGGAAAGGGACCTTGCTCCCATGTAACCAAGCCACCCCAAAGGAAAGGATCGCGATCCCGCTCCAAATCATAATGATATTAAACATGTAGAATAAGGTTCCTTCCTCAAAATGACGCTCGTCTCGTGCCCCCACGCCTCAAGGAGGAAATGGAAAGAGCCCAATATTTCATTAGCTGCCAAGAACCTATGATGTTGGAAGAGGTACTAAGCCGGGTGGGATGATGACTACCGAAAGTCACAACTCTGCCGCAACCGATCCAAATCAAATCCACATGGCCGATGACGATTCAATCGTCTAACAAAACATCAAAGGGCTTCGTAGCATACACATCGACACCCGCAAAGTTGTTTTCAAATAAATAAACCTGACGCGTAATTATGCTTACAATGGTTATTGAAAATGTGTGCATTGTTTTACTCCAATACATAACCTTGAGGATTAAATTTTAATAGTGTAATTATGATTCGCTGCATAATAGTAGCTATTTAGTATGTATTTAATGTGGTAAGAGAAATGTGTAAATTTTTTTAGAGTGCAAAGTACAATGTGTAGTTTTTATTGTTTAAATTATATTTCTTAAATGTTAGTATGTAGTATATATGGGACCAAATAAATATTTTAATCATAACATTTTATTTTTTTCATGATTTATACATATTTTTCTTGAAATAATATATATAATATATACATAATTGACATTAAAATATTTTACATAACATGTACATTGAGACATTTTATAACATAAATTAAAGTGATTTTTTCACTATCAACACATTTTTAATTATATGTCAATATTAATTCGTATTAAAATATTTTTATTAATATCCACATCACATTTTTTTATATACAACATTAAAATATTTTATTTTTACAATTTTTTTCCCTATACAAATATATATGAAGTTGACATTGACATAAATTAGTTAACATAAATTTTAAAATTATTTATTTAATTTTTTTATTAAAATATTTTTGAAAAATATAAAGTTTAAATATCTTACTCACAATTTTTTTTATTTATAATTACATTAAACTATTTTTTTTATTATAACTTATATTATTTTTGTATTTAAAATATACATATTTATTTTTATTATAAAAAAGAAAAAAAGAAAGAGTGGCAACTCAACTGAAAAAGGAATTTTCAAACCTATACATCCCCTCTTACAAAAACTCCAAAGAATTTTTTTCAATCCCAAATTTCACCTACCAATAAAAAGATGTAAAAAATTGACATTTATAATTATATTTAAAAGTTTAATTAGATTTCTTCGCATGAAGAGGTTGCAACGTCTTTCCCTTCCTGGGTCACGGGTGTTTCGTGGTAATATTGATCTTTTGAAACTTATTTCATATATGACGAGGAAGTATGAAGATATTTATTAAATTTAAAAAATAATTATATTTTAATCGTAATGTTTATGTGTTTTTTTACTTTAGTATGTATGATGTGTCTTATAGAAGTCTGTTTTGATGTTAGGTAAACGATTTAACCAAGTTAAATTACATTAAAAATAAAAAAAAATACATAATTAAAAAAATTTTAATAAACAACATTTAAAAATAAAATTAACTTAAAAATAGTCAATTTACTATTGGTTTTTTTGGGTTTATTGATTTTGAAAATTTATATTTTTCTTAACGACATATGTGTGAGTGTGTGTTAGCTCAGATCTATTTTAACTTGAGATCTATTAAGTGTTGAGACAGATCAAATCTCTTGAGGTGACAACTCATTTTAAAGTGAAAAGAGATTAGTAGTTACGATGTGATCAATCGGTTTTGACAATTTTAAATTTTATTAAATATATATTAAAAAAAAGAAAACATTGTTGTTAACATTTTAATGAACATATAAATCTCTCGCAATAACAAATATGGAAAAACAAATTTATTTTTTATGCAAAATTTTTTACAATATTAAATTCTGGATATTTTACATCGATCTACATGAAAGTTATTATACACTTTACTAAATATCATTATACATATTTATATGTATGACATTTTCAAACTAGAATAGTCACCTAAAATACAAAATGTGTTAGCTTACAATACAAAATCCACATAATCTAAAGTATGACTTGTTCGTAGGGTAGGGATTTCTCAAACCACACTACCCAATATCATGTAGGTATTTATCTAACTGTACCACCCAATAACCTAATATCAGAAACAAGATTTGTTACATCCAAACTCAATTTCCAACTCTGAATATATAGTTTACATTTGAACATAGCATAATTATCGTAGTATCTTGCTAGGAGAGATATTCAAACGTTGTGTAATCAAATGACAAAGGGATCTCCTCTTCTGGGTAGAATATGAGGCCCATTAGGAGGTATTATGCACCAGAGATGGATCCGTGCAGTTTTTCAACATGGTTGTGAAAATAAAATAATTTATTTGTGCCTTAATGTGAATCTTTTTGGGCTTCACAAATGTGGAGGATTCTTTCAACCATGACACAATAACTTATTAATGATTTGTGACCTATAATTATTTGTGGTTGTAATTAGTAGGTTTTCACGACAGAGAGGGTCTAGATTTAGGTTAGCGAAGGGAGGACATTAAGGGTATTAGGCCTTAAATGAAGTTTCTTAGGTTTAAGGACCATCAACAAGAATTTGAAGAAATACATAAATTTTATCTAAGGAAGGCCATGTATGGGTACGAAAGTATGGATACCATTGTAAATTTTTCAACATCACTAATGGCCTCGAGTTTTTACAATGTTCAAAGGTAGGAAATAACTTCCATTGTATCTATATGAACTTCTCTCGCCTCCAAGTGTTGCGGATAAATTTTGAAAGCACCAAGCAAGACCTTAGTAAGTAATAGTTGTCATTTTCTTTGAATATGGGAAACATTAGTTGACATTGCAATGGCAAGATTATATCTGTTTAAAATAAAAACATATAGTACAAAAATGCTACACTTCGCAACATGGTGTCTTTTGGGAACTAGCTAACTTCGTTCTACATCCCATCATAGATGCATCACTGGATCCTGCCCACTCTTAGAAACCAACACCCTAAACTTATCACATGTCCAACATTGCCCCATATAGGGAAACCAATGATAAGACCCCCAAGACATACGTACCGGACTGCCAGGCCAAATAAAAGACCCTATCGACACAAATATACACATTGATCATATTTAAAACAAGAAAACATCAAAAAATTGTGCTCCGTAATGGAGCCTAACACTTGAAATTCATGTCCACATACGTACAATCATGAAGGTCTCAGTGAGATGATCCACCTCAACATTTAGGTCCGAATGCGCAGTTAGCTTCGTTGGGCCGACGGAGGCGAGCTCTAAGGTGAATGAATATCCCAGTGGAGTTTGAGTTGGTATCTACTTCACCCCGAATTCCAAGTGAGGCTTCTACATGGATCTCACCATCGTAGCAAGTTCTTCAAGAACAAGTGGCCACCTTTAAAGGGGTCCTCAAAGTCACTTGAATATGATGACAACTCGATTGTAAAATTCGTCCTTCGAACCAAAAGAAAAAGACCCAAGCCAAGAGTAATACGCTACCAAAATTTTTAATGGCTATGCACTAAATTTCCTTGTTTTCGTCCAGGATCTCATCGAATTTTTACCGCCATCAGAATAATTTTCGTCGAGTGTTGTGCTAAGAAAGTCCATACGACTCCCAATTGGGAAGGCAACAAAAAAATGACCGGCCAAGACATTTGTTTAAGATGCGTGACCGGTCCAGGGAATGAGAGATGGGAGCACTTCGTATAAGAGAACGCAACACATCCTTTGCTTTCTTCACCCACAACACCCTCTAGCGAGAAGTTCTTGGGGCCTTCTAATAAGGCCCTTCCAGGGTGATTTCTCGACAAATCCCTTTGAGCTTCGCCCCCATCTATTAACTACCGAATGTATGCAGAGATGTCCACTTTGAAATTCCCCATAGAGAACCACGACCATTAACCCGACACGAATCACTACTATTGCCATCCCACGCACCACGACCCCCTCCACCACGCCGGAAAGGAGATGTTTCTTAGGTATGGAGCACGAATACCGCAGGGATACTTAAACAACATATACATAGAACCAAGCCCAATTTGAATAGCCCAAAGTGCCAAATGAAATCCGTATAATATATAGAAGTAGAGCAATTATCCCTTCGTACGAGGGTGACAAGCATTAAGTGCTCACACCTCGAGATCACGCAAGTTGTTTAATTCTAGTATGCAAAACCAAGGAGGATGAGTTGGCTAAGGACGCTGCTCTAGGCTTCGCAACCTTGCCACCGCCCCCCAAAACTAACCATGTCATTGAATTTCAAAAAGGCCCTATCATTAATACGCAAGGGAGAAAACTATATAGCACCCACATTTGGGGGATTTATATCTTAGTAGGATAACCAGTTTAAATTGGCCCCGAGATCGTTTACTGATGTTATCATAAGAAAGGAGAGTAAACCGAGATTTGAGGTTACCCCTTTGTTTTCTAGGTAGTCCTCTAGCGCGTTACCCTTCTTGTGAACATGGAGAAAGGTGGTGGTGATTGGGATATCTTTTAAATTAGTATTCATAATGCTAATGCTAACCTCAAGCCGCCATTTGGTTGATACTTTGGATGGGTGGGAGCCAGGAGGATGAGAGTGCAATGTTTATGATTATCTTAGAGTCGCTCCATTTAGTTTGAGATCTCTCGACTATAAGGATGCCTCTCAAGAATTCCCTCCAAATCCAGTAGCATTATTACTATCCACACCAATATTTCCATAATAGATGTTGGTGAATTCCAACTCGAGTGATCCTTTATCACCCCACCATAGCCGCTTCTCGGGTTCCCTTTTTCAGCGCCGTCAAAATTGATTTTGAAGCTACCCATCAAAGGCGCCACCCAAGAATCCAATTTGTTCACTTTTCTATTTCTTTGGCAGATGTATTTCATAATGAGTCTCAAGGAAACAGGCCCCATCTTTCTAGACATATTTTTCCACCATCGAGGTAGGAAGATAAAGTGTCACTAATCAGGCAGGCTAGGCTTCCTCGAATATGGTACCAAAATTTTACCCAAAGAACCTCTTTCAAGCACCTCGATCTGAATATTCTCCTGTTTTTTTGTTCCTTCCAAATAACCCAAACAAGAAAGCCTGAATGAGTTTCCACAATCATTGAGAATAACAAGCGGTGAAGGGTTTTATTTCCACATGAACAGCTCAGCCAATATCCTCACAAATTATCTGGCCTTATACATAGGCTATAAATTTTATCCCAAAGGAACCTCACAAAGGGACAATAATCGAAGGTGATCAATTGTTTCAGAATCAAAGTGGTAAAGAGGGACCGAGGGAAGGACTGGCGAATCCTTTCTTGATTATATTGTCCAGTGAGAATTGTTTTTACTAATGAGCCGAGGAAGCCACTTTAGGCTAGAGATTATCCATCCATATGTTTGTCCATAGATCATGAGAAGAGGGATCCGATCTAGTAAGGATGGAATAAGTCTTCGCAATGAAGGAGTCCTTTGGAAGAGTATCCACATCCGATGATATCGTATCCATCCTGCCCTTTTACTTCGTCCTTTCATGATATTTTCCCAAATTTCGCAGGGATATTCCATCCCCGAGCCGCACTCCCAAGCATTTGGTGGATCCAAGAACGATGAATCTAAGGGAGTGTCTCATCCCAAAAATGATGCACATACTTGTGAGGCTCTAATATCGCTCTCCGTCCTCCAAATGAAAAAGAAGAGATGCAGCCGGAATTTGTCGCCAAGAGCAAGTCTTCCCAGACCCCACCCGACTACCCATTTCTAATTGGGCAAACCGTGGAGTCAGATGATATTCTTTGTTAAACGTCAAATTCCAAATGGAGGATGCTTTCAAATTCACATCGAAGAATAGATCCTTAATGGTCCATCTTCTCACGTACTCTGTCCATCTAGAGTTTGGCCTGGGGCACAAGAGCTGATCGGAAACCCCACCCACTGTGTTGTGCATTCGATAGAATCGCATATTTCGGTCTCACCTTGAGATTTGGGAGTACAAATATGCGTCCATTTCACCAACCCATTTTATTTTTCCTCGTTGCTTCCCGAGACGAAATTCCTTTGCAGATTTCGTATACCTTCAAGAACCATTTTAGTGTCGCTAAGATAGAGAAGAGATAAAGGGACATCGAATGAAAAATAGATTTGTTCCTCATTTCAAGACCAATAATTCTAGAAGAGTGCTTATGATAGAATCACCAAGGGGGTCCCAAGGTATTGGGTTTTAAGAGAGATCATCTGAGAAGTCAGACATGAAATATTCCTCTCGAGTTATGGCCGTAGTATCAAGAAGAAAATATGAGATAATTTGTCCGTATTGATTATGGTACCAAAAGCAAGGGAAAAAAATGTCAGGAATATCTTGAAAGGGCAAAGATTCTGGACTAGTGGTACCTCTATGAGCATATATCATCCACGAATTGCTGATGTATGGGCTCCCCCATATGCAAGGTAATTCCCCCTAATCGAGTCAAGCTTTAAGCAATCGCCTTTAGTGAGCAACCGAGACCCCGCACCATTATGAAAAAAATAAAAGTGTGATATAAACCTCAGATATGTTCTTTATAGGCATGAATGTTTCAAAAGGATAGCCATTCACTAAGATGGAGAAAAAAGAAGAAGATATAAGAGACATAATCCATCTTATCCAAGGTTCTCCGAAGCCAAAATTCAAAGTTTTCCCTTAATATAAAATAACTAAAACTATCGAGAGCTTTATTACCTAAATCGTAGGAGCATACCATGCTTCTTTGGTGATATTTTGAGAGTGAATAATATCATGGGTGAGTAAAATCCCATCCAAAATTTTCTCTTCCTTAGACATAACCAAGCTTGTTTCAGGCGAGATAAGGGTAGGCAGAGAGGCTTGAGTATGTTAGAAATGAGTTTGAAATACCTATCAATTGCATTACAGTAGCAATGGATATGTACTTACTGAGAAGAGACATTCTTTCTTTAGTACCTTAGAGAGAGAAACGGTAGCATTTAAGGATGGAAAGATCCATTTGCATCATGATTTCCTTCAAAATATCTCAATTTCATGCTTTATCAAATCCTTGCAGACTTGTGGAAGAAATTTGAAGTGAAATCTGTCGATCAAGGCACTCTTCCATATTTTAGCGATGACTATCATTTCAACCTCCTTTATGGCAAGTGGTAGTCCGAGGCTTTTCCGATTGCGCTCCTCACCGATGAGTCTTGGAATATGATGAGTAATTTTGTCGATGGCATCAATTTGCCATGTTGGGTTCCTTGTGAACATCCTTGAAAGGCATAGAAGTTCTTCATTGATTTCATCATGTTTCTCAGATGATTCCCTTCAATCCTTAAGAACAAATATTTTGCTATGCATACAATGCATCATGGTGGATTTATAAAATAATTTTTATTACGTTCTACCTTCCTTAAGCCACTTTATGTGTGAGACTTTTCATCCACATGATTTCTTCTTTTCACTTTTCTTCCGCATTGTGCTTGCCGATTTTGAGAGTATCGCTTTCCTCCGTCTCCGCCTCTACCTTATTTGTCGTTGAAGCCCTACCATATAAGAGATAACTTTACCTTTCAAAGGATGTTTTCAAACACATGATGGTTCCGCCTAGATATACTTTAAGGGCTTTAATTTAAGCTGAACCGATGCATTCTACAAATGTTAATAGGAGCGAAGCTGGGGTCCACTAGTCAGACTAGCTCTTTAATACCAGGATAGGTGAACTAGAATTGTTCAAAACGGATGGGCCTCTCCTTGAGTGGGAGCGTTCGACCATTGAAGTTGACTAAAGTCAATGGTCCGATCTCAAGACCGGGAGAGTAGTGCAAATAATATCACCTCCAATGTGATAGAAATTATCTCAGAGGAGGAATTTATCACATCTTGAATAAATTTGTTAGTTTCCCCCAAGTTTATTATTCCATTTAAAGATGCCATTAGTGGTATGTAGATCCATACGATTGTTATCGAGATAAAATCCTTGAATCTAAGATCGTCTTGATCTAGAAGACCCTACCTCTTTTTTTTCTTCTAGGTTTGTGATCATATTAAAATCACTTCAAGCAAGCAAAGAGGGTGTGGAGGGTGGGTCTGAGAAGCTCAAGAGAGTCCAAGAGCCGGAGCTTATTTAGGATTTATTGGGGCGAGTAAACATTGGTAAGATTACCTCTATATTCATACCCAAAAGATGAAAGAGGGCTTCGATAAAAGTTTCAAGAGGTTTGAAAATCATCTAGATGGATTAACTGTGGATTCCGTACTATTTGCCACCCAAGGCACCATTGGAATTTACCACTATGCTTCTATAACATTTCCAAAGGTGAGTCATTATAATATACAGAAAGCGTAACTATTACATTTTGTTTCCCGCATAATGAATATAAAGGGTTTATCTTCTACTAACCTTTTTTTGATGATGTGTTGCTTGGGAGAGACCATTAAGCCCTATTATATTCTAGGATATGATCTTAATTTAGAACTTGGAGTTATGACAGAGTAGAACCTCATCAGCCTTTGGATAGAATCCTCATTCCAATAGTTTTCCTCCCAAAATTAACTAACCTCTAAAAATATTTTGGTCTCCAACTTTCGTATCTATTAGATGATTTTTTCTCCTTTAAACCGAGGCCCCTTGAATTCTTAAGGTTTGAAGTTGCCGAGATCTTTCAAGGACGTCCTCCAACATTGGATTTGTTGTCAGTGGAATGAGGCCAACTGGATGACAAGCATCCTCAAGACCAATATTATCTAGACTTCCATAACCAAAGTGGTTTCATTTTCTCCTCCATCGACTCTCTTCTCAAGTGTCGCCAAGATGATTCCCTTTAACTTTGAGTATATCCTCATGAAATATTTGTCCCCGTTGGACTCGATGCATTATCTCAAAGAATACCGGCATATTTGGAGAAATGTTAGGCTCCGAAGGGGTCAAAACATTTGAAATCACCGTAGGTCCTTCTTTCCAGAGACTATGGTTTCATGGCCGGTGGTTCTATCTCGAATGGAAGAGGAAGAAGCCTATGGGGCCAACAGAGCCAGGCACAGTTGCTCGATGTCTCGTCACCGCTCGCGTCAAAAAATCCCGTGTGCTTCTTTGGCTTGTCTCGCCTTTCCTATCACTTTGGTAAACTTTCGATGTCTTTGGTATTAGTACCTTTTCAGGCTCCTTAGAGCTTTTAGTTAGAGATCAATCTATGAATAGATGACCATGTTGATGGCATCTTCTACAATCTGAAAGGCACATGCTCATAGTCTATGACTTCAACCCATTCAAAATCATCATGCATCAAGGTGACCGAATCAGAAGTGCTCCTCTATGTGCATATAAACATAGATCCTTGCATAAGATGTATCTTTATTGATTTCGGTTTCGTCTGCCATTCGATAAAAATCTCCAAGAGTGTTTCGATGTCTTTCGCAGTGAGTTCATCCCAATAGTCTTAGGGAAGGAGTACATACTTACCAACTAGAGCCCAACTAAAGTCTTTTGTTTGGGTTAAACCACCCACCCCGAGCTTCCCGAGGTAAAGCCCAACCGAGTTGAAAAAATAAGGACCTCCATCCATAACCCCGTTTTTATCTTTTAGTAGGTGAAGATAATGTTGAAAAAGCCCTTGGGTCCTAGCCGTGGATCTATGTGCCCTTTCTAAGCCTATATTTACCGCGATCCAAACACGAAGAGCCTTTTCTATGCGCACAATTCCTATGAATTTATAGATCAATGCATGGTCCTTCATGAATTGTATCTTGCCATTAATCCTATGCACAAGTAGAGGATCTTGGGCTCTTTCGTGGCTTTGGGATACGATGGAAGAGGTTGGGACCCCTCCCCTTGGGATAATTGTCGAGTTTTGATGAATAAGGGATAGTTTCTAGGAAATCCTTTCGAACCGATGCCAAGGGGACATCCATAGGATCCATAGCAGCAACCGCTATCAGAAGGAGACTAGTTAGCGAGGGCCCTCGTGCACCCCCACTTATTTTTCCCGACATCGATAACCCTAGCAAGAGGTTACGCGGCGTGAGCGCTCTACCGAAATTGAAGTCGGTGCTAAGTACCGTTGCATGTGAAATGGAAAACATAAACCTACACAAACCCTAAGTCGCCATGGAATCTTCAAAGCTCATCGTCTCGAGATGTAATCAACTCTAATGACTATATTAGTAAACATTACAAATTAGGTATAAAGGCCTATGTCATTAGTTAGGAATGGAAATAAGGGTCTTATGAAACAAACTTTATCAAGTTGAAGCACCACGAACAAGGCCTTCGAATCAAAAAATGAATACTTAGGACTCTTTTTCCTAATTAAAGTCGATATGTACCACCAGGACGTTTATACTACAAATGGGTTCGAACTCAACCATGGTTAGGGAATTTAAATTATATATCGAAAACTATATTAATTTTCTCAAGATCAAGCATTCTCAATGAGTCCTTTTAACCTCCATATATGATCTTGTAGGCATTCCTCGCTATTTCTTATGGATATGGGTAGCACTAATTAGTATTTTATGCACACCTAGATTAGATAACAAGGCAGGTTTCATCGCTAAGGGAAGGAGAAATGACATTAGGGCCTAAAGAAAGATATGTGAACTTAAGTGCCATAATAAGGTCTCCACCCACCTTTGGGTGGAGTCTCGTTAGAAACTCTTATCCACAACCAATGGGTCTTGGGTCTTTCACCATGGTTCCGGATCTTTGTCAGAGGTGAATTATGAGAAAAATCAGTAAATTTTGCACCGAAAGGTTGGGTTAGGGCCCCTTAAAACCCATAGGAAGGATGGAGAACATTGGAAAATTTATGCCTTAAAATGATGCAAAAGTAAATGAATATGAAGTTGCGTAGGAACATTTATTTTTTATTTTTAAATAATGCAAAGTAAGTAAAAAGCACTCTGTCCTAAACAAATTGAAATGTGAACCTATACAATATGTTGGATCATCACAATGCCATGAAAATGATGTCATCAACCAATTGAACTAAATCTCTAATAGAGTTTTTTTCTTTAATCATTAAATCCATTATTTAATATTATATAAGTAATTTTAAATTTATAATACTAATCCAACTTGAATTACATTAATGTGACCATCGTCATCAATATAATTTTAAAGATACACCAAACATAAATTCGATAAACAAAAATAGTAACCATAAAATTTGAAAATGATATATAAAACAAAAACATGTTTATCAAATTAAATATTTTACTACTCAAAATCTTCAAAACTTCCCTTGTGTTATTTTTAAATCGATTGTATTGAGCTGCTCTACCAAGAGGTGCTCTATAATATAGTATGGGAGAGATGTTCTCACTTAAAATTTGTATTTAAAACTAGTAAAATAATAATTTTAATTAATAAATTAAAAAGTAGTAATAATTTACTTTTTAGTGTGGGGAAAAAGTACTTTCTTCACTACGTATATGGAGATGAGTAAAAAAAAATTACTTTTTATTACAAGAGATATATATGTCATTATTTTACATAGAGATGACAAGAAATAATATTATTATTAATAGTATTATGTGTAATTTATTCTACTTTGTAACATTCACCCATATTACACAAATGACAATAGTAAAATAAATAAATTACTATCTACCATACATCTAAGTTATGCAATTTTAATGGCAGATACTATAATCTACTAAGCATTAGTCCTTTGTTTAAAAAGACCCGCTCATAATTCCAACCCTTCTTAATCATTGTTTATAAAAACATCATTTACATAATGTGGAACTAAGATATGTCTATGCACGTATCAGTTCTTTGGTTAAAACCTTATGTTTATACATGACATATGGGTATTGCATCCATGTACCATATGCCATGGTATCAATCATATAATACTTATTTAATTTGACATCATATTTCAGGCCATATCCAATAACTCGACAACATAATTTGTATTCAATTCGCTTAACTTATAGAGGTACTATGGTACTGCGATGTATATCTATTTCTACCTCATGTACCTGAACACACTTGACTTGATTTGGATTGGACATTTTGGTTTTCTATCCACCCGTTGATCTCGGGATTAGATCTCACAAGGTAAAATCAATAGGGTTGAGCTAATGACTTCGTGTTGTGAATCGATTTTCATTCGCATTCCTTCAAACAAAGTTCGAAGCCTGCCTCATCATGGTTTCTCCATCTCGGTTTCTAGGCTTCATGGCACTTGTTCTGGTGGCGCATGGTGCCCCCCTGAAAGCTTCTGCGCGGCCTTGTTGACTCCGTAAACCCCGTAAGCTATCCGTAAAAGAATGAAATGGTTCATTTGTATCTTTTGATTACCTCGCAACCCTTACTTCCCTTTCCTACGTGTTTAGTTTTCGTGTTTATTACCCATGTTAAATACTTATATTCTATTTTCTTTATCCGTTTTGTACATCGTCTACTTAAGTTTCAGCTTTTTGGCATGTGTTCTCTATCCGACAGTTTCATGTATTGCTTAGAAGCATTCTGTTTTCTTCCTTACTAACGTTTTTGGTTTAATAACTCGATTAAATAGAGTAAAGCAGAGTTTATTTCATTAATTCAATCCGTTTAACTAATCCTAGTTTCTTTACCAAGTAAACACAGATTTTCATTACCCAAGCGAAATATATTGTCAAGCTACATCATATGGAGTCGTTCAGTTTCCTCAGAGTAGGGCTAACAGGCCTCAATGACTTAACAGTAACGATGTCCAAGCTTTTAGGTTTAAACCCTCGTCGTAGGTGGCTGGTGATAATGGCCTTCGAGCTATAATAATTTTTCTTAGGTTTTAGCTGAAGGATTTATGTTACCGCCTACGGCCTTTCTTCGTATAAATCTGCTGATTCTCTTCGTCTTCGTGAACAACAACTATGAATTTATTTTCCACTATTATTTCGTATAATATGACTCGATTTCATATCCGCGCCAATGGTTTACACATCAGATTTATTAAATGCATATGAAGACATATGTCGAGTTTCGACTGGATAAAGAGTAAGTATATAAACGCTTTGTCGACACTGCTTTCGTCATATATATAGATATATATAGTCTTACCGAACATGCATGAAGTTATATTTTTGGCTCTACTACTACTGCGAAGAATATTTGGATAGCTTGAAAGCTTTTACACTTGCACCGTTTAACTCTCTTCTTTATTTATATCATTTCTACACCTCATCGTCGATGCATGCGTTATAGTTTTCTATTCGTTCCCTCACAAAGGGTTTACTTTTCTGCTCGATTTTAGCTAATGAGGGTTGTGAACTTTACATTATTCTCGTTGGTATTTAAGATGAGCATGAATAACCCTAACAACATGTTCATTTATGATCAGCCTCTTCATTTTAACCTGCATGCTAGATTTATTAACTCTAATTCGTGACCTAGACTACGCTTTTCCATGTAATAGTCATAGATTTTAAGGGACACTCCAACCCGTAACTGGCTACAAGCTTGGCTAACATTCCTTCAAGCACTGATGTTAATGGGGACCATACTCCATCAGATTTATATATTTTTTCTTTAATGTTAGTTACATATGTAGAGCATGTAAAATAAATCTTTCCTACTTCGCATAACCTTTATGAGATTTTATTTCCGTCCGTAAAAATTTCAAACATATAAAATCATTCAATTCATTGTATCTTCGCCTCTTTATCTATAATTTAGAAAAAAAGAAACATATTATACTACTACTCGAAAAATAGAATTCCACTCATCCGTACTTAATTCTGATCGATAATTTGGATTGCCTCCTTCCGCGAGTGAGGCGATTACGTCCTCCAATGCTCCCCCCTACGTTCCAAGTCCGAGTCTACGTTGAATACAAAAAACTGAATAGAATCTCGGACAAATTCGGCCCACCTTCCAATTCTGGGAACAAATTTCCTCTCGTAATTTTTCCTTCAAAGGATTTACTTTACGAAAATTCCTTTCACCTTCAAATCGTAACCCCCAAAACTCCCGAAATATCTGGTTTATTCCATGGTTTCTTGACAATCGTTGAACTATTTTTATGTTCAATGAATCTCCACTGAATTACTTGCTTACTGTCAATGAGGAACCACTTCAAGGTACTCTTACCTCATCACTAAATTAATTTCATCGAATACCGTTTAAATAAATAGTTGAATAATGTTTAAAAACTTTAACAACAAAATTTCCTAACAATTTTTCAACAACTAAGACAAGAAAATACAAGCCCGAAAAAGAGAACATCGTCCCAAGTGTTCTTACTCCATATCAAGAAAAAAGTTCCCAGATATGCTTCCCGCACAAAACTTTCATCCTCCCCAAAAAGGGTTTCTTTCCGGCCAAAGTGCTTCCATCATGACTTTAACCTAGGTGATGGCTCATTTCCTGAGCATGATTTCCTTCGTTGATTATACTATGGGCTCAAACTTCGTAAATTCTCCAACCAGCTCTACTTGCACACAATAGAATTTATATTAGATTACATAAGTCTTTTAACATATAATATTTTAACTATTTTGTTTACCCTCTTACATGAATGTCTCCGCCAATGGATTATATGTCTTAAATCATGAATATATCGTTTTTAGTAACGATACATGAAAAACATTATGCACCCATATGTGGCTAGGAAGGGCCAAGCGATACGCCATGTGCCCTACCTCCTTTCAGGATGGAAAGGGCCACAAAACCGGAGCTAGCTTTTCACAAGATGCCCATCATATCGTACTTTCTTGGCTTAATTCTCACGTACACGTGATCTCCCACTTCATATTCACGACATATGATCTCTTTTTATCCTGCGTACACTTTTTGCCCTCGTCTTGGGCCGCTTTTAAATTTTGTCTCGATTTTCTTCACTTAATTCCATTTACAATATGTCCGGTCCCGCATGAGATTGGTCTTGGGACTACTCCAATTGATAGGATTTTTGCATTGTCGCCCATATGTGGCTTCAAACGTACTCATTTTTTAGCACGATTCTTTTATAACTCGTTATTATATGTGAATTATACTAAGTGTAAACATTCTTCCCACTTAGCTGTCACATAACATACATTCTCAACATGTCTTCAAAGACTTGATTTAATTTTTCTCATATTCGTCCGTTTGTGGATGATACGTGCTAAAATTAATCGAGTCCCCAACCCGTAAACAAGAAGCTTTCTAAAAAGTCGAGATGTAAATTTTGAGACCCTATCCGAAATAATAGTCTTGGGAATGTCGCGCCTTGAAAATTTCCCACATAAATAAATCGTATTATCTATACCGTCTTATAGGTGAAATGAACCGGTATGAAGTGTGCCGATTTACTCAATCGGCCCACTACTACCATTATAGAGTCATTACTTCTTTTTGATCTCGGTAGTCTAGTTGATGAAATCCAATGAAATCACTTCCCATTTCGATTCTAGAATTGGCATAGGTCGCATTAACAGCTTCTGATGTCACGTGTGACACTTGGTTAGATAGGTTGCTATATCTTTTCTCGTTGACCAATTGGGTCAAAGAATCTATTTCTTTATTGTTGTCAACATCTTTTGCATCCAGGATGCCCGCATAATCGTCAAGGATATTCATCCAATATTAGAGTCTTCAACTCCATTCTATTTGGGATGACTATTCTTTTCTTGCAACCAAAGAATCCATCCCGGTTGAGTTCATAATCTCCCAAACTTCCTCGTTCTTTAGATTCCAGGCTCGTCGCCACAAAAATTCATATTCGGATCTTTCCCTCAGTTTTCCTTCGACCGATCTAGAATCTGCATTCAACTTGGTTAAGATATAATTCATAGATGCTATGCAACTTTCTCGCTTAATGCATCCGCAACCTCCGTTTTCTTTCCTTTACATACGTACGTCAATGTCAAACTCGCTCAAGAAGGCATTCCACCCTTGCTCATTTTAGAGTTTAAATCGCCTGTTTTGAAATAGTCATAAACTTCTATGATCTGTCAACACATATCTTTTCCCCAAGTAAGTAGTGTCTCCACACCCGTGAGGGGATGCACCAATCGTTACCAACTCTGAATCATAGGCCGAATATTGTTTCTTGTGATTTTTTAACTATTTTTGAGATTCATATGCAATCACTTTTAACCTCTCGTCTCAATCGGGTCTCCATTACAACCGACATGCATGCAAATATTAATAGTAAATCATCGTCACTGATAACATCGCAAGTGAATTAAATATGATTTAATTACCCCACCTCTCACTAGTGCACCGGGCTACAACTAGTTAGACCGATAACTCACTTATTTGAGTTAAATGATTTTTTTCAAGTGCATTCAGTCTAATGCACTAACCACAACTTGGACTAAAAAAAAACCACGTAATCACTCGCATGCCTACCAACTACCCTCAACTCTAAATCGATGAGCTAACTCGAGTTCATCAGACTCAATTAACTACAAGTGTTTATGAGATAATATTACAATTTATTGTCCAATTTAACTAAAGGAGTACCAATAGATACATTTCCAATTTATTTAATAAATTGGATTTCACACTAATGTATCACTAGGACCTATCACTGTAGACCTCGTAGTCCCACACTAGTGTGTTTGTCGTCATGTTGTTTCTTGATACCAATTTCAATCGTTTATCATAAAATCTCAACACTCCCTCTAACAAGAAAGGAATAATTTTTTTTCCGGGTCCGCATCTTGGAATTTTGTTTCATCCGCACATGCAACTCGTATGCAACATGAAAATCTTGAATGCAACACTTCTCTAGTGTTGTTCGCACATGCAACTTCAGCTGCAACACTGTGAAACCGAATAGCCTCCAAACAATTGAATCAATATAATGCATCTCATTAGAGTCTTCTCGACCGTCGCCAGCTATCGTACATGTCTATTGTACTCTCTACGCTCGTTGACATCTACATCCATGAACTCCGCATCGCTCCCAAATCTGAATTCATGTTCTAGTATCTCGACACCTCGTCACTCGATTTATGTCCTCCCGAAATCTAACTACATCAATCCAACCGATCCTTCCCGCTTACCGCAATATTGTGGTCTCCTCAGAGCTTTCTGTGTTCGATCCATGAGAAACACCATCTCAATGAACCTCGCCAAATTTCTTCTCGGGGATTTCACTATGCACGTCACTCACACCTCGAGGTATAGCCGCATGTACCTCTACCGTTATGGCTCGAAATTTCTCCACCTAGAGGTCTCTCGCTGAGTGGACTCTTCCACTCAATACCCTCTCTACATCTCCACCGTGGTCAAGCCCACAAGCTTATGAGATCGCTTTCTATACGATGTCGAGAGATAATTTATCCCTCTCAACCACCAAGTCATTAACCATTACTTTTCTCCTCAAAGCCTTGCATGAATCCTCAACCTCTAGAGAATACAAGTTCTCGACTCTAGCAAGAATCTTCTTCACTTGTCCCATAGCTATGTGTTTAAGGTAAAAGTTTCATTTTCTAAACATTACCATAACTATGTTCTTCCACAATACTATAGAGACAAGATTATTCCTTATAGGGCATGGAACATCTCAAAACATATGCTAAACCGAGATGGGAGCCATTCTCCTCTAAAAGGTAATTGTACCTATGGCCGATAGCGCTATGTCTTCTCTTCATCTCCACATCTATACTCGCTAGAGGTCCTTCTCCTACAAGTCACTAAAGAGATCTCTATTCCCTACCATATGGAACAAGGCACCGCTATCTAGATACCACATGAATCCCATTACGTTGTTGGCCATGCATGAAATTAAAGTAAAAATCAAGCTAGAATTATGAAGCTATCAGCCTACCCATCGCAACTCAGGCTCCTTCCTTGCTTTTGTTCTTTGGATAATTTGTAGCATAGTGCCCATGTCGTGATAGTGAAAGCATCCGATCTTGGAAAAGTATTTCTTTCCACTTCACCTTGGGATTTATTTCGTACTTATTTTCCCCATCGCTACAATAATCTTCTCATCATTAGTCTTGGATGAGGATCCATTCCCTGTATTCCGCGTGAATTCTCGTACTCAAATCCGACCAAAGTTGCTCTCAATTGCAAACTTCTCCTCCCACCGATAGAGTCCTCGATAACTATGCCTACTCTTCGGGAAGGCCTAGAAGTCTGTGCCTACCAAGTTATCATTTTCTACTATCACACCAACACTTCCAATATCATCTCTACATTGAGTGATCTTCGCCAAGTATGTTGGTACTTTCTGTCTCTCTTCCCTCTTGATTTTCCCGATTGTCTCCTTCAATGCCAACTTTATTCGTCGCTAATGTTCTGGAAGATATTTTTCAGGCTTTCCACATTGCATGTGGAGTCGCCTTTCCATGAAGACACAAGACAATGGGATCTCTCGAACTCCCTCTAACAAGATCCTCCTCCCTTGCTACCTTCTTTCCGTGCATCAAGAAGAGCAAAGTTTGTTGTTGCGTTCGGGAATATCATTATCAATCTCAATTCTTTAAATCTCGCTCCAAAACTCGCTTCTCCATTATTTCTTTCCATGCAATATAATTGTTTAGAACTTACCTCGAGTGAATATTACAATATGAATCCATTGAAAGCCATCTTACTAGTCACGACTAACGAAGGTATCTTCAAGCTCAATAATGTTCAACACAAACTCAATTTCTTCGCACTATTGAGATTTCTCGTGCTACGATAAAATGTAGAAATTACACAAAAAATATGTATTCCAATGGATTCAACCCGATCGTGAAATATAATAGAGAAAAATATTGAATCCTTCTACAATTAATTTTACAGAATTAAACATGATCGCACAATCACACCCAATTAAAATAAAGAAGCAAATAAATCCACAACACAGATATTTTTATAGGGGAAATTCCTACGTTCAAAACCCTCTATATCTATCGTATAATGAAACCAAGGAATCATGAAACAATACAATGCACTTTCTCACAAGATTTTGTTACACTATCTTGACTCTACACTAGTCTGAAAAAATTTGCTTAGTATCAGACAATTCTAAGGCCTCCGTGCCTCCGGCTTTCGCTCACGCAATCCCTATGGAATAAAATCCTCTTATTCTTTATTAATTTCACCTTCCTTGACTACGCTAATATCACGGCAATCCTATGGTGTTCTAACTACATTTGGGAAGTTTGCTAAAAATAAAAATGATAGTTATCTTCCCTTTAACCTCTCTCCTCTCAACTCGTTCTCCATCGTAACCGACATGCATGCAAATGCCTATTAATAGTAAATCATTAGTCACTTAACAGAGCACCGATGTGAATTAAATCGATTTAATTCACTTTACCTCTCGCAGTGCAACAAACAAGCTACAACTAGTTAGACTATTTTTAACTCACTTAATTGAGTTATCGCATTTTCATGCATTAAACTAATGCACTAATTGCAACTTGGACTCAAAAAACTAATATAATCACTTCCGCATGCCTCACCAACCACCCTCAACTCGAAATTCATGAGCTATCTAAGCCTATCACACTTAGTTAACTATTACAAGCTTATGAGATAAAGATTACAATTCATTTTCCAATCTAATTAAAGGAAAATTAAATTAGACACATTTCCAATTTATTAATAAATTTGATCGTACACTAATGTATCGGTAGGACCCATCACTATGTAACTCATGGTCCCACATTAGTGCATGTGTTATCATGTTGTTTTTGGATGCCAATTTCATTGTTTCTTGTTGCAAATTTCAAAAATTGTGGCGTTCATTGGTTATCTTTCAACTATAGCTTTACCGATGGTTTTTTGGTAACCGGTATGTTCATTTATTACGATGTTATTTGGAGGTATGAAAGACATATGGTTGTCTCGATGCACATGGAAAAGGTGTGATGGAGGATTACACATTAAATGGGAGCATATGTGATTCCTAATGGATTTTTACGAATGTTGATATTGTTTTATGCATGACTATTTTTATTACTTCTATCACATTTTGCTAATTGGATCATATAGTGTTTATGTACCTAATTTCTTGTGTTTCCACTTCTGCATGAATCATGCATGTCAAATATATATTTAGACGAATAAATTATATGTTTCAATTGCATGGAGAGAGATCATGATGTTGCTTATGATGTTGATATTCATATGGTTGAATCATGTTGATTCAAATGGCTTCTTATATATGGAGAGATTGTTTCCTCGTCATGATGTGGATTTGATGACCCTATGTCGTCGTTTACACATTGAGAGATTATGTTATTTCATGAACATATTATAAACATGCAAATGCCACATATTCCATTTTATTGTTGTTTCCCATATGTAGCATATATCAGATGCTCACGATTCCGTGTACTCATACAGTGTCATGTTTTGGGCATGTACTGCAGAGAGCACTCCATTGTGTGTAGATGTAAAAGACATGGTTTTCATTTTTTCATCTCTTGGATATATTTATGAGAGAGCTTTTCATGGTTTCTACTATGTCTTCGAATTCATGTATGGGTAAATGGTGCAGTCCAAATCATGTGTATTATGTTGTATATCATTAATGTGTGTGACTCCACTCTACGGTGCATGATGTAAAATTGGGTCCATAGAATCATGGTTGGTGATAAGTGTAGAGGATTCATATGTTTCCATTCTATGTACTTGTCACAAATTTGTATTTTCTCCATGAAGTATTGTACTTTATTGTATATCATGTCAAACATTATTTGGAGTCATGGTCCATAAGTAGTAGTCTCTTTCTCTTAGCAAGGATACTGTCAAGCTCCATTACGTTTAGGGGGAGCATGTTTAGTCTTTAGAGTTGGTATGGAATTATCTAGAGACATGATTGGAACCGAGGTTCCTCATGGTCTACATCTGATTTGTGATTCATGGTGTTGATTATGATAGAGTCCTTCACTCCTCCAACACATGGAATTTACTTTAGTGGGTTGTGATGTCCTTCATCGATGAAAAAGGGGGACATATTTTGTTGGAATTGTAGTGTTTGCATTGAT
This sequence comes from Pinus albicaulis, assembly GCA_034641835.2. Classification (NCBI taxonomy): domain Eukaryota; kingdom Viridiplantae; phylum Streptophyta; class Pinopsida; order Pinales; family Pinaceae; genus Pinus; species Pinus albicaulis. Next base: position 1,224,641,946 of record CM076582.1, on the reverse strand, counting down.
TTGAAAATCTTCGTGTTGATGTTCATATTCATGTGTGATGATTGTTTGGTGATATGTGCTTCCCTTGATGGTATTGTTAGTTGGCATTGTTTTCAACATACTTATGACTGCATCTAATGGAGGCACGGATGCTAAGTAGAGATGGATTTAACATGTGTGATTGGTTTGATATTGGCATGTTATGTTGATTGAGATGTTCCTTTTTGGGAGGAAGTCATGTTTCTCTGGATGCTTCGCATGTCTCTACATGTCTTGACACACTTATATTGATGCTATATGTGTTGAGTAGTGTATCCTTGTGTTGGAGGTGCTTCCACCGCATTGTAGGAAGTTGATGCCAGATGGTGATGTGCCGTAGGACTTGGAGATGCAAATATAAGAGTTGGAGATGATTCTATTTGTGTGCTCGAGTTGTTTATACAGGTTGAATTTTTTGTTCGATGAGTTAGAGGTGTTGGTCTTGATGTTGATATTGCGTATTTGGTATTTCATTTCATTTAATTTTTTCGTCTATGTCATCACTTGTATACTTGTCACAAAGTTTTCTAGGTGTCATCATTGCGAATAAGGTGTTCAATTAGTCGGTTAAGTTTCGCCGAAGATTCATGGGTTTTGTCCATCCTTAGCCATAAACGCATGGATCCAAGCCTATGAGAGTGGTTGGAAAGCTCCACTTTTTGGCATGCAGACCCATGGGAGTGACTCGTGAGTTCGAGTCATTTAAGGTGAGTTGTGGAAGTGACTGGTATTTTCACGATTTTTTCTTATAATTTCTCACGCCGTCACGCTTAATTTTTGTGTTGTGGAAAAATTATTGATCGGAACGGGTTTTGGTTTATGTTCAAACGTTGCATGACCTCTAGAAGCTAGTTGAAGTTGAAAATATAAAAAAATTCAAGTGGCATTAGTGGTCGATTGAGTCAATGTGATTAATCCACATCAAATCAAGTAGATGAATAAAGTTGTGATTCCTATTAGTTTTGTGTAATTTTCAATACAATAAAAAAGGACATTGGTGAGGGACATGCTCGTGATTGCACCTTTAAGGTCCGCCACCAATGTCACATATCGACAAGCCCTTAAAAAGCATTTTTGTAAGTGCATATGTTGACAATCCTTTATAGTTCATTACCAAAGCCATTTTCGCCATGACACTTTTGGCTAGTGTTAATAAAGGCCTGGCTACCAATTCTTTCTTTGGCGACACTTCTAGTGATAATATTTATCAATCTTCACCAATTCTCTTTTTCGTTGTTTTTTGGTGATGGTTGAATAATTTTTTTCATCATTGATCATTCCAATGATTTTTTCGATGACTCTATGTACATGTTGCTATATTTTTTGTCAAAAGATTATGATTTAATACCATATCATATGGTGTCTTTTCATTATGTGCCCAAGGCCATATAGTGGTTAGAGTCAGTTGATTTGTTAAGAAGTAATTAGTGTGTATCATTTCCCTCAAGTAATGAGAATAAAGTTTTCTCATGAGTCAATAAATGATTAATATCTATTAAAGTTAATTATCTAACAAATTCCATTTAGATAAAGTTCCACTAGTGTGTGTAGAAACTATATATTTTTAATACATAATCAAGATTTTTCAATTCTATTAATGAGAGAGATGTAACACTCCTCAACACTCAAGGCACATATTAACATGCTTTGGGAACACACTAACATTCCTTGGCACTCGCATGTCTTAGAAAATATTTGTACCTAAAACATCTTGCCATGAATAGGACACCCAAGAATAGGTCGGGAAACCTCAGCATAGCATAACACTCTCCTAGCATGTTTTTGGGATGCCATGTAGTCCCTATCATGCCCCGGAACACTTTGGTGTGCATTAACATACAAGAGCACTTTACACACATTGGAACTTGGCATGTATTGCAACTCATTATTAGTGTGCCTAGCATGCCCTTTGAAAAATATAAAGTCCTTACTTATTAACCTCATGTGTTCATTTCCTTGCATTTTAGCTTGGTTCTTCTTTTTTTTCCTCGATACTCCTCAAACATACTCGTCATACCCCTATAATCCTACACATCCTAGCATGCCTTAGCATCTGCATGTCTAGGAACTATTTTGCACATGTTAACACAATAGAATCATAGCACTTAAGTACTTTGACAGCCATGTTATTCCTTGAAGACGACTTACTAGTTCTTAACATACCTCGTCACTCCCTCCTTGAATGTTATATAGAACTCATTAAAAACTCCATGACACACCTCTATATTCATTCAATTCCATGCATTTTGACATAGTGCTCCTTTATGTTTCCCTAGTAATCCATAACACTCCTCAACATGTATTAGCACACTCCGTCACATCTAATTAACACTCTTCTGCATGCCCTTCCACTTCATAACATGTGTATCACCGTTAATTTTAGATAACCATGGTATGTTTTTATTCTTATCAGAAGTTTTAATTCAATATTTCTTATAGGCCCAATTCAATTTAGCAATCACATAATCATGAAAGTAAAATGCCGATAGAACATACTAATAGACTAATAGAAGACAAGCCAAATAATGTATCAGATTCTTCGTTCTCATTAAATGGATAGATAAATTTTTGTTACAATAGTCAACATGATGTCTACCTAACAAAGCCTTCGATTTGGTCAAACCAACTTCTCCAAATGTACCCAAATCCTACCCTTCCATAAGTGTCACACACACACCTCAAAGACAAACATCCAAAGTCAATGGAAGTCAACAAAAGAATCCCTCATCTCGCATTTCCCGTCTACTTCGGCATCCATTTCTAGCATCATCTATACTCTGTGCATCCATTTATGGCATCCATATTTATGGCATCTGGGACATGTGCATCCATTTCTAGCATCCATATTTTCGACATCCATATCCGACATCATCCATATTTCCGCATCCAAATTTCGACATCCATTTCCATCGATATCCGGGATCATCCATATTTCTGCATCCATATCCAACATCATCCATATTTCGGCATCCAAATTTCTGCATCCATATTCACGTGGGAGAGAAAGACGCCTCTTCTAGGCGCATGAACCAATCGATGATGATGAATGTGTGTGATGAGATGATGATTGTTCGGACATCATCTCTTTCCAATTTATATCTATCAACGGGGGTGTGTGACACATCCGTAGGGCTTGTGAGCCTAAATTACAAATCTAGTCGATCTTCACATGTGTCGAAAATAAAATCAAAATATATGTTCTTCTCATCCAAACAAGATTATTTAGATCAATCTTCCACCTCTCCAAAAGAGGAATCCAAAAAAAATATAATCATCATGATATGAGTAGTGCAACATGGAATTTGGACTCATTTTTCCAAAATTTAACACTCCCTCTCAAACTTTCAATGAGAACTCCATCTATCCACATGTGCCATCTAGTGATTAGTACCATCATGTACTATCATCATGTGTTCCTACGTGATATTTTTATTACATGATTTTCCATCTCAAGGGAAAAATGGAATCGAGTCACAAAGACATCACACTTCACCGACCTCGGGAGTCAACGTAGAGGGTAAAACCTTAATAGAGTAAAAAGAGTCACATACTAACCCGAAGTTTGCTTAATGATCCGAAGTTAGTTTAGAGGGTGGAACCTCATCGACTTGGATCCTGCATTAAGGTGTTGGACTCATGCCATCCTAGACATAGAGAGAATGGACAATCTCGATGCATCTATCGATCTTTCTATCGGGTCTCTATCCACATTTCCCACCCTACTGAATAAATGAGAGGTACTTCCCATGAGTCCTTAAAACTCCATGGGTAGGATGGATGTAAATACAGATAAAATATAAGGTGAACCAACTCAAACATCATAACGGTGGGGCAGTATACGCCCAAGGTTCGAAAGCCTAGCCCCATGAGTACTTATAGCTCCCAAAAATCTCATAGTCCAACCTGCCAAGTGCCAGACCCCGACAATGTGGTCTTTCCACAGATTCCAATATTCTTCTTAAAGTTAGAAACTTGACCTTCCCTGCAGCTTCGTGAGAATATCCGTGACTCCGCTCATCGCTCCTACGTGATCGAGCCTTACTTGCGCACCTTGCCGTACGATGTCCCGCAAAAAGTGGTATAATTTAATATCAATATCGTTGACTGATTTAACATGGGATTCTCATAAATACGAATCCCACCCAGTTATCACAAAGGATAAAGGTGGTATCTAACACATGTCCAAACAACTCACTCAAGAAATTTCTTAACCAAAAAGCTTCACAACAGCCACTCAAGGTAAATGTATTCACCTTAGCGTGCTCAAAGTAACCGACCTCTCGCTTCCTTCTCATCCAAGATATCAAAGCATAACCCAAGGTAAGCAATATCTAGATGTTCTCAGTAACTAACACACTACCAAGACACTCGATATTAGTATATACATGGATTCTCAAACTCACAAAGAATGTATCTCAAATTTCATAGTCAGACAGCTCGAAGATATCTCAATAGATTCTGCACTAATCTATTGAATGTGATGAGGCTTAACCATATTGATGACCAAAAGTGTTCACTACAAACATACGTCCGTCAATATGAGTTCACTAAGAACATCAAGGCCCATACGAGTTGTCGGGAGCACTCGCTGGGATTTCCCAACTCGTATCGCCCAAGAACATTTCCACACAATTTATTAAAGCTGAAGTTCCATTAGTGTCGAAATTGCATTTATAGTCCACCATACCAAATCTCTCCTGCATACCTCTCCTACCTCTAAGCCTGTGGAAGTAATGCACCAAATTCTAGGTTTTTCATCTCAAACTCGAAGCTATCTCCTTACATTGATGAATCGTTGGTTTAGCAAATTTATTAGTAAGATATTGTCCACATAGATAAATAGAATGAGAGTTGTTTCTCTATCAATCTTAAAATAAAGGTTTTGAACAACATTAATTTGAGTGAAGCCTAACTTCATGAAGTAGCTATCTATCCTCTAATAAACAAAACCTAGATTTATTCAATCCATAGAGGTATTTCTTCAACCTTCATACATAGGTGTCTCTATTTTGGAATTAACCCCAAAGATTGCTCCACATAAACCTCTTCCTTTATTCAACCATGTAGAAAAGAAGTCTTCACATGCATCCGATGGATATCTATCCTCATGCTATGTGCCAAGGAAAATCATATTATATGGTGTTATATTGGGTGACCGGTGAAAATATATCATCATAATCTATGTCTTTTAGAGAAGTCTCTGCAACAAATATTGTGTTGTACTTTTCAAGACTTCCATCGGCTCCGTGCTCGATCTGGGAAGAGCCATTTCGATGTGACAACATATTTTTTCCCCAAGGTTTCCAGACCACCCCATACATCATTCTACATAATGGACTCATATTATCCGAGCATAGTGGTATCCTCCCAAAATTTATGCTTTACGACTTCTTCAAATTATCTCCGGGGCTTAGGTTGTAAAATTATACTCATGTATGTTACATACCCTCGGGTACCTATTCAGCTTCTTTTCCTTCACAAAATGTTCCTCTCTGCAGCAACATGTCTCTCCACATCCTCGATAGTGTCTTTGAGCGATGAGGGTCTCCTCAATAAGAAGGGAGTGCGCATCAATATGATCCATCTATCCTTCAACATCGAGAATAGGTTCATCCTTCTGCTCTTTTCCGCCTTCCAACTTGTTCTTCTTTCTTGTCTTCCTTTTGAGCTAGGAGGATTTCTTACTTTCGAGGGCAACATCTTCATTGAAGGTGAAATCATGACATATCTCCACTTTCTCTTTCGACTGTGCACAAAAATTATATATGCCTTGGAAGTTTCATCAGAGTCTACAAAAATTCCTTCGTTCTAGAAGCATCCATCTGGCTTCTCTTTTCTTCGACACATGAAAGTAAACAAGACTTCAAAAAACTCTAAAGTGGGAGACATGAGGCTTCTTACTAGAGAAGGCTTCCTCAAGAGTTTTGATTTGGTGTGAAATGCAAAGAATCTATTTTGAACATACAATAGTGTTCATAGCTTCTCTCAAAGAAACTTTTTGAATAAATTGGTCATATAGTACTGCATAGGCAAACTTTCCACAATGGTCCTATTCTTTACTCTCAACAAAACCATTTTTTCTCAGAGTATACATAGCTTCGTCTCCTCTTAATGCCATCTTCCCTACAAAAGTCATTTAATTCATTCGACTTATCACCGATCCCACGTCGATCCTCAAAATTTTGATTTTCTTCTCGCTTTATTTTCCACTGTCAAGGCCTGGCCACAAACCATTCGAATGCCTCATCCTTATTCTTCAATAAATACATCCAGGTCTTGCAAGAGAAGTCATCTATAAAGTCATGTAATAGGAACATCCTCCCCAAGGATGTCACTTCGATAACATACCTGGGATAACAAAATGTATGAATCGTAATGCATGATGTCTGTGACACCGAGGGGAATGGTCCCCTCGTATGCTTCCTTCAAGACAACTCCGATATATATACTCTTCATTATCTTTAAAATTGGCATCCTCATAATACATTCTTTTCTTTCCGTATGGGATTTGTAAAGAAAGTGTGCAAATCTCCTCAAAAGCATAACTCTATTGAAGAGTCAGATCACAATTTACTCTCAATTTCCCAATGGACTTCTCCAACCTAGTATGTAATATCTCAAAGGGGATAATGCGTAATGTTTCAAACACAATATAACACTGAAACTAAGTAAACAATAAATCTCAAGACAACATCGAATTTACATAGAAGTTTCAGCCATTTTATTATATGGAGATGAATCAGCTTACACAATGTATAGAAATTGAGTAGATCTACCCAAGGATGGCCTAAAATCACCCTACAATGGTGCTACAACAAGACTCACGAATCGGTGAGAGCTATTGTGAACAATACTGCGTTTGTCCATTCTCAATAAGATATACATGAACTGGCCGCAAAAGGAAATGAAATATAGGAGCTCAAGAGTTTTCGATGATGCCAAGATTCAAGATCCGGCCAATGTGATGGAAACTCAAGATAACCTGCAAAGGATTTTCCGCATCTACAACTTTCGGGAAAATCACCTCCTAGGGTTTTATCCTTATTTATCGGGATTACATATCTAAAGCTAGATCCGACAAATAGATAGCTGAAATATGTCACAAGATCAGGTCTAATCTGAAGGGTTGATCCCTCCTCAAATCTATAAGCTAGAAGCCGCATCTAGCTTCTCAATCCTCCAATGATGATTTCAAATGCCTGGCCTACACAAATTATCATAAAAACTATGTTTTAAAGGAAAGAGAGGCTCCATGCCTACCGAAATATGATGCAATACCTGTGCTAATGGAAATATTGATGGCAAGGTGAGAGGATGATCCCTCACAGGATTACTACCGAAATGCTAACAACTTCTTTCCTCCTTTCGATCTTACAATAATGGAAAATGTAATTGAAGGAATTAATGCCGGCTAGGAGGTCAATAACTTTCCGGCCTAATGCTATATCTAAAATGAAGCATTGGGAATGCCGATCTATAAGCCCAAGGTGATAGGATTAAACCTACACCGACTCTCCACCGAGATACCGAAGACAACCTCCACCTTCCAAATTGATCTTTTAGAAATGTACAATTTCCCGAATATGGATGTTCGTAAAGTATAAAGGTATATGGCACTAGTGCCTGATGTAGAATGAAGTACAACCCTCTCTCCAGAGCTACTCAAATAAAGAGGTGGGATTCCCGACCCGGAACACCCTGTGCTAAACAACACTTGCAATCTTTTCTAAATAGCCCAAGAAAGAAATGGAATGTCACATGAAAATTCTAGATCTAAACAAACCTAAAAATCAATAATAAATATCCTCCTTCATTTTTGCCTTCATCTCCTTTATATATTTTATGAGCCTTCCCATGCCTTGGCCCTCATCGAAACTAAGCTCGTGCATGTGGACAAGGTCCTCCATGTTATGACTGCGCTCGTCTATCCAATTCATCCATCACATCTTCAGGGTCCAATGTACACCCCTCTCCATCATGTGTGCATTAATTCCACAACTTCCTCCATCATCTCATCATGAATGGTCCATGATATTTTGCTTTGGTTTCTTCCCAAGATCTTAGTTTGATCGGTATCAACCTCCATGATCTATCTCATTAATCGAGACATGATCTCCAATTCCATTCATATTAGTAGTGGCTCCACTACATCATTATGTAGATCTAGGGTTTATCAATCCACATTCACATATAAAAGTGGATATTTATTCATCTTCAGGATTATGGGTCTGTCCACCCTTTTTACTTACTTAATTCATAAAGGAAATTAAGAACTCTAATATTCCAAATATCAAGTGAAAATTTGGGAATATTACAACCCTCCCCGAATATTGTCCTCAAGAAACTCCAAAATTAATAGATGCATAAACATCCTTCTCTCCAAATGAAATCCACACAAGGAAGGCCTCTTCCATTTGCCGCAATGTGTCATGCATACTGTTCCAAAATTGTTCTCAAGAATGTATAGAATGACTCTCCAACTATATGGTGATGTCCTTCTTCCACCATGAAGTGGTCAGTGACAATCATGATGTGCACATCATACTTGACACATGAGATATGATAAAACAAATTGGTTCTACTTCACAAAGGAAAAGCTCCATCTCACAACAGAACTAGCTCTCATCCCATGTTTCATGAAGTACATTGAGCATTGACATGCCCTCATCTTTAGCCCATATTTCCGTTGGTTCCAATCATCATTCCCAACATTATGCAAAATAAGAAATAAGATACATATAAGTGTAATTAAAGTGCCAAACCATATTCTCCTTAATAACAACCAATGCAAGAAAGCTTCTCTCACGTCATGCTAGATCATCATGAAAATAAGTAAGAGAGCTATTTTGTCTCAAAAGAAGCCGCCACAAAATGATTCTTGTTTCCATACCACATCATCATTGTACCAAATGTATAACATATTCTCTGGCAGAGAAGCACCTGCAATGGGTACAAGAGCTGCTGCCCCATCACATCATCACATCATACCATGTATAATGACCATAATCACCCAACATAAGCTATCACAGTAAGGCCTCTTGTTGCCATCCTCCAACAATGTCATCCAAATGTATGGGAAGGATTCAACCCATACTCTCCCAATAGTAACCATAGAAACAAGGATTCTTTCTACCTCCTCAATTTTCATGATGCAAGTCATGGAGCACACATAAAGAATGGACATGTGAGAGGCCCCATCAAAATAATACAAACAAGCTCCTGCAGCACATGATGAGAGTTATACTTTTCCCAACCCCAAGTACATACATGAACATGAGATACATCCTAAAACAAAAATGCATGCACATGAGAAATATCACAAACAAGAGTAAATACATGGACATAAGATATAACATGTAGATGTCCAAACTCTCTCATCAACAACAAGAGTAACCATGCCTTTTTATTATGCATTCTTCCAGTTGATGTATAAGGCATGAATCAACAAAATATGACTCATTGAGTGGTAGCCATACTCACCCAAGAGCAACCGCAGCTATGTCTAATGACTCGTATCATGTATCCGCAAGTGGTTCGCAACCCCTTTCTCTGATACTATCAACCATTCATCCCAATGTGGATGATGGGTCTTATTCGCAAAAACTTGGTATCCTCCCATTGTAAGGCACCAACCTACCAAACCGATGAATAAATTTTCATCCCATGAAATGTTGAAGTGCACCTAATGATATCTCTTAATGGAGACCTTCTTCTCATCCATGCCCTTCCAAAACCAATGAGGTTCCTGCTCCACACAGTAGAAGTCTCTCTTGAGCTATGAGATGTCTATTGAGAAAGTGTCATCAAGAAAGGAGAAAATATTTTCTATCTTAAGATGTCTACCATTCATCATCTTAACCCTATCATTTCATGAGTGAAGCTAACTTTGTAATGTCTTAATAATGGGGCCTCTCATTATCATCGTTACTAAGTGATATCATTGTAGATTCTGCAGGTAACAGTGTTATTCCCAAAGCATGGTCCAATACTCGATCTTAGAATAAATCATTGTACATAGGATCATGCTCATCCCGTTTTCTTAAACTCCACACTTGAAATCAAAGGGCTGAATGTAGTCCATCAATGACAACCTGGATAGCTTTCCATTCTCCTCGACAGGATCAAGGGTCCTCTACGCTTTATAATAGTTTCCCGATTCAAATCAACATTTTGATTTAACCCTTGCTATGGATTGGGTCCATGGCATGTCTCAAGTTTCAATAAGACTACTAAAAACAATAGGTGATGAATGTGTACGCATACCTTGGATCATCCGATGTGTGGGAACCCTTGCTAAACACAAGAGTTCTCCAACCGGAAAATGGTGTCTCCAATCGCTAGTAAGAGAGATGGGTGCTCTTCTATTAATGTACTGCTATTTAGTTCCTCTTCCTTCCTCATGACTTCCTCAAATCATGATGGACTCTAAGTGTCAAGAGCTCAAGACTATCTCAGTAAGGTATAAAGTGCCCTTCTCTAGATGTAAGTACTTCGCAATCGGTGGTGAATGTAGTGACTTCTCGTCTGCAGTGACAAGATTGACATCCTCCTTTGTCTCCTTAGGAAATGTCTCTTTATGGCATATCTCTGCCTTCTTCTACATCAAAATTCTTCCTCAACTTGTGAAAGAAATCAATATTTAGTCACCTTTTCATGCTCCATGTGACTAAACCACTGATCATTGGCTTCACCCAAAAGATGAAGTGTCAGTAATTGACAACCTCTTTTTTAAATTAATGTGATGTAGCATGGAAATTCATCTAAATCGTCCTCCAAGCCTTAACATTGCTTGAGGAAAATCCATCAAATGCATAAATAGAATCTATCAGGCTCTTCTTCTATCATTGCCATATGATCTTCTTTTTTCCTTGTTAAAAGAATTCTTCGAGATTTAGACTCTTTTTGAAAGCTCTAAATTGTTCGTACTTTTAAGATACAACCGAGAAACTCATGAGTCTCAATTTCTCTTCTTTCTTCATTTCTATCTCTCTACCTCCTTCAAATAAAATGCACATAGTAGATCTATGAGGAGATCTAACATTCTTTGGTTTTCTTTTCCATTGATAGTGCTGTTTGACCCCTCAAATCTTCTTCGGGGTACTCTTTGCCTTTCTTCTTCATTTTATAGACCTCCTTGAGAGATTCGGTATAGATAGCAAAGAATGGAGTGGAAAAATTATCCTCCTTCATGATAGATTCTATCTATCCGTCTCTTCTTTTGATGCAAAAGATGAAGTTTCCACAAGCTAAGCCAAAGATTATGCTCGATACCAATCGTAATATCCCAGTGGGAAATGTAGTAATACTTAAACAAAATATAAGAACTACAACTAAGTAAACAATAAATCTCAAGACAACATTAGAATTTAGAGAGAAGCTAAGCCATTTTATTATATGAGAGATGAATCATTACACAATGTAGAAAGTGAATAGATCTAGCCCAAGGAATGGTCAATCACCCTACATGAAAGTTGCAAATGGTAATCGCATAACTAGTGAGCTTACAGAGAAAAACCGTGATGTCCCTTTTGCTAAAGATATACATGAACTCGCTACAAAGGAAATGCAGATATAGGGAGATAAAGAGCTTTTGATGATGCCAAGATTCAAGATCTGACAATGTGATGGAAAACTCAAGATAACCTTAGAAAGTATTTTCCAGATGTACAACTTTGGAAAATCACCTCCTAGGGCTTGATCCTTTATCATTTTGGATTATAGATCTGAAGCTAGATATGACAAATAGATAGCTAAAATATGTCATAAAAGATCAATCTAAGCTTGAAGGGCTGATCCCTCCTTCGTACTTCCATATTAAGCTCTGCATCTAGCTTCAATCCTCCAATGATGATTTCACTTACTACACAAATGCTCATACAAATTTTGTCAGAAGGAAAGAGAGGCTCTATGCCTACCGAAATATGAATCAATAGACTCCAAGCTAATGGAAATATTAATGGCAAGGTGAGGGGATGATCCTCATAGGATTACTAGTTGAAATGCTAGCAACTTCCTTCCTCCTTTGGATTTGCAATAATGAACAACGTAATTCTCGAGGGAATTTTTGTTTCTGTGGAGGTGAATAACTTTTGGCCTCGATGCTAAATCTCAAATGAAGCTCGGGAATGTGCCGATCTACAAGCCTACAGATACTTCGACAAACCTACACTAGCTCTCCAACCGAAATACTAAAGAAACCTCCACCTTCCAACCGATCTTCTAAAATGTAGAATTTCGAATATGGATGTTCTAGAGAAATTAGGAAAAGGTATATGGCAACAATGCCTAATTTAGAATGAAGTACAACCTCTCTCCGCATACCAAGAAAGAGGTTGATTCCAAACCGAAACACCCCGTGCTAAATAGCTCTCAAGTAATCTTGCTAAACAACCTAAAGAAAGCAATGGAATGTCACATGAAAATTCCGTATCTAAAAAGACCTCAAAATCAATAATCAATAGCCTCCCTTCATCAAGGTTTCATCTTCTTTATATAGTTTATGAGCCTCGTGTAACAGTCGCATTTTTTACCCTCGTTAGTGATGACTAGTTCAACAAATGTACTCAGTTTTCCAACAAACTCGATCTTAAAATTCCTGTCAAATTTGTTAGCTCGGAAAACACCCATAAAACTTTTTTCTCTCCTTACTTTTCGTTTACCGCCATGACTAAGTTGAAACCTATTATCAAATCCTACCTAACCTTAGCCATACTAAGTCTACCTACGTCGACTCTAAAAGGACAACCCAAGTCTGTTCAAAAACTTCCTAGTTAGGAAGTGGCGCTTAAGGCATTTTACCCTTGGCAACCATCAAAGGGCCAAAAACCTGCATCGACTCACGTATCAATCATGACGACCCTCCCACTCTGCTAATAAAGTTAGTCGCTGCTCTAAGTCGCGCCACTTACACGCCCCCTAAGTCTCGTCAATGCATGCACCACAGCCCTCAAGTTGATTACCGCAGTATTTTACACTCGTTTATGGATTTTAACAAGCGCAAGAAACATGTCAGCTACTCGAAGAAAATTTCTTGGCTCCACATGAGAAGACATCTCGCTTCTCAATGAGAACATGAGCCTAAGATGAAACCGGCAGGATGCAAAGAGTTATTCATCAAAACTCTTGCAGGCATTCATTCAACATGAAAACACAAGTCGAAGAAACGACAACACCGTCAAAATCGTACTTGTAAATTTTCATGGCCAAGAACCCTCCTTCATCTATACAGCAGAGGGTTAAGGCGCCTCCTTCATCTACAAGTAGAGGGCGATGGCCAATGTTGACTCGAAGAATTGCAACCGACTGCAAGGCATGTTTGTTTTGAAGAAGTAGCATAGCTACTAGGGTTTTTACGAAGCTAAAAGTAATGTTTGCATGGCAAAAGGTAGAAGCATTGATGCTTTCAATGTTGTTTGCTTGCAATCATACATAAAAGGAAACCTTCCCAAGAATGCTTATCAAAAACATTATCCCTACATTTTGCCAAGAGAAAAGGGGCCTCCTTCATTCATAAGCAGATGGCCAGGGCGTTAACTAATTTCAAGGTCTGTTTAATCAGAGAAAAAGGGTAAGAGACCAAAAGGACAGCAGGGGTACCACTGAAATCCAAGGAGGTCAAGTTATCTCTTAACTGGTTTTTTCCAAAAATAACTAGTCTGCAGCTCCAACAAAGAAAAATATTGAAAAAATGGTTGAGGGCCTGTGTCACTACACAAGTAGAGGACATAACACTGTTTATGCTTCAAAGTACTAGTCTGCTCCATTCTAAACAGGTGCTTTTCAAATGTGCTCATCATAGTTAACACAGAAAATCTGGTTTGATCTCCTCAAGAGGCATCACCACTGAAAGCAATTGTTAAAAATATGCAAAAAGGATGTTGGTATACTTTCAGATTCTGGAGAAAAAACTTCACCAAATATAGGCAGTTTCTTTATAAAAGGTCAAAGGTAATTTGGGTCAATTCTTTACAAAGGAAGAAGTGTTAAAGAAATTTCTTTATACTGCGTAGGTGGAAAGTGTCTCGATTAAATGTGTACCGTAATTTGCATCTACAAATTAAAAAATGAGTTCAAAAGGCACCCAACAATTAAATCGCTATTAAAAGGCATCATTGCCTTCAAAGAATCAAGAGAAAATGATGTCAGATTGGGTTTTAAGAAGAGTAAATCCACTTCCTTGCAGAATGGCAGAAGTGCTTCATAATTCATTTGTGTTTTGTTGAGCAAGTGTTATATGTTGAAAATAACACTAAAAGGGGTCAACAGTGGCAAATTCTATCATTTAAATAAAGAACAGTGAAAATATAGTGTAAGAAATTTGAAACTCCTGCATAAAGTTTTTTCCTGAAGAAAAGTTCTCACTAGGCTACTGTTTCAAAAGTCAGAGCTTCACCTTCCTATTAAACAATTTTTGGTGCAAAAGGTAATGACAGGCTTTTCCAGAAAATCTTCAAAACATCCACCAAGTCAACGTGAGAAGAGCTCGGATCTTTCTCTTTCAAAGGAGTTAAGAACTGTTGTCGTTCCAATTTGGATATCTCCATACAAGAACAACACTCTTATTACTATCCACAAGACCAGAAAAGAAAGATTTCAAGCGATTTGCAGAAGTTTTAAAGGACAAAGGGTTGCGCGGCGCTCCTGGAAAAGTGCACGGTGCTCCTAGGCATAATTTTTACACAAATAAGCACACAGGCGTACGCGCCCGCGTAGCCGCGGTCACCATCGGTCTCCAACGACGACCCGACACCAACCTGCCCGCACTCTTTCACACAAACGCGTCGCGCATACGCCGGTACATTTAAACACTTCCAAAGTTTCTACAAAGTCGCTCAAACGTGTTCATGAGGTTTTCCATCCATTTGCAAAGGTATTCAATGTGCCTTTGCTTTGTTAAGATCACTAAGAGAGGATGGATAATTGGTCTAAAGAGAAGTCAAGACTTCGTGGTGTTTTATGTTGGCTAAATGGTGAAACTTTTAAAAGGTGGAATTTTCATTAGTATGAATAGTTTTCGTGACTGCCCTCACACCGTCCTTTCCGTTGATGAGAGAAAACATTAAACCACTCACAAAACATAGTGTGAAATGTGCCTTGAAAGAAGGAAGGAGCACAAGGTGATTAAATGGTGAACAGTAGGTCAGTTCTCAGATAGCAGTAGCCCTCATATGAGCATTATGATCTTTCAAAAGAGTTCCCTCTATTTTATCAAAGGGAGAAAGCAGTGTCTTAACTTCTGTTCTATAAAGCATAATCAGTGAGTAAAACTCCCATTGCAGTTCAAGGTGTTGTCAAACTAATATGAGAGACAATAGAGCATGAAAAAGGCAGTGTTTTTTGTTGAAGAAGAGTGGACTGTTAATTAAAATCTACAGGGCTCTATCACCTAATCCCATAACACAGTAAAATTTGACTGTGAAGATACTTATTAATCGACTATGTTTATATTATTAAATATATTTGGTGATCTACATATGAGAAGGGCAGTGCTTTGTTTGAAGAAGAGTTTATTAGCCTTGGACTGCTACAGGTTTTGTTACCACAACATAAAAAAAATTTCAAACTCTGTCACCATATCCATAAACAAGTGCTTTTTGCTGTCAGGATATCCTTTGTTTAAAACTGTGGTGTAGTGCTGAATATACTGGTGAAGTGCCTACAAGGAAAGAGAATGTTTTGAACTAAAACTATGTTTTCACTTTCCTCTAACAAGGACAAGGGTATCTTATATCTTCAAAGCATCAAAGGGTGTTACCATTACCAACCATGTAAAAGATAGCATTCATCGTGTATACTACTTCGACCGTGCCTTTTTGTTCTTCAATTTCATTCGATAAGTTGATATTCGATGGTTGAAAGGGCGAATTTCTGTGAGAGGAGACAGAGTTTAGACCATATTGAAAAGGGAGCCTCGACTGTTTAAAAGACAAAACTCCTACAGGCCTTTTGTTAAAACCTCAAAAGCATTTCAAAGCTCTGCCACCTTTATTCTATAAACAGTGAAATTGACTATGTCTGCACTAAAGGTGACTGTATATGGTGTGAGCTTTGTTGGTTGATTTGCATACTGGACAAGGGAAGGATTGTGAAATTAAGAATTTTACCTTGGTCAAAGATACAAAAATAGGTTGTTGACCTCCAAACATCACAGAGCAGGGTGACCTTGTCACTGTATACAGCAAATTCACTTAACTGCCTTTTTTCATTTCACTGTGTTTTTTCTTCTTAAAAGGTCTGCTTGTTGAATTGCATCTCAAAGGTTGTGAAAGCCACATTTTAAAGGAGCAGAGGTTTTGTATTGAGAGAGAACATTTTGCACAAGAATCCAAAAACATTGTTTCCTTATCAAAACAGTGGGTTGACAGAGTTTAGTTTAAAGAAGACATTTCAAAGACATTGAGGCAGTTTGGTTTTTCAAGAGTGCATCTAGCCCAGGAAGCGCCCGGCACGGAAAGAGAAGAAGGACACATCAGCACTTGCAATTTTGGCTTCAGTTTCAGAGCATGTTGCCAAGGACCCCTGAGGGTCATGCACACCAATTTTGGGCCCATTTTGACAACTTTTGGTTTTTTGGCATTTTTGAGTTTTTGGTCAAAAACTCATAAATCGCCATTTCATTTTGAGGATTTGTCAAGGGGGGAGAATGGAATCATTGGATGCCATAATTTCATGAGCATGCCCTCAGCAATTTGCAAAATATTTGGAGATATTTTTCCCCCTCAAAACGGCGAAAAAGGCTCTCTTTTTGCACACTGTGCCCGGTCTATCAGCAGACTGTAATTTTCTGGCTTTTTACACACAGGTGCAGATTTGGAGGAATTCTGGGCATCATATTGGGGAAATTTCAGTTGCGCTAGAAAGTATACACTCAGAGCTTTCCAACGAGCTATCATGAGCCTCGTTTCGACACCGGGAAGGCTGCCAAATGTTTCCGGCAAGTCAGGGGACCTTTTGCTGATGAAAATTTGAAGTATTTTTGTAATTTTTGAACCTCTAAAATCTGCTTTTTCCAAATGTGCGTTTAGCTATTTTTGCACATGAAAAGTTATGCAAAGTCAATTAAATTCCCTATTTTTAGCATTTTTTAGATATTTTATGATATATTTTGTGCCTTGGGCTTTGCAAAGCCTCAAGGACAAGTTTAGATATTTTGATTAGGTCAATGAGGATGCAAGTTGAACCATGAGGTTTTCCTCACTTGAGCCTATTTATTCCACCAGCTCTCATTTGTAAACAAGGCTGAACTTGAGAAGAGAAGCAATATATGGTCATATGAGCTTTGGAAGAAAATACTTGTGTTATGCTTTTGGATTTCCTCTTGGATGTTCTTGGATGAATGATGAAGGATTGTTGATGGATTCCATGACTTGGTAGAATGGTGTAGTGTCTCTTGCTTTGTTGTTGTCTTCTAGTTTTCATTCATGATACATGTTTTTTTCTTGCTATAGATCAGTAGAGAACAAATTTGAGATATGCCCATGGAGGCACCTCAAATTTCCTGAATCTTCATAGCTTTCATGTTTTCTTCTTCCTTAGTTGCATTAAAGAATTCTTAACTGCTCTTTAACAACTTGAGGATATTTTTGCTTGTTTCATTCATAGTTCTATACATGCTAAGTATGACTTACGGTACGCCCTGCTTACCTATGGCTAGCTATAGTTCCATCCATGAAATTTCTCTTTGAATGATTAGATTATCATCTCGTTGAACCAAGGAGGCCTAGTTTCGATCTAGCCCTTTGCCTAAAACTATGCAAATATTGTTGTTAAAAGAGCCCAATAACTTGAAGTACTGTATTTAAGCATTCCGGCATAGTAAGTTAATTTTTTTTTCTTCCTTAAGTGTTTTCCCCAAAGTCTGATAGCCATTTCCAAAAGTTACAGGGTCTTATACTTATATGCATGGCTTGAATGTTTATTTCTATGTACTGATTAGCTTGTAGTTACATTTTTCATGATTAATGGTTTTCCCTACCATGTTGATGTTATCTATCGAACTAGTTATGCTTGAAACTCTTTGTTGTTCACAAACTTGGTGTCCATTTACTCCATTTTTCCCAAAGATCCTTTCTACCTTGAATCAAATCGGCCCTTCAACAGCCTTGTATTGTCATCTTATAGCTTTCTTGACCTTTTGACCACATAGCCCAGTTAATCTAACATCGTTTTACCTATCTCGTATCTTTGATCAGTTTCATCCCTCACAACTTAAAAAAAAACAAAAAAACTTACTTCATAACTAGCCTAAAATCAGAACACAATAAGAAAACACACAGATATCCCTTACACATATAGAGAGAGCCCTCTCTGAGTCTAGGAAGGCTAGGTCCTTGGGCTCCAAAGCTTGGTTTGATGTTACACTGTCATTTGGCTCGCTAATCAGCCAAATCACGGGACCCTAACATAATGGCGATCATGGTGGGACTCTGAGTAATAAACAAGCTTAGATTCCCTAGACCTTAAGAGACCTTTGAGAATACTATTTGATTGACTTATCCCACCGCTCCCTAACATAATGGCGATCACGGTGGGATTCTGAGTAAAAAACAAGCTTAGATTCCCTAGACCTTAAGAGACCTTTGAGAATACTATTTGATTGACTTATCCCACCGCTCCCTAACATAATGGTGATCACAGTGGGACCCTGAGTGTTAAACAAACTTAGTTTCCCTAACCTTTAGAGACTTTTTAAGAATACTACCTGATTCACTTATCCCACCGCTGACTAACATAATGGCGATCACGGTGGGAATCTAAGTATTAAACAAGCTTAGTTTCCCTAAACTTTCCAGCATCCTTAAGAATACTATCTAATTGACTTATCCCATCGCTCCCTAACATAATGGCGATCACAGTGGGAATCTGAGTTAGTGAAAATATAAGTACTCCTTAGTAACTCTCGAAGTCTCATTCAAACTTAGAAAACTTAAAGTGTTGTCCGAAGAGTAGAAAATAGCTCCTTCACCATCTTAGAGAAATGATGAGTCAGTCATAGGAAACTCTTCCAAACCTCGTAGGCACATAAAACTCAAAAAACCCCAAAACACTCCCTTAGATTGGTTTTTGTCAATATTGGTGGTGGACCATACACATATACCGCAAAACAACTAAAAATCCACCTGGCGACTCCACTAGCCTCCAGTAGGCCTTACTATTTTACCGAACTCTAGGTTACTATCCGATCCACCTATCCCATCGCTCACTAACATAGCGGGAGATGGTGGGACACTGAGTACATGACAGTCTAGCAAACTCTTATAGACTCTTTAGTCCTTTAGATACTTAAACAAGCAAGCAGTCCATAAAATCATTTTGAGTAAACTCTTTTTGTTCTTGCCACCCTAGAAAAGTGTCGAAACAAGTTTAGAATACTTTAGACAAACCATAGAATGCACATAAAACTCAGAAAACCCCCAAAAAAATTCCTAGTTTGGCTTTTTCCTTAGTTACTGGTGGTGGACCATAGCTACATCTTTTCAAAACAATCAAGTTCCACCTGGTGACTCCACTAGCCTCCAGTAGGCCTTTCTCCCCATTAGTCCTTATAAAGTCTCCTAGGAATGCATTAAGTAATCCCAATCATGCTGATGGAGGACAACATGGTTCAATTCCTCCACCTAAGGACACAGAGGAGATATGCTCCAATGAGCAGAGAACATATCCCTGGATTCCCACATAAAATGCCTACAGACGTAGATTGGGCTAAAAACCTACCTCTCTTTCAAGATGAAAATGTTGATGACCCATTTTTACACCTCATAAATTTTCATATACATGTATGGAAGTTAAAGGTTGAATGGCATGAGGACTACCTCATGAAAATGTTCATGGGTACATTATAAGGAAATGCAAGAGAATGGTATGAAGGCCTAGAACTTGGCACCTTGTTTTCTTTGAAGGATTTCCACAAAGTATTTTGTAAACGCTATATAGGGCCTTGTCCATCTCTATCATTGGCTGAAAATTGCTGTGATCACTTTGAAAACCTCATACAACACCTTGTAAGCATCGAAGAAAACTTAAGAAATTGGCATCCAGAGGATTTTTTAGAGGAGGTCCATGATTTTCTTACCCAAGCTAACAATCAAGATGACCAAGAAGATTGGATCCTAGATGAAATCCATCAAGAAATAAGAGAAGATCCACAAGAGCTCTGTGAAAAGGTTGAAACCAATAACAGTCCAGCTACCCTTCCCGGCAAAATACAGGAGGACATTCAGCCACAAGGTCAACTTTCACAAAAAATGGAAAGAAATTGTTGCCCCATCCAAAGAAAACAGAAAATACTTTCTCCTTTAACTGAACAGGAAATAGATCAAATTATAAACATACAGACAACCTCTGAAACTTCATATAACCAAAACTTCTGTGATCTTTCTCATGTTAATCCTGCATATCATAAATCAAAAAATAGATTTGTAAATCAAGTTGAAGAAAAGCAATATGATAGTCCAATATACGTGGTTAGTGACATTACTTATGTTAATGATTCTCCAATGTTTGATCAATATGTTGATGATTATGATTTCCAAACAGAAGCTAACTTTGCAGAAGACTCAGTTTTTGATTTTCGGGAGAAAGCTCAGTTTCATAAACTTGAGAAAAGTGAGCAGCCATTACAGGTCATCTATGACACTGATGAGAAGAGCCTTGAGAATTTAGAAGTAAGTGAAGAGTCTCGGACTCTTTGCTCTACTTCACTTCAGTCCATCAGAGATAACATTCACATAATTGGAAATCAACAGTTTTTCAGCTTTGATGATGAGGTTGAGGAGGATGATGAAATTCTCGAGCATGTTGTAAATGAGAAGCCTTTTCCTGAAATGGTTGAGGAAATCATTTTGGACATGGAATCTTCCTTAACTCCATATTTGCAGCCACCAAGTTCCATTGAGTTACAAATTGCAGATGAAGAAGTAGAGGTTAATAAACACATGGGAGTTGTCACACTGTCCTTTCAAGATAATTTATTGTCAAAGTGTATCCTTGTTCATCAACCTGATGACCTTCAAACAGTTTTCAGTCCACTTAATCAGAACACATCAGCTTGGAAAGAAAACTACACTGCAATACATGATGAGTCTGACAGTTCGAGTGATCATGAGGAAGAGTTGCTTTACCAGGGGGGTCCCAAATATAGCCAAGTGGAAGAAAGAGTAGTCCTGAATGAAGCCTATATATCAAATCCTCTAGATCAGGTATTATTCCAAGATCCATTTGTTGTTTTCCTTGAGAAATCTGAAGGAGTAGTGGGTTCTATCATAAACAAGTTGCTACCAAGAATGAGAAAAAACTTACGCACTACTGTCCGAAAACAAGCCAAATGGGAGTGGCCTTTTCATTACTTCTGCATCATGAAAGAACTAAACCAAGATCAACCATGCAATCATCTACTTGACTGGCTATATTGGAAAGAAGAGTTCACCAAATGAATGTATGTTGTGTATAAATAGGCTAGATAGGTGTAGATAGTTAAAGCTCACCTTTGTGAGCATCTTTTCCAATTTTAGATTGTTTGAAGAAAAAGTGAAAAAGGTAAAATAAAATTATTACTATCTAGTCAATCATAGTCGAACATAATCATATCTGAACATGTTTAAATTTATTTGCTAATAAGTTAGTGAGTGAAAAAGATGGTCAACATTGTGTAAGATTGACTTATCACAGAGAGTAGATTAGGAAAAGATGTTGGTTCCACATGCCTAAAACAGAACCAAAGAGAGAAGCGGGGATGAAAAACACATTGTACATCTTAGCCCCATTTTTCTAGATTTCCTTTTTGCAAAATAATATTTGTGTGTAGTTTGTCCTTTCATGCCACAAATACATGACAAATCAGACTGTTTAACCCTGATTTGATCATTTTAAATTTCATGTTTTAGATTAGAGAACAAAATCCTGTCAAACAGTTTAATCTTGACAGTTGATCTAGTTTAGGTAGAGTAATGAAGGAGTTCATCAGTTTAATCTGAACTCCCGGAAGATATAAGTGTAGAGTTAGATAGGTTCATTTTGCAAAAAGAAAAATATGCATTGTCAAAAGGCTGCTAGTTCAAATGCGCCAAAAAAGGAAGAAAAAATGTTAGGAAAGATAGTGGGGTAGGTAGAAATATCATCGATGCTAATCATGCTGTCTCTTTCAGAAGTAGCATCAAAGAAAAGTGAAAATTTGTGCCAATGGGTAAGGCATTGGTCTTCATAAGCCACAGATCTGAAATTCTGGACACCTCCCGAAAGGAGCTGCCCTCCCCAAATGGAGCCACTGTTAGTCATCAGTATTTTTTACCTGTTAGTGATGACTAGTTCAAAAGCCCAGTTTTCCAACAGCTGATCTTAAAATTTGTCAAATTTTCCAGCTGGGAAAACACCCATAAAACTTTTTTCTCTCCTTACTTTTCAGTTCACCCATGACAAGTTGAAATCCCATTTTCAAATCCTACCTAACCTTAGCCATACTAAGTCTACCTGTCAACTCTAAAAGGACAATCCAAGTCTGTTCAAAAAACCTCCCCTAAGTTAGGAAGTGGCGCTTTAAGGCATTTTACCCTTGGCAACCATCAAAAGGCCAAAAACCTCCATCTGCTACAGACCAATCATAACAGACCTCCCACTCTGCTAATGAAGTTAGTCACAGCTCTAAGTCGCGCCACTTACACGCCCCTAAGTCTCAGCAATGCATAAACCACAGTTTCAAGCTGATTATTAGGTGTTTTACACTGTTTATGGATTTTACAAGCGCAGGAAACATGTCAGCTCCTTAGAAGAAAATTCTTGGCCCCACATGAGAAGAAAGTTGCTTCTCAATGTGAACATGAGCCTAAGATGCAATTGCAGGACAAAAATTTATTCATCAAACTCTTGCAGCTTCATTCAGCATGAAAACACAGTAGAAGAAAGACAACACTGTCAAACAGACTTGTAAATTTTCATGGCCAAGAACCTCCTTCGTCTATAAGCAGAGGGTTAAGGCGCCTCCCTCATCTACAAGTAGAGGGCGATGGCCAATGTTGACTTGAAGAATTGCAAACTGACTGTAAGGCATGTTTTTTTTTTTAAGAAGCAGTAACATAGCTACTAGGGTTTTCTGAAGAAAAGTAATGTTTGCAGGCAAAGGTAGAAGCATTGATGCTTTCACTGTTGTTTGCTTGCCATCATACATAAAAGGAAACCTTGCCAAGAATGCTTATCAAACATTATCCGACATTTTTCCAAGAGAAAGGGGCCTCCTTCATTCATAAACAGATGGCCAGGGCGTTAACTAATTTCAAGGTCTGTTTAATCAGAGAAAAAGGGTAAGAGACCAAAAGGACAGTAGGGGTATCACTGAAATCCAAGGAGGTCAAGTTATCTCTTAACTGGTTTTTTCCAAAAGTAACTAGTCTGCAGCTCCAACAAAGTAAAATATTGAAAAAATGGTTGAGGGCCTGTGTCACTACACAAGTAGAGGACATAATACTTTTTATGCTTCAAAGTACTGGTCTGCTCCATTCTAAACAGGTGCTTTTCAAATGTGCTCATCATAGTTAACACAGAAAATCTGGTTTGATCTCCTCAAGAGGCATCACCACTGAAAGCAATTGTTCAAAATATGCAAAAAGGATGTTGGTATAATTTCAGATTCTGGAGAAAAAACTTCAAACAAATATAGGCAGTTTCTTTATAAAAGGTCAAAGGTACCTTATCAATGCCTTTTGGGTAAAGGAAGAAGTGTTGAAGAAATTCCCTTTTAAGAATGGGCAGAGGTGGAAAGGTCTGATTAAATGCAGCTGCATTTTGCGTCTATAGGCAGAAAATGAGTTCAAAAGGCACCCAACAATTAAATCAGTTTACAGTGGGCATCATTGCCTTCAAAAGCATCAAGAGCAAATGATGTCAGATTGGGTTTTAAGAAGAGTAAATCCACTTCCTTGCAGAATGGCAGAAGTGCTTCATAATTCATTTGTGTTTTGTTGAGCAAGCGTTATATGTTGAAAATAACACTAAAAGGGGTCAACAGTGGCAAACTCTATCATTTAAATAAAGAACAGTGAAAATATAGTGTAAGAAATTTGAAACTCCTGCATAAAGTTTTTACCTGAAGCAGAGTTCTCACTATGCTACTGTTTCAAAAGTCAGAGCTTCACCTTCTTATTAAACAATTTTTGGTGCAAAAGGTAATGACAAGCTTTTTCAGAAAATCTTCAAAACATCCACCAAGTGAACGTGAGAAGAGCTCGGATCTTTCTCTTTCAAAGGAGTTAAGAGCTGTTGTCATTCCAATTTGGATATCTCCATACACATACAACACTCGTATTACTGTCCACAAGACCAGAAAAGAAAGATTTAAAGCGATTTGCAGAAGTTTTAAAGGTCAAAAGGTTGTGCGGCGCTCCTGGAAAAGCGCGCGGTGCTCCTGGGCATAATTTTTACACTGCGCTACAAAGGCGCGCGGCGTCTCGTAGCGCGCGCGGCGCTCTTCACACAAACGCGTCACGCATACAAAGCATTTAAAAACTTCCAAAGTTTCTACAAAGCCGCTCAAACGTGTTCATGAGGTTTTCCATCCATTTGCAAAGGTATTCAATGTGCCTTTTTTCTTTGTTAAGATCACCAAGAGAGGGTGGATAGTTTGGTCTAAAGAAAAATCAAGACTTGTGGTGTTTTATGTTGGCTAGTGGTGAAACTTTAAAGAGGGTTGAATTTGCATTAGTATGAATAAGATTTTGTGATCGTCTCTCACACCGTGATTTCATGATGAGAGAAAAAAACTAAAACTAATTTCACAAAACACAAGAACAAGATTAAAGAAGGAAGGAGCACAAGGTGATTAAAGGGTAAAATTGTCAGCTTCTCGCATAGCAAAGAGTCTCTCATATGAGTATTTCTTATCTTTAAAAAGAGTTCCTCTATTTAACAAAGGAGAAAGCAGTGTTTTAATCACTTATAAAGCAT
Organism: Pinus albicaulis; assembly: GCA_034641835.2. Classification (NCBI taxonomy): domain Eukaryota; kingdom Viridiplantae; phylum Streptophyta; class Pinopsida; order Pinales; family Pinaceae; genus Pinus; species Pinus albicaulis. The sequence continues at coordinate 1,224,616,998 of CM076582.1, read as the reverse complement.
AATCGAAGTGAGTAAAACTCCCATTGCACTTCAAGGTGTTGTCAAACCAATATGAGAGACAATAGAGCATGAAAAGGGAAGTGTTTTTTGTTGAAGAAGAGTGATCGATAATTAAATGCTACGTAGCCTATCACCTAATCCCATAACACAAGAAATTTTGACTCGTGAAGATACTTATTAATCGACTATGTTTATATTATTAAATATATTTATGAGCTACATATGAGAAGGGTAGTGATTTGTTTGAAGAAGAGTTTATTAGCATTGAAATGCTACAAATTTTTGATACCACAGCATACAAAACTTTTCAAACTCTGTCACCATATCTGTAAACAGTGTTTTTGCTGTGTGGATATCTGTGGTTTAAAAATGTGTTAAAGTGCTGAATATACTGATGAAGTGCCTACAAGGAAAAGGTTTTGAACTCAAAACTGTGTTTTCACCTTCCTCTTCAAAAGACAAGGGTTTCTTATATCTCCAAAGCATCAAAGGGCAGGTTACCCTTACCAACCACAGAAAAGATAGTTGTTCACTGTGTATGCTACTTGACTATCTTTTTGTTCTTCAAGTTCATTTGATAAGTTGATATTCAGATGGTTGAAAGGGAAATTTTCTAGAGAGACAGGGTTCTATATTGAAAAGGGAGCCTTGATTGTTTGAAATTTAAAACTCTTACAAGCTTTGTTGAAACCTTTGAAACATTTCCAAGATCTGTCACATTTGTTTTATAAACAGTGAAATTGACTGGGTGTCTGCACTAAAGGTGACTGTGTATGATATGAGCTTTGTTGGTTGATTTGCATACTAGACAAGGGCAGGATTGTGAAATTAAGAAGTTTACCTTGGTCAAAGATACAAAAATAGGTTTTTGACCTCCAAACATCACAGAGCAGGGTGACCTTGTCACTGTATACAACAAATTCACTTAGCTGCCTTTTTTTCATTTCACTGTGTTTTTTCTTCTTAAAAGGTCTGCTTGTTGAACTGCATCTCAAAGGTTGTGAAAGCCACATTTTAAAGGAGCAGAGGTTTTGTATTGAGAGAGAACATTTTTCACGAGCATCCAAGGACATTTTTTCCTTATCAAAACAGTGGGTTGACAGAGTTTAGTTTAAGGAAGACATTTCAAAGACAGTGAGGCAGTTTGGTTTTTCAAGAGTTCATCTAGCCCAGGAAGCGCTCGGCACGGAAAGAGAAGAAGGACACATCAGCACTTGACATTTTGGCTTCATTTTCAGAGCATGTTGCGAAGGACCCTTGAGGGTCATGCACACCAATTTTGGGCCCATTTTGACAACTTTTGGTTTTTTGGCATTTTTGAGTTTTTGGTCAAAAAACTCATAAAATCGCCATTTCATTTTGAGGATTTTTCAAGGGGGGAGAATGGTATCATTGGATGCCATATTTTCATGAGCACACCTTCAGCGATTTTCAGAAAATTTGGAGATCATTTGCCTCCTCAAAACGGCGAAAAAGGCTCGCGTTTTGCACACTCTGCCCATCAGATTAGCCAGACCGTAATTTTTGGTTTTTGGATCTTTACACATTGTGTGCCATTTTGGAGGACTTCTAGGCATCGATTGGGAAATTTTCAGTTTTTCCGGAAAGTAGACACTCGCAGCTCAAACGAACTATCATGAACCCAATTGGACACCGGGAAAGCCGCCAAAAGGTTTCTGAAAGTCAGACTCACGATATAAATTGAGCATTTTTGTAATTTTTGAACCTCTAAAATCTGCTTTTTCCAAATGTGCGTTTAGCTATTTTTGCACATGAGAAGTTGTGAAAAGTCAATTTAATTCCCTTTTTTAGCATTTTTTTAGATATTTTGAGATATTTTGTGCCTGCTTCGTAAAGCCCCAAGGAAAAGTTTAGATAATTTCGATTAGGCCAATGAGGAGTAAGTTGAACCATGAGGTTTTCATCTACTTGAGCCTATTTATTCCACAAGCTCTCATTTGTAAATAAGGCTGAACTTGAGAAGGAAATAACATATGGTCATATAAGCTTTGGAAGAAATACTTGTCTCATGCTTTTGGATTTCCTCTTGGATGTTCTTGGATGATGAATAGAGGATTGTTGTTGGATTCCATGACTTGGTAGAATGGTATAGTGTCTCTTTCTTTGTTTTATCTTCTAGTTTCCATTCATGAATACATGTTTCTTGCTTGCTATAGATCAATAGAGAACAAATTTGAGACATGCCCATGGAGGCACCCCAAATTTCCTGTTTCTTCATAGCTTCTTTGTTTTCTTCTTCCTTGGTTACATTAAAGAATTCTTAACTGCTCTTTAATAACTTGAGGATATTTTTGCTTGTTTCATTCATAGTTCTATACATGCTAAGTATGACTTACGGTATGCCCTGTTTACCTATGGCTAGTTATAGTTCCATCCATGAAATTTCTCTTTGACTGATTAGATTATCATTTTGTTGAACCAAGGAGGCCTAGTTCCGATCTAGCCCTTTGCCTAAAACTATGCAAATCTTGTTGTTCAAAGTGCCCAATAGCTTGAAGTACTATGTTTAGGCATTCCGGCATAGTAAGTTAAGTTGTTTGTCTTCCTTAAGTGTTTTCCCAAAGTCTGAAAGCCATTTCCCAAAGTTAGAGGGTCATATAATTCTATGCATGGCTTGAATGTTTATTTCTATGTATTGATTAGCTTATAGTCACATTTTGCATGATTAATGGTTTTCCCTACCATGTTTATGTTATATATTAATCTAGTTATACTTGAAACTCTTTGTTGTTCCCAAACTTGATGTCCATTTACTCCATTTTTCCCAAAGATCCTTTTTACCTCGAATCAAATCGGCCCTTCAACAGCCTCAGACGTCATCTAATAGCTTTCTTGACCTTTTGACCTATATTCTGGGCTAATCAACATCTTTTTACCATCTTATATCTTTGATCAAGCCATCCTCACAACTTAAAAAACCCAAAAAACTTACTTCATAACTAGCCTAAAATCGAACACAATAAGCGAACAAATAGATATCCCTTACACATATAGAGAGAGCTCCTCTCGAGTCCAAAGAAGGCTAGGTCCTGGACTCCCAAAGCTTGGTTTGATGTTACATCGTCATTTGTTTACAATCAGCCAAATCACGGAACCTAACAAAGCCTTCCCATGCCTTGGCCCTCATCTAAACTGCGTTGTGCTTGTGGACAAGATCCTCCATGTTTGACTGTGCTATCTATCCAAGTCATCCATCATATCTAGGTGCCATGTACACCCTCTCCATCATGTGTGCATTAATTGCGCAACTTCCTCCATCATCTCATCATGAATGCTCCATGATCTTTTGTTTGATTTCTTCCAAGATCTTAGTTGTTTGTATCAACCTCCATAATCTATCTCATTAATGAGATATGATCTCCAATTCCATTGATATTAGTAGTGGCTCCACTACCTCGTTATGTAGATCGAGGCTTAATGAATCCACATTCACACATAAAAAGTGGAAATTTATTCATCTTGAGGATTATGGGTCCCTCCACCCTTTTATTTACTTCATTCATTAAGAAAATTAAGAACTCTCATATTCCAAATATCAAGTGAAAATTTGGGAATATTACATGGTAGAGTCTATCAACTCTAAAACCAATAGTAAGATCTTCTTTTGAGTTCTTCTTCTAGTTGCGTACCTTTCCATCAACGAATGGCACCTTGAATCCTTTGTCTTCCATTGCTGAAATAGCGACATGGTTCTCCTTCAAATCAAGTATGTACAACACAACTTGCAAGTGGAGGACTTGAACTTGAGATAAATGAAGGGTCGTAGTCCAGATCCATTTCATGGGATATTTTGCATTATCTCTAAGGATAATTTATAAATTAGTATCGTTCTCAATCAAATCAGAGAGGGCTTGCTTATAACCAGAGAGGTGTCTTGAAGCACCACTATCAATCAACTAGAATTCTAGGGCATCAAAAGGAGATGTAGCAAAGAGGGCAGATGCAAGAATATATTAATTTTATTATTATCATCAACATTAGACACATCATACCTGGAATTTCTTGACCTCTTGAAGGTTTCCCATTTCCACTACGATCAGAGGGAGCCTTCCTTTTTCCTTTGAGCCTATTGTTCCTTTCATTGCCATTCCCCTTCAATTTTTTTTTCATCATCCCTAGGAGAGTCCCTTTTATTGGGTCACTCTCTTATATAGTGACCAAAATTTTTGAAAAACTTCTTCCCTTCCTTCCTTTGGTCCCCGCTCTACCATGGTTTTGATTTCTCGGGCCACCATGGTTCTTCTTATTTACATGAGCGTTGAAGGCAGTAGGTTCATGATGCAAGATCATCAAGTTTCCAAATTTTTTACATTTAGTAGAATCTAGGGGGTCTTATGTTTTCAAGGGAGTTGGTTCCCTAAGTATTTAATTAATGTAATTTTCAATGTTTTAAGTGATTTTGTGTGAGAACTTTAGAACAAGATTTAATTAAATATTGTGAGGCATATTTGTAAATTATCTCAAATGTAGGAAAACATGAGTGATTGGTGAGGATTGAGAGGTTATGAAATATCGTAAATCTTAGATTAGGAATTGGTTTCATGATTTTATCCAACTAGAGAGGATCCTTAGGAGTTAGTTTAGTCAAATGTGGATTTAGAGGATTTCTAGGATTTAGTTCAACAAATTATGGATCTGAACTAGAATTGGTTGCATAATCCTTTTATAGATATTTGTAAGCCTCAAAGGTTTTAGGAGACCATATTATTAGATAGGTAATATAGGATATTTTAATGTAAGCCTACGGGAAAAGAAAGGGATGAGAGAAGGCCATTTTTAAAGAAAATAAGGCCAAGAGGTGGTTTATTACTATAAATATTTGTTTTTGAAAATAAAACTCAATTCTGAGTTTATGTGGGTGTAGTGAGTTGAGGTAATTGTTGATATGTTAATGAATTATACAATTGTGTATTTCGCCAAATGCAGGTATTGTGAGTCTGAGGAGGATCGGATTTAGAACATTGTGCAAAGGAATTGCAGTGATCAGAATAGTTTCTAGATATGATTGAATAACCATAACAAATCTCATGAGGGTTTTAACATTGTGGAGGATTTTGAAATTCATATGTAGAACCTGTGTAACCAACAAAGTTCATTTATGCATTAAAGGAGCATTGTGTCGAGCCTGCATAATTAAATCAAACTCGTTGTTGAGTTGTGAATGGTGTAAAGTTGCAATGTTTCAAGATTGAAAAATTTTAGTATCATGAAGTAATCAGTGGAGGAAAACAAGTATATTTTCCAAAGGAAAAAAACCACAATTCTCCTTTACATTCCAGAGAAAGGGTGAAGATTGAAGACGGGTGGTGGAGATCAAGTCGCAGAGATGAAGTGGAGATTTACAGTCAAGATAACTTCACAAATATAAGTTGGAGAATACATGAGGAGCCACATGTCGGCATATGGTTCCATCGCATATCGCATTTGGTGGAAGGAATTTTGGGATTGCAATATTGCGATGTGACATTGCCATCACATATCACATTCGACTTAAGGTTCCAAGAATTCCATGCGGGGTAATCTATGATATTGAAATGAACAAAACCTGAAGATGGAGGATAACCGTTAGATATGGGCATAGATCAACGGATGAGGTCTACGGAGGAGCAATGTGATAAGAAGTGTTTCAAAGAGAAAATATGATATAAGTTTTGCAATATGGTAAGTTTTGCGATGTGTGATGAAGCGCTAAAGGAAATTTTTTTTTATTGCAAAAGGAAATAAGGGTAAGTATGCGCGTTTAATGTTAAATGTGCTTATTGTGAAGGATTACTTTGCATTTTAAATTGGAGTCCCACAAATCCTATTTTCGCATTTAACTTCGGGATTATTTTATTTTTGATATAGTTTTGTCATTATTTTGTTGAAGGTAGATTCTGCATTTTTTATTTTGATAATAATTAAAGTGGTTTTTTAAAGGTTCTTAGGAATATTATGAACCTATCTGAATGTGTCAAATTCAGAGTGTATCTTTGTTATGAGTATAATTCTGGAGTAAGAGTAGGGTTAGCATTTAGCCCTACATCATTTCGTATCAGAACAGTAAAGCCCTTTCAGGAGAAAGTTAGAGCAGAGTTATGTTCTTGAAGTTGTATGTGAAGAACACAATTTTGATCTCAAGATGAAGGATTAGATTTTAAATCTGACAGGTAGTAGACACACAGAGATAAAGTGTGGTAGAATATGGAGAATAATTGATACTCTTGAAAATAATTTGTAGAGGAAAAGGAACAGGGAATAGTCCATTCAATGTGTAGATGAATGGTGGAACAAGATCCTACAAAAATATGGAAGTTGATATGTTATGTTTTTATTTTAACTCTGGTTTGAGAATATGTTTGCATTTTCAGGTTGTAGAAAAAGAGGTAATATCTCAAAAAACCAACAACAAAAGGAGATGTAAGAAGAAGGACCAGTTGTGTTCTTGAAGGCAGAGTAAAGTGGATACTCTGAAGTAAAGTGGAAAATAACCTAAATGTTCTATCTGAAGGTTGGACAGAGATGACAAGAGTGTTCTCAAAAGAAATTAGAATTTTAGAAGCCAAGGAGAAAAGGAGTTGCTCAATAGAGGCTCCATAGATAGAGAACCAATGTTACCAAAAGACCAAGCTCAAAGGAGAGAAGGCTTGGTGAGGTAGTTGCAGTAGGTATTGAGACTTGCTGAGAAAAAGAGGTTAGTGCATTTCACAAGTGAACAGATGCAGTTCAAAAGAGACAAAATAATTACTACTGATAGTGATAGTAGAGGTTCAGAAGAAAGCTAGAGTAAAAGGAAATATGCTAAGGAAAAGGGCACAGAGATGATGAGTCAAGAAGAGTTTGATAGAGAGAAATATGAGATAATTTTCCATCTTGAGTTATTGATGGATATGGTAAATAGGAATAAGGGAGACCAGAGGTATGTTTATATAATGAGAAAGAAATTCAAATGGCATATATTACAAGTGAAGTGGGAGCATAGATTGAATCCTCAACTGAAGGAAGAGTTACTCAGAGTGAATGAGTATGCAGAGAAAGTTTTGGTATGTACACCATAACATGGCCCATTGATTTCTGAAAGTAATGAAGAGATAGAGGAAAATCATATAGAGGATCTAAATCATATGAAGGATTCAAAGCAGCAACAAGACCTAGTGGCTGAAGCATCAAGTGAGATCACAAGGTCTTATGTTTTTAAAATTGATCATTTTTGTATGATTGTAGGTATTGCAGGAGATAGGAAAACTTTTGATGATGTCTTCGGGATGGATGAAGATCTTGAAGTGAAATCTGACATAGAAAACCTCTCATATGGAGAAGGTTGTCAATGGTTGTAGGAGAAGGAGTTTATGGATGAGTTACTTAATGGGAGAAGACAATCATCTGAAGTTGTCATGGAGATGGAAGATCAAGATCTTATTTTGATGAAGAATGAAGGAATACTATATCAAAAAGTTAAACCAATGAATTTGACTAATGTTATTGATGAATAAAAACTACAGGAGAATGCTAATGCAGAAGAAAGGGTAAGAATAGTGCTTGAAGAGGGATTACAAGAAGACAATGGTGCAGTGTGTTGAAGAAGAAGGTGAGGTAGATTTTTCTCAGGTTAAAGAAAATATTGTCATAGGACTGAAGATAGAGGAAGGACATCTATCGAAAAATGTTAATAAAGAAGAACATATTGAATACTACAAACAACATCATGATGAAGTACTTGCGAGGTGTCAAAGAGAAATTGAATTGCTGGAGTACTTGCTGAAAGAACCATAGTATGAGAGTGTGATTGTAGTAAGAAATGAGGGAGTTACTCAAGCTTCGATTGGGACATAAATATGTGTTAGTTCCTAAGTTTCTGATGCATTGTATAAAAAAGAAGAGAAGGTGGATTAATATGATGTTTTTATCAAATATATTGAACAGAGGTTGTTTGCAGATGAGATAAAATTTCAGAAGAAACAAGAGGGTAAGGATGTAGGGGTGGTAGTAAAAATCAAAAACTCCAAAGTCAGGCTAACAAACAACAGTTTGAAGATAAATAGATAGAGTGCGGCAACATGTGGCAGAGTGAGTACTAGTCAGAAGATAAAATAGACATGGAGATTGAAATAATATGAAGGTTGATGGTGAATGTGTCTCAGAAGAGGGCAAAAACAAGAAAGAAAAGCAGTAGCAGCAAGGAAAAGACAACAATAGACTGTGAAATCATATCTAGTGGGGAAATGCAACATAAAGTATGGAGACCTGGAGAACAACAACAAACAACAACAATAGCAACAAAACAACAAAAAGGAAGAGAGGTAGCCAAAGACACACTACATAATACATTTTGGGATCGAGGAGGAATTCCATTAGTATTAAAGATACATGATATGGAGATCATGATTATTTTATACCTTGGGAGTCTCATGCAAGAGCATCAAGGTTCTAAATTTTGTACATTTAGTAGAATCTAGGGGGTCTTATGTTTTGAAGGGAGTTGGTTCCCGAAGTATTTAATTAATGTAATTTTCAATGTTTTGAGTGATTTTGTGTGATAACTTTAGAATAGGATTTAATTAAATATTGTGAGGCATATTTGTAAATTTTCTCGAATGTAGGAAAACATTAGTGATTAGCGAGAATTGAGAGATTCTAAAATATTGTAAATCTTAGAGTAGAAATTGGTTTCATGATTTTTTGGAACTAGAAAGGATTCTTAGGAGTTAGTTGAGTCAAAACTGTATTTAGAGGATTTCTAGGATTTAGTTGAGAAAGTTATGGATCTGAACCAGAATTGGTTGTAGAATCATTTTGTATATATTTGTAAGCCTCAAAGTCATTAGGAGACCATACTATTAGATAGGTAATATAGGATATTTGATTGTAAGTCTATGAGCAGAGAAAGGGATGGGAGAAGGCCATTTGTAAAGAAAATCAGGCTGAGAGGTGGTTTATTACGGTAAATATTTCTTTGTGAATTGAAAAACTCAATTCTGAGTTTATGTGGTTGCACTGAGTTGAGGTAATTCCTGATATGTTAATGAATTATACAATTTTGTATTTTGCCAAATGTAAGTATTACATGTGAGTCTTAGGAGGATTGGATTGATAACAACGTGCAAAGGTGTTGCAGTGATCATAATAGTTTCTGGATGCAATTAAATAACCAAAATAAATATTAGGAGGTTTTTAATGCTGTGGAGGCTTGTGAAATTCATATGTAGAATATGTGTAATAAAAAAAGTTCATTTATGCGTTAAAGGAGTGTTGTGATGAGCCTGTGTAATTAAATCAAGCTCGTTGTTGAGCTGTGAATGGCGTAAATTTTCAATGTTTCAAGATTGCAGAATTTTACGATCGGGAAGTAATCACAGGAGGAAAACAAGTATATTTTCCGAAGGCAGCGAACCACATTTTTTTTTCAAATTCCATAGAAAGTGTGAATATTGAAGATGGATGGTGGAGATCAAATCATAGAGATGAAGTGGATATTGACGGTCAAGACCACTTCCGAAATATAAGTGGGAGAATAGATGAGGAGCCACGTGTCAGAATATGGTTCCATCGCATGTTGCATTTGGCAGAAGGAATTTCGGGATTGAGATGAAATTGCGATAGCTTAAATGCAACGAGGTTTAAATCTCCGATATTCGATATTTCTTGGGTTGCGATATTGCGATGTGACATCGCTATCACATATCACATTAGAATGAAGTTTCCAAGAATTTCATGTGGCGTAATCTGTGATATTGCGATGACCGAAACCCAAATATGAAGGAGAACCATTAGATCTAGGCATAGATCAATGTATGAGATCTGTAGGGGAGTAATGCAATAAGAAGTGTTTCAAAGAGAAACTGCGATATAATTTTTTTGATATGGTAAGTTTTGCGATGTGCAATGAAGCTCCAAAGGCAAGAGTTTTGTATTGCAAAATGCAATAAGTGTAAATATAAATTGTTTAATGTTAAATGAGCTTATTGTGAAGGATTACTTTGGGTTTTAAATCGGAGTCCCACAAAGGCTGTTTCTGATTGTAAGTTCGGGATTGTTTTCTTTTTTATAAAATTTTTCCATTAGTTTTTAGAAGGGAACTTCCGCATTTTTTATTTTGATAATAATTAAAGTGGGTTTTAAAATGTTCTTAGCAATATTATGAACCTATTCGAATGTGTCAAATTCAAATTGTATACTCTGTTATGAGTATAATACTTAAGAGTGCAATTAGCATTTAGCCCTGCATAAGGTCACCTCTATTTCCATTAGAGGGATGATATCTCTGCATCATTATTGTCTCCTCTTGAGTGCATCAGTATCGGGGAAGTCCTCCAAGGTAAATGAAGATGAGCTCTCAATCAACTACTTCTTATCCTATGGCAAGGAGATCATTCTTGATTTCTGTGAGCCTCATAAAATAGGATTGAATGGATTCTTCTTTTCCCTTCTTGATATTCTTCAATTGATTCTTGAAGAAAAGAACTTGATTAGCATTGGTAGCCCTGAACATCCTAACCCACTTATCATACATCTCCTTAGATGTGCCAAGTTTGGTGATGTAAGCAACCAATTTTTTTTGTCAATTCAATGTCTTAAATTTCTATCATAAACTATCGACCAAAGTTGGTAAGCTTGTGAAGTGTGAGTGCACTATATATGCTAGAAGCCTTTCTTACTTAGTTTATTTTTGTGATTATATGTGTGAAGGTTGTTTTGAGGATCTGTTTATTTTTAATGTCTAAATGGAATTGAGAAACTGAACTATAATTTATGAAATGAAATCCTAATTTAACTAAATTCTAAAAATTACAATGAAAATATTAAATTTTTTATTAGTAGTTAATTATTGATTGAGAAAAACTAAAGTTCTAGAGAAAAGAAGGAACCCTAATATTTTTGTATATTTTGGGAAAATTTTATATGAATGAAACTTGAAACAAGAAATCACTAAAGAGTATTCACACTCAAAAATAAATTTAATGATTGAAAAATAAAAATTGCAAGAAGGAAGAAAAGGAAATGTTTTTTTTTAAGGGAAAATAATCTATGATAAATTACTATTGCATGAAAAGAAATTAATATAATGTTTGATAAGCTAATCTATCATAAATTAATCTATGCTAAATCAATCTATGCCAACTACTATGATAAATTATCTCTGCATTTTTTCAACCATAGATGAAATAAATCTACTCAACATGACATAAATAAAGCATGTATTTTAACATACTGATATTCTAGAAATGATGATGAGAAGCATTGAAATGATAAATGAACATCTACACTATATAAATCTAGAAATCATTGCAATGGAAATAAAAGCATGTATCTACACTATGAAATATAATGAAAACAAAGCATGTGTCTATGAATAAAACACAATAAAATGTATCTATGTTATAAAAACAAAATTAAAATAGAACATGAATAAAACACATTGAAATCATAAAAGACAGATCCATTAAATAACAAAAATATAAACAAACTAAGCCTCTTATGTTGCAGGGGCCCTCCACAATAGATGATTCAAAGCTATCTTACTAACTGCACATTAGAATTCTAGAATGCCTCCTCATTTGAATTACGTAATGAAATAAAGTTTTGATAATGTTTACAGTCACACAATCCTTCATCTGCGACAATAAAATTACTCAACCCCGTATTTATAAAAGCCAATCACTAAATGTTTTGAGGCTTCTATGATTTTTAAGACTAAGAAAATTCCATTTCAAATTCTAAAGATAAAAGAGGATTTCATAGCTTAGCATTCGCTTGTTTCATCTCCCGGTTGACCATCACTTTGACTACATTACTAGTGATCTCTTTCCCGATTATGGATAGATGGATAGGAAAATATAAATGAGGGGATAATTATATATCTACACATGTGCTTATTTGTTCAGTTAGTGAATTAGAGTTAGGAAAACCATGGAGGTAGTGGCAGAATCATGGATTAGCTCACGCAACGACAAAATAAGGCTTCAAAGAACTCGAAACATGTCCCAAATGGTAAAAAAATCAGAAAAACGGCTTGTGGAGAACTTATTTTGGCCTCTGATGAAAAAAACCCATGTTTTCTTTTGTGATCTTCACTTGTTTTTTCTCATAAAATGCATTTGAAGTTGACTAGTTAAAAATTCTGTGATTTTCCCTTGATCTTTTCCTGAAGGTCCACATGTGCAATATGGGTGGAATTTGACCAATAACAATCCACATTGGAGCTTCTAGAAACGATGTACAAGTGCCGTATTTCATTCTAGAGTGGTGTTACTGCCTCAACAATGGAGGTAGCTACGGAAACTTGACAAATCTACAACCACTTAAACTTGCTAAACTGTCATTAGTTAAAACCATGCAAAATTATTCTTAATCTACTAAAAATAAATAGAAACGATGTTAATTAACCACTTAGACATATAAAGACACATTTTGAAGAATTATGGTAAAATTGGTGTCAAGTGAGTGAAATGGTGCAATGGATGGTTGGAAATAATGGCTTAATGAATGACAAAAACAAGTGAAAATGATGACAAATCAGCGACCCCACATCTCCCCCACATTGATATTTTTGCACATCCTTGTGAAAATCGAGTCCCCAAAAAGAAAAAGCTCATATACTTCATTTCTTTATCCACCCAAGGTTGTTTAATTTCATTCTTGCTAACATCATGAGAGCATGAATCCTTGATAATTACTTTATGGCTTTCATAAAATAAAAAATTTGTTTCTACGCTTTATTGAGGTCCACACCATGTCTCAGCTCCATGGAATAAAGCTAATTTCCAACACCATCTTCTTTGATGCCTAAATTTGAAAGTTGAATGTTTCAATGGAAAGTAGCTTCTATTGTATTCATATTAGACTCCATGTCACCCAGTTGTGCTGCAATTAGACCATAAAGTGTCTAAGAAATGAAGTTGAACTAATCAAACCATCTCCATTGTACAAGATTTTTCAACCAAGGGACAATGAACTAATAGAAGAGAAAAATGTGTAGCAATTTATATAAAGGTGCAAAAAACATTGTCTTAGATAATTGGGATGAACTAATATTTGTTTCTCTCTCTCTCTCTCTCTATAAGGATACTCCATTTTATAGGCATATTGTTTGTGCAGACTCTAGAGTACTTTGAACATCTCTTTTGATATTAAAAAATTTATGAGCTATAATTTCAACACATACCTTAACTAAATAGATCTCTTTCCTAGTAGAGGAGTCAAAACATAGCAGATTTCATTGAACTATATTCTTTCCAACAAACTATTTAAGAAATGAGTGAATGCATATATCTCCCCTTTTAAATAATAGAAAATGGATCAAAACATCACAAAATAAGACATATAGGTCTATCATTTATTCACAATAACACTGATGACCACCAACTAATGTTTTCATTTGTTCAAAAGCACGTCCTCAATCAACCTTCGATCCAAACTCTTCAAATTTGTCCTGCATCCAAATATTAAACACCTCAAAAGATGGTATATTAAAATTTCACCATTGATATCATATTTCAAAATAAGGGACTCTAAGACATTTATGGTGAATTTTATGATGGATTTCTACCATGGCAAGCTTTCATACTCATGATATTTGCATGATTACTTTTGAATGTATTGCACACTATTTATTGATGACAAAAATTGTGGACAGGGCATGAAATTGGTATGAGAGATAGATAAATGATGAAAAATATAGTTGAGGGTTAAGTCAATGAAAAATATCATGTTTTAGGGCTAGGTCAATGATGAAGAAGATAGTTTGTGAGAATTTTGATTAAAGTGGTCATCTATCATACTTCTCTAAATTTTTAATAAACTAAAAAATTTTATGCAATTTTTTACCTCAAGTTTACCTTTTCAATAACTTGAAATGTTGAAGTAGGAGTTGTCGGTGTTGATTTGGCTTAGGTACGCTACTCCATCACTTTGACCTTGCTCCACAAAATGTACCATTTTCATGTAGCAGACTTGTTTTTCCAATTTCTCTCAAATGGTAAATAGAATTCTCCTGAAAATTTATGGGGTGGTTAATATTAATATCATGCCTCTTCCCACCAAAAATATCAGCCAATGGGTGTACGAATCTTTAAAAAAATGAGAAATGGTTGTAGGTGAAAGCAGCCAATTTCTCGAGAAATACACACTGGAATTTTCTGAATTTTTTGTTGCTCATTTACCCTACCTCAATTCATTAACCATAAAAAATTCAGGCTCAATGGATGCATGGTTTGCAAGACATGGTTAAATCAACTTCTTCCCTGTTTCACCCTTCGCGTTGCCCAATGTTCCAACAAAAACATATGCGAGAAGCTCATTTTAAGGCCAAATTGAGTGATTCAAAAAGGAAACCATGTATATTTACCTTTTCTACTACCACATGCCTTCATAATCCCATTTTTATGAATAAAAGGTGTTGTTGTGAAAAAATACCAAATTCTTTCCTAATTTGTGCAGAGTGATAAAAATTGAAAATCTTCCTTAAAAACCAACTTGAAATTCCCTTCAAATTTTTTTTTATTTTTTTTTTTAATTATGTCTATTCTCTACTCAATTTATCATATTATGAGAAAACCCAGAAGCTTTGAATTTTTTATTTCTGCTCCAATATCTTGGAATATTTATGCCAAAATTGCCTCTGGGAAAAGCTGCTACAACAAAAGCAGGCTGCTACAACAATAGTTGCAGAAACTGCAACTTTCTGTCGTTGTTGCAAAAAAATGTCAATTATTGAAGAAAATTGTTTTCTCTAAATTTCAACTGTTGAATTGGATTGTGTACTGCATGCTGAAGTAGAAACCATGAAACATAATGTATATTGATTGAAATAGGCCCAAATTTATTATTTTTCTCGAAAATGAAAAAGTGTTGTAATGGTGCCATCATGCCACTTTGAATGAAAAAAAATGAACATGCTACTATAAGAAACCAAGAAAATGTACTATTGTAAGTTGTTGTTGATTCCATAAAACCATTAGTCTTCATCGAAGCCAAAATTCATGGCACAATTCTTACCATGCGAATGAGTGTGTCGAAGTCAAGCATGGGAAGAAATCATTGGATTACCGATAAAAGATGAAAACCATTAACCAATGCAAGACAACTGACCGATAATGTAAATGAGTGTCAAGGTACATGAGTGCATCTTGAAAAGGATGAATGAATGTGTTGAAGTTGAGTCGCCTGCAATATTTGAAAATCAAGAGACATTTTTGTATTCCCATTGTTTTCAATGAGGAAGCTTTCCATTGATGTATGCAAGTTCCAAGGCACTCAAAATAATCTATAATCTTGATCCCAGATAAGGTGTTGAGGTCGATGGGACAAGACCTCTTGGAAGGTGGGTCTTAAATCAGTCAACTCGAGCATAGAACAAAACATGATTTGAAGAACCATAATAAAATATTGAAACCATCATGAAATTGCATAAATTATTGTGAACTTTTCTCGCCAGTTTCCTGGTTTTCAAGAAAATCTCATGTCCAAGTGCACCAACATGTCAGTTTTCACAATAGGACTTATTTTTCTCTTTACTTATTTTATCCTTTTATTTTTTATATATGTCCTACTCTACTTGAAAAATAAATATTGTTCAAGTATATGAATACTTCTAATGGAACAATGTGTGTAACAAGATGATAGATACACTCATATGCAGGTTCTAAATATACTCTTTGATATGTACCAGTATATGAGAGACCAATTTCATTAATTGAGATGATGTCAGAAGATACTGAATAATTTAGCATTGGGATTCGATGACTGTCTTAAACCAAGATTCAATGTAATCTTTCCTTCCTTGGCTTCCTAATATCATGTCATGCAAGTGTTCAGAGATGTGATTTTTATTCATAGAATCTGGTGATAGGCATGCAAGAAACCTTTCAATCTCAGGTTCCAACAACTGCTCTATATCAACCCGAATCCATGATTCTTGGAAGTTATCTGAACCTTCTTCTTTTGGTTTTTGTTCTTCAATGGCAGCTGGAGAATCATTTTTTAATACCTCAACATTTTAAGTGGATTGACATGTTTTATTTCTGGGGATATGAAATGTTTGTGCATGTAGTGGAGTGGGAATGGATCTTTGGCATGCTTGTGTGGTTGGTAATAGAAAAGGTTGAATTCAGGTCAACTGAGGATGATATTGATGTTGCGGTGGAGGTGAATGGTATGGATAACATTGATATTGATATTGAGGATAGTGAGGAAAACATTGAGGATATGGTGGATTTCCTTTGGTCATTTTCCAACTTTTTTTCCAAGATTCATTTTTACATCGGGATTGAGATGGCCAAGGTTGCCAAGGCAAGGTTGTTTTCCAATTACCCTGAGATTTTTGTTCATAACCTTCAAAATATGCATAAGGATATTGCATCATATTGGGTTGATGAGGTTGCCATAGTTCTCTTGGAGCTACATCACAAAGTTTCTCTTTTGCTTGATTTTCTCCATTATCCTTTTGGTAAACTGCCTTCAACCTTGGTAATGATGGGCAACATTCAGTAGTATATGATACTGCAAAAATTTCACAAATTTTAATGTTATCAAGTGGACATTCATGCAAAGCATGTTTCTTTCTACATTTAGGGAAAAGTATAAATGAAACAACAATCTCAACTTTTTTCTTGTTTTTCATCCTTAGCATACCAATTTGTTTATTTAAATTACCAAGAAGTTTTAGAAAATTGTTAAGTAGATTTTGACTTACAAATCCCAATGCCGACTTACTTACTCTTGCCATAAATGGATCTTGAGAGGATCTTACATACTTTGATTTTCCTCTTGATATGTTCATGAAAAATTCATAAATCTCTTGAAATGAAAATTGATAAAGATCTTTTGCTCCCACCAGATTAAGAATATCAATCCATTCATCCTTTATAGAATTTAGTAGGAGAGTTTTAACGTGTCTGATCCTAAACTATGCAATTTAGATATTTTTATATTATAAGTAAATTTATCCACTAAATCTTCTAGGCTTTCATCCTCTCTTCTTTTTATCTTAAAGACTTCATTTCTAAGGTAATGGTGTGTGCGACAATATTTATATTTTTCTAAAAATACTCTTTTCATATCATCCCATGTCCTTATAGAATTTATTCCTGAAGTCATGAACCATCTAAGAGATCTATCCTTCAATGTTTCTGGAAACAAATTCAGTTTTTGAATGTGTAATGAGTAGCCATAAGATATACAAATGATTTAAAATTAAAAAAGATAGGTTTCCGGGTCTTCTGATCTCATACCTTTGAAGTTAGGAAGTATGTATGGAGGTATGTTCTTTATTTGAATGTTGATATCAGTTTATTGAATGGGAAATCCAAAAGGATCTTCCTCATTTTCATCATCTTCGTCCATTTCTTCAACCTTCTCTGTCACATTTTTTTCTACTTGCAAAAATAAGAATTCATGTTGCGGATGTGTGGCTCTTACTGCACCACATGATATAGTGGGTGTGGTAGGTGATTGCTTTTTTTTTTAATGAAAAGTAAACAGCGACTATTTACACTTCCCCATCAATGACGCTAAAATTTTTAGTCAATTTAATGTCTTAAATTGCTATCATAATTATCGAATAGATTTGCTAATCTTGTGAAGTGCAAGTGCACTATATATGCTAGAAGCCTTTCTTAGTTTATTTTGGTTTTTTTATGTGTGAAGGTTGTTTTGAGGATGTGTTTATATTGAATGTCTAAATGGAATTGAGAAATAGAACTATAATTTATGAAATTAAATCCTAATTTAACTAAATTCTAAAACTTATAATGAAAACCTTAACTAGTTTGTTAGTAGTCAATGATTGATTGAGAAAAGCGAAAGTTCTAGAGACCAGAAGGAACACTAATATTTTTGTATATTCTTGGAAACTTTTATATGAATGAAACTTGAAAAAATAAACCACTAAAGAGTATTCACACTTAAAAATAAATTTAATGATTAAAAAATAAAACTTGCAAGAAGGAAGAAAACGAAATGTTTTTAAGAAGGAAAAATAATCTATGATAAATTACTATTGCATGAAAAGAAACTAATCTAATATTTGATAAACTAATCCATGATAAACTAATATATGCTAAATCAATCTATGCCAACCACTACGATAAATTATCTCTGCATTTTTAACCATATAGGAAATAAATCCACTCAACATGACAGGAATAAAGCATCTATTCCAACATAATGATATTCTAGAAATAATGATAACAAGTAATGAAATGATAAACGGAACATCTACACTATAGAAATCTGGAAATGATTGCAATGGAAATAAAATCATTTATATACACTATGAAGTATAATGAAAAAATAGCATGTATCTATGCTATAGAATCAAAATAAGAAAAGAACATGAATAAAACACAGTGAAAGAATGAAAGAATGATCTATGAAATAAATAAATAAAAACATAAACAAAATAAAACTTTATTGTTGTAGGGGCTGTCGACAGCAGATGGTTCAAAGCTATCTTACTCATTATAATTCTAGAATGCCTCCTCATTTGAATTATGAAATGAAACAATAATGTTTATAGTCACGCAATCCTTCGTCTCCTCAAATACAATTACTCAGCCCCATATTTATAAAAGACCATCATTAAATGTTTTGAAGCTTCTATTTTTTTTTAGACTAAGAACATTCTATTTCAAATTCTAAAGATAAAAGATAATTTCATAACTTCACATTCTCTTGTTTCAGCTCCTAGTTGACCATCCCTTTGACCGCATTTATTGTGATCTCTTGCTTGATTGTGGAGAGATGGATAGGAAGAGATCCATGAGGGGGTAATTATCTATATAAACATGTGTTTGATATTTCAGCTGGCGAATTGGAATTAGGAAAACCATCGAGGTAGCTTCAGAATCACATATTAAATCACACAACTGCAAACTATGGCTTCAAATAAACTGAAATGTCTCCCAAATGATAATGCATTCAGAAAAACTGCTCATAAAGAACTTAATTGGGCCCGTTACAAACAAAACCCATCCTTTTTTTCAATATTCACTTTGTTTTGTTCAGAAAATGCATTTGAATTTGACTGGTCAAAACTGCTGTGATTTTCCCCTGATATTTCTGTTGAGGTCCACATGTGCGAGCTGGGTGGAATTTGACCAATAAAAATCCATATTGAAGATTATATATACCATTTCCAATTATCAGATTTCATTCTAGAGTGGTGCTATTGCCTCAACCATGGATGTAGCTACGGAAACTTGACAAATCTGCAACCACTTTAACTTGCTAAACTGTCATTAGTTAAAACCATGCAAAATTATTCTTAATCTACTAAAAATAAATGGAAATGATGTTAATTAACCACTTAAACATAGAAAGACACATTTTGAAGTATTATGGTAAAAACGGTGGCAAGTGAGTGAAATAGTTCAATGGATGGTTGGAAATAATGGCTTAATGAATGAAAAAAACAATTGAAAGTGATGACAAATCCACGATGACACAAAGAGCTTATGAATTGAATCCCTCATAATCATCTTTGCTTTGATTTCCCCTTTCCTATACTTCGTCTTTGTGGCAACAGATGCATTTGATGGAGGCTCGGGAATCTTTCCCTGCACATAATACATGACATCTTCATCTTCTAATGCCAAATCCAAGGGCATCTTCCATGCATGATAATCAGACTTGTCAGTCAACTTATGATCAAATTTGAAACCCTTATAGGTTGAGGAGGTCATTTGTCATTGAAAATATTTCTTCTTCGGTGATTGCTTTTCACACTAGCTTGGGATTTCTCTTCACCTCAGCTCTGATACCATGTTAATTTTAGATAACCATGCTATGTTCTATGCTTAATGCAATTTTACTTCAATATTTCTTATAGGCCCAATTCAATTTAGCAATCACATAAACATGAAAGTAAAACGCTGATAGAACATAATAATATATCAACAGAAGACAAAGCAAATAATGTATTAGAATTCTTCTTATCCATAAAATGGATAGATAAATGTTTGTTACAACAAACAACATGATGCCCCATCCAACAAAACCTTGAGTTGGTGAAACAACCTTCTGCAACAGCGAAATCAACCTTCAACAAGTTTCACACACACCTCAAAGACAACTCCAAAGTCAATGGAAGTCAACAAAATAACCCCTCATCCAGATTTTCAGCTTCCATTTCCGACATCCGGATTTTCTGCATCCATTTCTGACATCATCCATATTTCCGACATCCACATTTCTGACATCCAGATTTTTGGCATCTAGATTTCCGACATCCATTTCTGGCATCCATAATTCTAGCATCCATATTTGACATCATCCATATTTCTGGCATCCATTTCCGGCATCCACATCTGCCATCATTCATATTTAATGCATCCAGATTTCTGGCATTCGTTTTTGGCATCCACATCAGAAGTCATCCATATTTCTGAAATCCAAATTTCCGACATCCATATTCACATGTGGGGGAGAGAGAAGCCTCTTCTAGGTTGTACAAACCAATTATACCATGAGGAATGTGTGTGATGAGATGATGATGAAATGAAAATCATATTTCTCCAATTTATATCCATCAATGAGGGTGTGTGACACATCTATAGGGCTTGTGAGCCTACACTACAAGTCTAGCTGATTGTGCATATGTGTGGAAAATAAAATCAAAATATATGTTTTTCTCATCCAAAAAAGATGCCATTTAGATCAATATTTCACCTCTCCGAAAGAGGAATCCAACAAAAACATAATCATCATCATATGAGTAGTGCAACATGGATTTTGGACGTATTTTCTAAAAATTAATACACTCTGTAACACACATTAGCACTTGGCACGTGTTGGTGCTTGGAAAGTATAATAATGTCTAGCATTCATTAATATGCCTTGGTATGCTTTTTCATGGCTTAATATTAAAGTTATTTGAGATAAATTATTGGAAAGTAGATGATAAGTAATAGAGAATTATTTGGCACTTATAATACACTAATACTTGGAACTTGACGCCTATTTCCACCTAGTGTTGGTGTGTCTAGCATACCTCTCTTAGAAAAGGTAAATTGATGAGTTATTGACCCTCTTATATGTCAATTTCCTTTTAGTTTATAATTTTTCTCCTTTTTGTTTCCTTTATAGTCCCTAGCATGTCTTTTCACACCTTTGAACATATTTGAATGCCTTAACACTTGACACATATTAGCTTATTTGACAATCCTTCAAACTATATGACACAGGTTACATTCCATGGAATTCTTTGGTACTCATGACCTCACAACTAGCCTTACATTTTTTCACGACTTGGGAACCAAATCAGGTCTTTAGCTAGTGGATTTCATGTGACATCGGCATGCTTTAATTGTTGTGAAGATAAATCCCCTCTGCGGACATAGGGGATCTCTCTATCCCTAGAGTGGGTTTAGAAACTTAAGAGACTATCTAATGCAAGATTTCTTATCTAATATCCAAAACAATATGAGAAAGGGAATATGCCTACCTCTTCCTGATGCTATGTCAATCTCACGATGGCCTCGATCCACAGCCCCCTCCCTCGCCTTCTCCCTCACTACTACTGGTGTACGACTACCTTCAGGATATCAAGAGACAACATCAAACGTAATATAATACAAAACATACATTGAATATCGACTATATAATAGATCAAGGAGCATTAGAAAATTTTCACAAATGATTATACAAATATAGAAATAAAACAATATATGTTTTATTAATAAATATGAAAGAGAGAGCTTACAAATATGGCCTTGATGTTGGATGCCTCCCTTAGGTGATGTATGGGTCCTTCACTGAAGCTCTTAAAGAACTCCTTCTCTCGGATAGCTTAGGCATTATCACTATTGTATCTCAAGAAAAAATCCCTTGGCTGTGGTAAGGAATTAGTGCTCAAGACATTCCATAGATGTATGTCACAATTACAATATCAAATGGCCTCTGTTTAACACCCTTGGAATTCAATTACTTAATACCCTCAATAATCTAATATAATGAAAGCCTTCACAATGCCATAAAATATTGATATTCGAATAGAATGAAAAGAATAATTGTAAAGGAAAATATAAATGATATGCCGAAAACATAGAATCTACCACTTCTATGTTTTAGAGGAAATTCATGGAAAAAGAAGAAACTCAAAATAATATGTTGCAATCATAGAATCTATTACTTTAAAGTTTCATCAGAAGTTTGTGAAGGGAGAAGAGATGAGGTGAAGGAGCACAAATTAAGGTGATTTAACTCTTACTAATGGATTTAGTTAAGAGACCGACTGCTACATTACTTCACTTCATTCAAAGAAGAATAGACACAGAGAGAAACAGGAAAGACATGTCAACATCAACAGGGGTAGGAAACTTGATATTCTTTCATTAATTTCTCCGAGAATTGATTTCTAAATTAACAGTCTTCCAGAGATCCAAAACTTAGAACCTCTTTTCTTTATTTCTATATACTTAGATACATCATAGTAGTTTGTAACTGCTGAACTTCTTGAAACTATTCAACTACCTAAGCTATTAATATTACTTATGCAATCATACTTGAGAGAGAAAAATAAAACTAGAAATTTCGTTCATTTTGTTGAATCTGTTGTTGCTAATGCGTCCTCCCAAAGTGCCGAGGTGGCCTTTCTGGTCATGATGCAATGGCTCTAAAACTCTAAAATGATGCCTTAGTGCCCGATTTGACCCAGCTTTTGTGCTCCGAACATTGCCTCTATACACTTTTCTACCTGACTCTGCCTATGCCCCTGTGCTTCAAACGTTGTTAATCATATCACCAGCTAACCAACTTTTCCTCTTCTCCTTTGATCTACGTCGGGTCACTTACTCGAGCTTCTCTGTCGTGTTCTGCCTATTTCTCATTACCAAGGTGCTTCACCAATTTTACATTATAACCCCATTTTCTTCCTCTGACACAATTTAACATGAGAAATGCCTTACCACCGTATCTGAAAAGCATTGGATTTTGTTGTTGAAACTGCATCACATTCGCCCTCAAATCGCCCTTCGCTACCTTCAACTTTTCCTTGAGACTTATTTTTTAAACTAACGATGTGTGGTATGTGATCGGGTCCCACCGGGCACCACACATCACACTTCGAAGACTTTAGCAATTATCTCCCATGGTTATCCTTTAAAATTTGTGAATTGCGATTTCTGATCAGGCCCCACCGCATTGCATATCGCACTTCGTTGAATTTAACATTTACCTCCGCACTTGCTCTTTAAAACTTGTGATCTAATATTTGCGATCGGGCCCTAGTGCATCGCATATCGCACTTCGACACTTTTAACATTTACCTCTGCACTTATTCCTTAAAACTTGCGATTGGCGGTTTACGATTTGGCCCCACTGCATCGAATATCACACTCCGGTGCTTTTAACATTGACCTCCGCACTTATTCTTTAAAACTTGCGATTGACAGTTTTCGATTTAATCATTGTTGTCTATCTCTCTGCTCCAGTTCTATGCTTTGATCCTAACCATCCATTTTTCCCTTTGCGCCTCCTCCAAATCTGTTAAGTGTTCAAGGGAAATGCGTCCTTTCTCTGCCTTTGGGAAATTAGTTTTTTTTTCTCCATAGTGTAACCCTCCTACGCTTATCCGGTGTCCTGTCGCGCTGGTCCCTCCTAAGCTTGTGAATGAGCCTGACTCGACCTTGTTCAGCATGCAATGTTCTGAATGCACCCATCGGTCCGACTCTTGAACTGTTCTACACATGAATGAGCCCAACTAAGCCCACCTTCACATCTCATCACGTAATGTAAATGTATCGATGTATAAATAAAAATTCTTCTATGGCACATAAAATTTTATATTTTCTAACATATATGATTTTTTTGGTGTTTTGAAATAGATTTCAAAGGTAAATGAAAATGACCCACAACATCTAGCTCCACCTGGGGATAGTTTTTTATTCCATGGATGCACTAAGAACTGCAAACTAGTGCCTTATCCATTGGGCATGGAGTCAAATATTGCTTGGTGACATATGAACAATGAGCAATTTGGTATTTAAAATGGTGGAGTGCTGACTTTTAATGCTGGAAATAATTCTTCAAATATTTCCCGTTCACAGGAAGTTGTACTGGATCTCCATCTAGATCTTCCAAAATGAATGTTTTATTTGACCTTGCCTCAGAGATTCTGTATGGACCATACTAGAGAGGATCAAATTTACCATGCTTCCCCTTGTCTTCTCGTTTGGTATCCCATCTCAACACCAAATCTCCTGCTTGAAAGAGAACCTATTTTGCTTTCCTATTGAATATAGACTTCATCTTTTACTGGTAAGTAATCAAGTTATCCCTGACTTTATTTCTATTTTTACTTGATTCAATTATTTTTTTCAATCTCATTACCAGAGCATTAGGTTCTTCTTGAGCTTCTTGAAGGAAAGAAATCATTGGTTTAGCTAGCTGAGTAGGAAAAAATGCTTGAGTTTCATAAAACAATTCATAGGGGGACTTTCTAGTAGATCTCTTCATAGAGGTTCAAACTGCCCAGAGGGAAAACTTCAACTTCATATGCCAATCCTTCTAATTTTCAGCGATTCTCTTCTTCAAGATCCTGACCAATGTCTTGTTTTAGGAATCTGCCAATCCGTTACCTTGAGGATGATATGTTGTGGAATGTGATAAGATTACATTATATGTTTGACAGAAATGAATGAAACGATTAGAGTTGAATACCTAAGCATTATCAGTCACAATTTTGGTTGGACACCTGAATCTTCTGAAGATGTTTTCCTGCAAAAACTTCATCACTACTTGATCATTTTCCTTCTTCGTGGGTATTGCTTCAACCCATTTTGTAAAATCTCTAGTGGCAGTCATAATCCACTTGAACTATCCACTTGATGGTGGATTGATAACTCCAATAAAATCCAATCCCCATTTCCTGAAAGGTTCTTCAATAAATATAGGGATGAGAGTTAATAGAGCCAGTTTTTTATTTTCAGCAAACAACTGGTACTTCTGACATCTTCTAGATATTCTATAAACATTTGCAAACAGGGTTGTCCAATAGAAGTGCGACTTGAGAATATTATGGGTAGTGACCTTCCAGCTATAATTTCCTCCACACAGACTTTCATGATATTGTTTGGTGACTTCAATAGATTCTCCTTCAGTCAAACATAACAGCAAAATACCAGTAGGATCTTTCTAGTATAGCTTTTCTTCTATGATAACATATGGCTGAGACTTGAGCTTGAGAGCTCTGTATTTTGTTCCATTTAGTGAATTTGGACAAGAAAAGAAACACAGGTAGTGCACAATATCTGTATACCAATCAGAGCACAAAAATTTGTATTGAATACCTATTTTGGGCTTTCTTTGACATTCTTCATTAACAACTCCATCCATTGGTGCCCATAGATTAATTCCCAAGGCTTGAAAATTTCTCTCTATAAACAACTTTGCTAAGCCCTGTCCCTTGACCAGCTTGGTGGGTTTGATATCCAAATCATACTCTTGGATTTTTGTTGTCCACTTCCCCCTTTTTCTTTCAACATCACTTTGGACCAGCACGCCTTTCGCAGCTGAATTAGGAACATAAGTAGTATTTGGGACTGCAACACATAAGTCCTGAAGGCTTTCAGTGTTTTGACCAAAGCATGTACTTGTTTCTCCAGAATATTGTATTTTAGCTCAGCAACTCTAAGAAATTTAATAAAAAATGCAACTTGCTGCTCCTTATTGTCTTCATTTTTCTGCAACAACACAATAGTAATAGTAGCGGGGGATGTAAATGAGAATACCTAAAAGTCTTTTTGATAGTCTGGACTACTCAGAACTAGAGCTTCCTGTAGTGCTTCCTTTATTGTAACATACGCATCCCTTTCTTCCTTATCCCATTTCACTTCTACATTTTTCTTCAACATATCTATTATACTTCTCACGATCTTAGCATAATTGGGCACAAACCTCCTTAGAAAGTTTATTTTTCCCAGGAATATCTGGATATCCTTCTTGCTTATGGGTAAAGGAATAGTCTGAATGGCTTCCAGCCTTACTAGGTCAATCTTTACTCCTTTTTTAGAAACCATGTGACCCAATAAATTACCTTCTTCTAAGGAAAATCAAGATTTCTTGGGATTTAAAGACAGACCAAAATTTCTACACTTTTGAATTTTTTTTTGCAAATTCTCCAAGTGTTCATCATCTGACCCTGAGAAAAATAGTTACATCATCCAGATATATAACTACAAACTTGTCACCAATGAAGGCTATGTCCATGGCCCTCTAAAATGTTTCACCTTTGTTCATAAGGCCAAATGGCATCCTTTTGTAAATGAAGGTGCCCTAGGGCTTAGTGAAAGTAGTCTTATTATGATATTCTTTCTCCACTGCTACCTGATTATACCCAGAAAATCCATCAACCATAGACAACATGTGAGCTCCTGTCACCTTTTGTAAGACATAATCCATTTTGAGAAAAGGATAATTATATTTTAGAGATGCACAGTTCAAGTTCCTGAAGTCTACACATAGTCTTATCTCTCCATTATTCTTTCTTACAGGGACGAGATTGGAAACCTAGTCTCAATATCTGAGAGGGACTATAGTTTTTTCCTGCAACAGTTTCTTCACTTCTTTTTTTATTGGAGCTAACAACAAGGGATTGATCTATGTGAGCTTATGTCTGTGTGGTTTGAGCCCTTCCTTCAATGAAATCTTATGTTGAATAATGCTTTTGTCATATGTTTTTAGGTCTTCCTATGACCAGGAAAACACATCCATATACTTCTTAAAAGATCAATGTATCTTTCTATGTAGTTTTTGGGAACCCCTTTGAGAAATTTCATTATTTTGGGCTCCTGCTGAGTTCCCAAATTAAAATCTTCCATCTCTTCTTCTTGATGTGTTTTCTTCGAATCAACATCAACATCATTAGCATCAAACAATATTTCAAGGGGAACCAACCCTCTAGGGAGCACATTATCTTTCAATTGGATAATCTTCTGTTCACCTATTGAATACTTGAGGTTTCTTATTTCTACTTTCTTCTTTGTTTGTTATTCCTCTTGGTCTATCTCACCATCTTCAAAGTTTCCAATCATTATCAGAAGCTGATATATCTATTCATCATCATCAAACACTTACCAAGGTTTCACATTGTTAGGTATAGAAGGTCTATGCCTAACTTCAATTTCGTACCTTACCCTAGGATTTCTAGGAGGTTTGAAGGTGCTGGCTGCAACTGCTAAAGAATGGGCCAATATATTCTCCTCCCTCAGAATATACTGAAGATTGAAGGCTCTAAAATATTTTTCTATCAGATCCCAGACTTCATTCTTGTATGATCTTATTCTCAGATGCTTGGTTTGACAATGATTCTTGATCTGCCTTATTATCAACTCAAAGTCACCATAAATTGAAATACATTGAAACCCCATCTGTTTAGAAACTTGAAGGCTTGAGATTAAGGCCTCATATTCAGCCACATTGTTTCTCAAATCAAATTCTATTTTAAAAGATAATGGCATGAGGTACCTTCTGGTGATATTAGCAAGAATCCAGCACCTGTGCCTTCCTTGGAGTAGGCGCCATCAAAGTAGCATTTCAAAATCTTCTTTCAGTGTAGCTCATTATTTACAACTGCGGAAGAGAGCTACTTCCCTGTGTCTTCATAAAATTCTACATCTTCATGCAGCATGAAACAAGAAAGACCTTCTTTTTCTTGACTATAAATGGGGGATTTCCTACATCTTTCTTAGAGGTGGTATTCACAAACCTTGTTTCCCTGTAAAATCTCCTTTCTTCCCCATTAAAAGCTGGAATGATAGCATAAGTAAAATCTAAGTTTAGTACACCTCCCAACTTAGCTCCCCGAGAACTTGACTGGAGAATTCCAAACCTAGTTGGGATGTCAGCAACCACTACATCCATGATTATACTCTTTGCTTGGATTTATGCCAATGAAACTACTACATCTTTAATCAACCCAAAATATTTCACCCTTTTGAAATCAAATGAATATAGATCCCTATAAGGTTTGGTACTATATAAGCTAATATCCTTCATAACAGATAATGGGATGAGGTTATGGGACGCTCCCGAGGTTATGGCATTTATTCTTGTAGGTTCACTGTGTCACTTATATCTTCCACATGTGTGAGATTAATAAAATCTAAAATTTCTCTCTTGTAAGCTGGTATTTTACCCAATTCTAGAAGAGGTACATGAATTTTAACCTTCTCCAACTCTTTGGCCAAACTGAAGGCATGAGTTTTCTTAACAAATTTTTCAAGTTCTTCACTCTTTCTAGGATATGCCGCTTGTTCAGGTACAAAAACATCTCTCTCTAGAATATTTGTGTCAGCTGATTTGTCCTAGGAAGATTCAACCTACTGCACATTTATTCTCTTAAGTAAGTTTGTAGGTTGTTTCCCATTATTGACCTATTTAACAGGGTCCTTTTTTTGTGGGGTCGCCATTGGAGGAGGAATGGAACCTTGTTGTTCACCTGCATTATCCTGCAATCTATATCTCTTTCTAGACCTTAAATCATAATTTTCATGTAAATCATCTTGCATGAAATCTATTAATTTCCTACAGTATTCATCCATTTCATCTTGATCAAAAGAAACTTTAGCTTCAACATAATATCCCTCTCAATATTCCTCTTCATGCTCTTATATTACATACATAGTACATACCAGATCCTCGACCCCCCTTTGGTCATCATCTACTAGCTGTGCGGGTGTTGCTTCTATATACAATGGTGCTTGAACCTAGTCTTGATATCTTCTTTCGATTTGCAGAATTTGAAGGGGATGTCTTCTGAATTGAGAATTAAACCCCCCTCGATTTTTTTGTACTTGTATTTGGGAGTTTTTATTTTCTAGTTCCATCTTATTTAGATTATTTGTCAAATTTTTCATCACCTTTGCTATATCCTAAATCCTTAGATCTTGTGATGATTCTTCTTTTTCCTTCCCCTTCTCTTCGACCAGATGTTTCCCTCTCGCCTTTCTTGCTACAGTCATATTAGATTCAATTTATAAAGCATCTATCTCTATCTCCTTAAGAGTAGGGGCTCTTATCTCGCTCAATGTAAAACTAAAATCAGATTCAAAAGCCCCATCAAAAACTACCTTTTCTCCTATAGGGGGGGCTTCATCTCTACAAGTAAAATATTGTACAATTTGTTGAATCTTTTTATAAACTCAGAAATGTTTTCATTAGGATTTCTTTTAATTGCATTAAACTCTATCAGTGAGTAACCATGATCTCTCTTCTATCCCCATCTTTGAGCGAATTGAGTTTTTAACTCTTCCCAGTGATTTATGGAATCATTTGGTAAACCTTTGAACCACTTCCTAGCCTCTCTACTTAGAGACTACACAAATAGTCTCATCACAACATCAAGATGTTCTACATTTAAATTCTCAGCAAAAGTGAAAAACAAGGGTAAATGTTGTTATGCAGTTACTTCATCTTCTCCAGTGAAAAGAGGAAGTAATTTGAGGTATTATTGAGGCATGGAATCCATTGGTTGCAGAAGATTTAGTGGTGCATATCTATCCATTAAGAAATTTGGTGCTGCCATATTAACAACTTGGTTAACTGCTCCTTGGGTGGTTGAGGTTGATGAACCTGCTGTGAAAGTGAATGAAGGAGGTAAACGAATACTGGTGTCTTCCAACCGCTCTATGTAGGCAGGTGCGGCACTGCCGTACTTTTTCTTTTGCGAAATACTCAAGTACCCAGACTACGCCTTAAGCAACATTCGTTAGTTATTAGCAAATGTTCTTTCAATTATGCGGAAATAAACATAAACATCAATACCATAACCACAAGTACGCCCATACATACAAGGGAGGGGCAACTCCCTTTTAAAATGAGTCTGCCCGGATATTATGTTTCATCAAAATACAAGTACAACAGTCAGGCTATTTGCCTCTTGGCCAAGTTCTAAGACTTGCCAATCCTCAAACTAGCTTACAACAGACATGTACAACCATCGAAGTTCACCGTCGGAAGTTCTGCCCAAAACTGCCCAAGTGCTGGTCACTCGGGTCACTCAAACCGTTGCCCCGAATCAGTGCAGAGCGTTTTCTGAGCTGACCGTGTGTCCAATCCGTCCCAAACCTGTATGGCTGGATGCTCCTCGGAATTACGCAACTTTTGGTTTTTACGGCACCTCAATCCGACACCCGTAGCTCCCGGAATCGCAATTTTCCTGCTGGGCCCCTGCCGTTACTCGGCACCCAGGAACGACCCGACTCGACCAGAACTGCGCACGACCCGACCCGACCAGAATCTGCGGTGCGGCCTGCACGAGCTCGACCCGACTCGACCCGACTCCGTTCAGCTGCGCCTTCCACCAACGAGTTGTTGACTCGTTGCTGCGGCTACCCTTCGTCTTGCTCGACTTGTTCGCTTGCTTGGCTTGATTCCTTCTCCACTTCCACGCTCTTCCAATATATATGCGTGCCAAGTAAAGTGTGGTCGCTCGCTCCACCACGAGCCGACCCACCCATTACGCCGACGCCCTCATGAACCGTCGCGTCTACGGGTGTTGGGGCGCTCGGCCGACCCGAGCCGACCCCTCGTTTTGGTCGACACCCACGAAACGCCCGTTCGCGGGGTGTTGGGGCGCTCGGCTGACCCGAGCCGACCCCCGTCGCTTGTTAGCTCGCCCTCCAAGTGTGGTGTCGCCGCGCGCCCAACGCGCCGGCCGACCCACCGACTCGCCCGTCGGTCGCTCGTCCAAGTGCGCCCGCCGTGTATAAACTCCCAACGCCAACTCGTGTTGACTCGTCCACTTCCACGACGCGCCCGTCATGACTTCTCGCTTCACACACTTAGCACGTCCGTGAATTTCCAACGGTGCGACGCGCGGCCGTTACGACGACGCGCGCCCGCACAAAGGTGACGGGCGCCTGCTCGTCTAACGGCTCAAGCTTTTGGCACAATACTGCTCCACCGACGCTACTATGAAGTGCTCCGGGGCGTTACATTCTCCCCCACTTCAAAAGCGTTGTCGTCCCGACAACATCATCCCTTCGTCGCACGGTCCATCTACAAACCTCCATGTGTGAAAACATCGTCGCAATCGCTACCAAGTGTCGCCGCACGAACCTGCTGTTGCACCCATGTGCACGATATCGTCGCAACTATCGTCGCATAAACCAGTAAGGTTCATGTCCATGAGATATCTCCTCAACCATCGTCGAATCCATGTGAACTCTGCATCAAGTACTCCAACCAACTCAACACAACAAAATCTGCTATGTATCCGGCATAACTCTGCACACTGTCGACCCCCATAACTCGAACTAGTTGGGTAGCTAATCCAACCATAGCGTCCTCATCATGAGAATGCCCATCCTCATGCACTGCGTTAGTCATTCCTCCTGCAACCTGTCACATCCATCAACTCGATCAAATCTGAATCTCATCCAAGTGCCATGTTTGGGTCCATGAAGTGTATCCATCTCATCCACAACATGCTGTCCATGATGCTAATCCATGTGCTACTTGTATGCAAGTAGGCTCATCCTCCAAGCATCATCAAAATAAGAAGTGTGGCTAAGTCAAGTAGACTCAAGCCCATGCCAAAGTGTGTGCCACCAAGGCATCCATCGCTGCATCTCCATCAAACTCCAAAGTGTCTCAGCTCTATCATCTCCATCAAGTGACTCCTCCCGAACACACCCCATAATGTGCTCCAAGGTATGCATCCCATACTGCATCAAAATCAGGACCAATCCTAACCTCAGCTCCTCAATGAGTCAGATACTCCAAGATCACCATAATATGAAGTCTCCAATGAATGCAACTCCACCATGAACTCCCATGCCTCATCATATCCAAAGCGTTGGTAAGCCTACTTGTATTGGCCATGAGTGCCATCACAAGTTCTCACTCTGCAAACATATGAATGTCTCATAGGCTGCTCATCCAACCAATGTCCAAGTTGCTCATGGTGAACAACGTCCCATCAGTCCATCTATAAAATATCCCCATGTAGTCCATGTCCATGACTTTGGCTGCCCATGTGTTCATCCAAGTGAACTCAACTCAACTCTCATCATCATCATGTCTCAACATGTCGAAGTGAAGTGCCCTCGGTCACTTCCACCTCCATCACATATATGTGAGTACTTCCTTCAAGCTGCTCCCCCACTAAAGGTCTGCCAAGAGTTCCATCTTGGTTGAAGCCATGAAGAAGTCTACTCCAACAATGTGCCCTACCACCAAGGTAGTGTGTGGGTCATGCCGGGCACTTGCCATTCTATGTGGCTAAGCATGACCCCTTTCCATCACAAAGGTCATCACGTTCCACCCTTGTCCCGGGCATTTGGACCATCAAGTGTAGGGTCACAAATTGCCTCAACAAGGTTTGCATCGTTCCATGTCCCTTGCTCCATCAATGTACAAGGTCTCATCGTAGGCATCCAAGGAATAGTCACCAATGGTATTGGCAAAGAAGTCATCTTCCTCCTCATCTCCATATTCGGTCCATCCTCCTTACGCTTCCGTGAAACACAAGTCATCTCTCCATGAAGACTCCTCAAGTGAGTGTCCTCCATCCTCATCAATGCCTTTGATGTGTTCGATCCTGGTACCCCTTGCTCATCAAGTTCCTCCATGATCATGCTCACATTTGCAACATCTCCATGTGGTTTGCCCAACAATGCTTGCAATGTGTCTTGTCTTGGTTCAACTTGTGTCACAAGTTCGCCCTTCATCTCTTCCATCATATCATCCTCATGAGAATCATCCTTCGGTCCTCCAAGTTCAGCAGTTCACCCATGAAAGTCTTTCAAGGAATTTCGCATCTCCACTATCTCATCTCCAATGTGTTCCAAGCGTTCCTCCACTTGCACAAGAGCCTTGTAGTGTTCCTGCCTTGTTTCCTCCAAGAACTTTGTCATGTTCACAAGCTTCTTACGAGCCTCCAAACCTGCTTCCCTTGTAGCTTCAAGCTCCAATGTTTGTGGTGTCTTTGGTTCAACTTGTTGTAAAAGTTTCTCCAAAACAACATCCATAACATTCTGCTTCCCCATAATAGAAGGTTTTAACCTCTTCTTATGGTTCTTCTCTTCAAGTCTAACAAGCTCATCTCGGTGAGTTTGTAGTTCATGGCACAATGCCATCCATCCTTCAAACTGGTCCATCTTGTCTCGAAGTCTTTCGAACTCATCTTGATTTGAATAAGAGATCCCCTCCTTGCACAAGGCCATAAGAGCGATCTTAGCCTCATTCACCTCTTCATGAATCTTCTTAGCCTTCTTCCAAGTTTCCACCAATTTTCTTTCAACGACTCCAAGTTTGTTTCGAATTCTTGGGATTTCTTCGTTCAGCTGCTTTATCCATTGCAATGCTTCACAAGTCTTCTCTTCGAATTCTTCCCAACTCGGCATGTCTCCTTTTCTAGCTCTAGCCCTGGCAAACGCCTTGCTTCAGCTAAGGTCTCCAAGAGAAACCCAAATATATAAGTCAGCTTCAACACCAACTGCAACCCTGCAACCGTGTTCCTGCTTCAGCAAAAGCTCCCTGCGGAGGGATCCGATACCGTTTGTCTTGCAATCCGTATCAGACCTCTGATACCATCTGATGTGCAACAGCAGATGTGTTATCCGTATCAGTTTTCCTCTGATACCATCTGTCACGCCCCTACACCGTGGGTGTCTCTCAACCGCTCTATGTAGGCAGGTGCGGCACTGCCGTACTTTTTCTTTTGCGAAATACTCAAGTACCCAGACTACGCCTTAAGCAACATTCGTTAGTTATTATCAAATGTTCTTTCAATTATGCGGAAATAAACATAAACATCAATATCAAACCACATGTACGCCCATACATACAAGGGAGGGGCAACTCCCTTTTAAAATGAGTCTGCCCGGATATTATGTTTCATAAAAATACAAGTACAACAGTCAAGGCTATTTGCCTCTTGGCCAAGTTCTAAGACTTTCCAATCCTCAAACTAGCTTACAACAGACATGTACAACCATCGAAGTTCACCGTCGGAAGTTCTGCCCAAAACTGCCCAAGTGCTGGTCACTCGGGTCACTCAAACCGTTGCTACAAATCAGTGCAGAGCGTTTTCTGAGCTGACCGTGTGTCCAATCCGTCCCAAACCTGTATGGTTGGATGCTCCTCAGAATTACGCACCTTTTGGTTTTTACGGCACCTCAATCCGACACCCGACGCTCCCGGAATCGCAATTTTCGTGCTGGGCCCCTGCCGTTACTCGGCACCCAGAAACGACCCGACTCGACCAGAACTGCGCACGACCCGACCCGACCAGAATCTGCGGTGCGGCCTGCACGAGCTCGACCCGACTCGACCCGACTCCGTTCAGCTGCGCCTTCGACCAACGAGTTGTTGACTCGTTGCTGCAGTTGTGTTCGTCTTGCTTGACTTCGCTTGCTTGGCTTGATGCCTTCTCCACTTCCACGCTCCAGATGAGTACGCACGCTCATGAAGTTGGTTTCACCCTAACACGAGCCGACGACCTATTACGCCGACGCTCTCATGAACCGTCATGTTTACGGTGTGTTAGCGTCAAGCCACTCCAGCCGACCCTCGCTTTTGGTCGACACCCACGGGGTCGCCTGCCGGGTCATGTGAGGGGCGCTCGGCCGACCCGAGCCGACCCCCTCGTTTGTTAGCTCGCCCTCCAAGTGTGGTGTCGGTCGCGCGCCCAACGCGCCGGCCGACCCACCGACCTCCGCCGGCTGTTTCGCTCATGCGCCCGCCGGTATAAATCTCAACGCCAACCTCGTGTTGGACTGCCCACTTCCACGATGCACCCGTCATGACCTCTCGCCCCGCCTGGCAGCACCATCCGCCCGTGGATTTCCAACGTCGTCTACGCGCGCCCGTTATGTCGACGCTGCGCTCTTACGCCGCACGGCGCCCAAGCTCACTAAACGCCTGCTGCGCGCCGGATTCCACCGAACGCTATGAAGATGCTGGCGCATTTCCCACTTCAAAGCGTTGTCGCCCCCGACAACATCATCATCCTAGTCGTGCACTCTGCCCATTCACAACCCATGTGAAATATCGCCGCACCGCTACTAAGTGTCTGCCGCACGAATCAGCGTTGTAATCTTATGTGTGCGATATCGCCGCACTATTGCCGCATAAACCGGAAAGGTTCATGTCCATGAGATATCTACTAATCATCGTCAATCTTATGTGGTTTCAGATTGGTACGAACCAACTCAACACAACAAAATCTGCTATGTATCCGGTACAACTCTACACATTGTTAACCCCCATAACTCGAACTAATTGGGTGATCAGTCCAACCATAACGTCCTCATCATGAGAATGTCCATCCTCATACCCTGCGTTAGTTCTTCCTCCTACAACCTGTCACATCCATCAACTCGATCAAATCTGAATCTCATCCAAGAGCCATGTTTCTGGTCCATGAAGTGTTCTCCATCTCCATCTCAACATGCTGTCCATGATGCTAATCCATGTGCTCTACTTGTATGTAAGTAGGCTCATCCTCCAAGCATCATCAAAAGTAAAAGTGTGGCTAAGTCAAGTAGACTCAAGCCTATGCCAAAGTGTGTGCCACCAAGGCATCCTTCGCTGCATCTCCATCAAACTCCAAAGTGTCCCAGCTCTATCATCTCCATCAAGTGACTCCTCCCGAACACACCCCATAAATGTGCTCCAAGGTATGCATCCCATACTGCATCAAAATCAGGAACAATCCTAACCTCAGCTCCTCAATGAGTCAGATACTCCAAGATCACCATAATATGAAGTCTCCAACGAATGCAACTCCACCATGAACTCCCATGCCTCATCATATCCAAAGCGTTGGTAAGCCTACTTGTATTGGCCATGAGTGCCATCACAAGTTCTTACTCTGCAAACATATGAATGTCTCATAGGCTGCTCATCCAACCAATGTCCAAGTTGCTCATGGTGAACAACGTCCCATCAGTCCATCTATAAAGATCTCCATGTAGTCCATGTCCATGACTTGGCTGCCCATGTGTTCAATCAAGTGAACTCAACTCAACTCTCATCATCATCATGTCTCAACATGTCGAAGTGAAGTGCTCTCGGTCACTCCTACCTCCATCATATAAATGTGAGTACTTCCTTCAAGCTGCTCCCCCACTAAAGGTCTGCCAAGAGTTCCATGTTGGTTGAAGCCATGAAGAAGTCTACTCCACCAACGTGCCCTACCACCAAGGTAGTGTATGGGTCATGCCGGGCACTTGCCATTCTATATGGCTAAGCATGACCCCTTTCTATCACAAAGGCCATCACGTTCCACCCTTGTCCCGGGCATTTGGACCATCAAGTGTAGAGTCACAAATTGCCTCAACAAGGTTTGTTTCGTCCCATGTCCCTTGTCCCATCAATGTACAAGGTCCCATCATAGACATCCAAGGAGTAGTCACTAATGGTGTTGGCAAAGAAGTCCTCTTCCTCCTCATCTCCATATTCGGTCCATCCTCCTTATGCTTCCGCGAAACACGAGTCATATCTCCATGAAGACTCCTCAAGTGAGTGTCCTCCATCCTCATCAATGCCTTTGATGTGTTCGATCTTGGTACCCCCTGCTCATCAAGTTCCTCCATGATCATGCTCACATTTGCAACATCTCCATGTGGTTCATCCACCAATGCTTGCAATGTGTCTTGTCTTGGTTCAACTTGTGTCACAAGTTCGTCCTTCATCTCTTCCATCATATCATCCTCACGAGAATCATCTTACCTGGCCCTCCGCTCAAAGAATTCGGCCATGAAAGTCTTTCAAAGGAAGTCCGCATCTCCACCATCTCTTGCCTTCCATGTGTTCCAAGTGTTCACTTGCACCAGAGCTTCTGTAGTGTTGTTATCTTCTTCCTCCAAGAGTCATGTTCACAAGCTTCTTTCGAGCCTCCAAAACTGCTTTCCTTGTAGCTTCAAGCTCCAATGTTTGTGGTGTCTTTGGTTCAACTTGTTGTAAAAGTTTTCCCAAAACAACATCCATAACATTCTGCTTCCCCATAATAGAAGGTTTTAACCTCTTCTTATGGTTCTTCTCTTCAAGTTTAACAAGCTCATCTTGGTGAGTTTGTAGCTCATAGCATAATGCCATCCATCCTTCAAACTGGTCCATCTTGTCTCGAAGTCTTTCGAACTCATCTTGGTTTGAATAAGAGATCCCCTCCTTGCACAAGGCCATAAGAGCGATCTTAGCCTCATTCACCTCTTCATGAATCTTCTTAGCCCTCTTCCAAGTTTCCACCAATTTTCTTTCCACGACTCCAAGTTTGTTTCGAATCCTTGGGATTTCTTCGTTCAGCTGCTTTATCCATTGCAACGCTTCACAAGTCTTCTCTTTGAATTCTTCCCAACTCGGCATGTCTCCTCTTCTAGCTTTAGCCTTGGCAAACGCCTTGCTTCAGCTAAGGTCTCCAAGAGAAACCCCAAATATATAAGTCAGCTTCAACACCAACTGCAACCTGCAACCGTGTTCCTGCTTCAGCAAAAGCTCCCTGCGGAGGTATCCGATACCATTTGTCATGCAATCCGTATCAGTGCCTCTGATACCATCTGATGTGCAACAGCAGATGTGTTATCAGAGTTCCATTCGTATTAGCGTCTCTGATACCACTTGTCACGCCCCTACACCACGGGTGTCTCTCAACCGCTCTATGTAGGCAGGTGCGGCACTGCCGTACTTTTTCTTTTGCGAAATACTCAAGTACCCAGACTACGCCTTAAGCAACATTCGTTAGTTATTATTACAAATGTTCTTTCAATGTGCGGAAATAAACATAAACACCAATATCAAACCACATGTACGCCCATACATACAAGGGAGGGGCAACTCCCTTTTAAAATGAGTCTGCCCAGATATTATGTTTCATCAAAAATACAAGTACAACAGTCAGGCTATTTGCCTCTTGGCCAAGTTCTAAGACTTGCCAATACTCAAACTAGCATACAACAGACTTATGCAACCATCGAAGATCACTGTCGGAAGTTCTGCCCAAAACTGCCCAAGTGCTGGTCACCCGGGTCACTCAAACCGTTGCCCCAAATCAGTGTAGAGCGTTTTCTGAGCTGACCGTGTGTCCAATCCGTCCCAAACCTGTATGGTTGGATGCTCCTCGGAATTACGCAACTTTTGGTTTTTACGGCACCTCAATCCGACACCCGTAGCTCCCGGAATCGCAATTTTCGTGCTGGGCCCCTGCCGTTGCTCGGCACCCAGAAACGACCCGACTCGACCAGAACTGCGCACGACCCGACCCGACCAGAATCTGCGGTGCGGCCTGCACGAGCTCGACCCGACTCGACCTGCTCCGTTCAGCTGCGCCTTCGACCAACGAGTTGTTGACTCGTTGCTGCGGCTACCCTTCGTCTTGCTCGACTTGTTGCTCGCTTGCTTGGCTTGATGCCTTCTCCACTTCCACGCCTTCGTATTAATACGCACGCTCAAGTGAAGTTGGTCGCTCGCCCTACCACGAGCCGACCCGCCCATTACGCCGACGCCCTCATGAACCATCGCGTCTACGGGTGTTGGGGCGCTCGGCCGACCCGAGCCGACCCCTCGTTTTGGTCGACGCCCACGATACGTTGTGTTCGCGGGTGTTGGGGCGCTCGGCCGACCCGAGCCGACCCCCCGTTCGGTTAACTCGCCCTCCAAGTGTGGTGTCGCCGCGCGCCCAACGCGCCGGTCGACCCACCGACTCACCCACCGGTCGCTCGCCCAAGTGCGCCCGCCGCGTATAAACTCAAACGCCAACTCGTGTTGACTCATTACTTCCACGACGCGCCCGTCTTGACTCGCCCGCACACCTAGCGCGCCCGTGACTCTCCAACGGTGCGACGCGCGCCCGTTATGTCGACGCGCGCCCGTTACGTCGCACGGCGCCCAAGCTCACCAAACGCCCATTTCGGCGCGCCCGTTCCACCGACGCGCCTATGAAGTGTCGGGGCGTTACATTCTCCCCCACTTCAAAGCGTTGTCGTCCCTTGACAACATTATTCCATCGTCGCATGGTCCATTCACAACTCTGTGTGAAATATCGTCGCAACTGCTACCAAGTGTCGTCGCACGAACCGTCGTTGCACCCATGTGCACAATATCGTCGCAACTATCGTCGCATAAACCAGTAAGGTTCATGTCCATGAGATGTCTCCTCGACCATTGTCAAATCCATGTGAACTCTACATCAAGTACTCCAACCAACTCAACATAACAAAATCTGCTATGCATCCGGCATAACTCCGCACACTGTTAACCCCCATAACTCGAACTAGTTGGGTAGCTAATCCAACCGTAGCGTCCTCATCATGAGAATGCACATCCTCATACCCTGCGTTAGTTATTCCTCCTGCAACCTGTCACATCCATCAACTCGATCAAGTCTGAATCTCATCCAAGTGCCATGTTTGGGTCCATGAAGTGTATCCATCTCATCCACAACATGTTGTCCATGATGCTAATCCATGTGCTCTACTTGTATGCAAGTAGGCTCATCCTCCAAGCATCATCAAAAGTAATAAGTGTGGCTAAGTCAAGTAGACTCAAGCCCATGCCAAAGTGTGTGCCACCAAGGCATCCATCGCGGCATCTCCATCAACTCCAAAGTGTCTCAGCTCTATCATCTCCATCAAGTAACTCCTCCTGAACACACCCCATAAATGTGCTCCAAGGTATGCATCCCATACTGCATCAAAACCAGGACCAATCCTGACCTCGCTCCTCAATGAGTCAGATACTCCAAGATCACCATAATATGAAGTCTCCAACGAATGCAACTCCACCATGAACTCCCATGCCTCATCATATCCAAAGCGTTGGTAAGCCTACTTGCATTGGCTATGAGTGCCATCACAAGTTCTCACCTGCAAACATATGAATGTCTCATAGGCTGCTCAACCAACCAATGTCCAAGTTGCTCATGGTGAACAACGTCCCATCAGTCCATCTATAAAAGATATCCATGTAGTCCATGTCCATGACTTTGGCTGCCCATGTGTTCATCCAAGTGAACTCAACTCAACTCTCATCATCATCATGTCTCCACATCTCGAAGTGAAGTGCTCTCGGTCACTCCTACCTCCATCATACATATGTGAGTACTTCCTTCAAGCTGCTCCCCCACTAAAGGTCTGCCAAGAGTTCCATCTTGGTTGGAGCCATGAAGAAGTCTACTCCAACAACGTGCCCTACCACCAAGGTAGTGTATGGGTCATGCCGGGCACTTGCCATTCTACATGGCTAA
Organism: Pinus albicaulis; assembly: GCA_034641835.2. NCBI lineage: Eukaryota > Viridiplantae > Streptophyta > Pinopsida > Pinales > Pinaceae > Pinus > Pinus albicaulis. The sequence goes on along the minus strand of CM076582.1, from coordinate 1,224,576,818 downwards.
GCATGACCCCTTTCCATCACAAAGGTCATCATGTTCCACCCTTGTCTCGGGCATTTGGACCATCAAGTGTAGGGTCACAAATTGCCTCAACAAGGTTTGCATCGTCCCATGTCCCTTGCTCCATCAATGTACAAGGTCTCATCGTAGGCATCCAAGGAGTAGTCACCAATGGTGTTGGCAAAGAAGCCATCTTCTTTCTTATCCCCATATTCGGTCCGTCCTCCTTACGCTTCCATGAAACACAAGTCATATCTCCATGAAGACTCCTCAAGTGAGTGTCCTCCCATCCTCATCAATGCCTTTGATGTGTTCGATCTGGTACCACACCGTTATCAAGTTCTCTTGTAGCCGCAAAACAAGTCGTTGGATAGTCACGACAAGCGAAGTCGGCAACACGACTTGGAGCGAGGCTACAACGAGTCAACAACTCGTTGGACGAAGGAGCAGCGCAGCAAAGGGGAGTCGGCCGAGTTGCACCACAGCGGCACGAGCGCACCGCAGACCGCCGAGCGCACCGCAGGTCGGTCAGGGCAGGGCGTCGTCGCACGTCGGGTCGAGTCGGGTCGTCCTGGGCGCCGGCCAACGGCAACGGCCCAGCACGGAAACTGCGATTCCGGGAGCTATGTAGGTCGGATCGAGGTGCCGTAAATTGCAGAAGGTGCGTCTTGAAGAGAGGCATCCAACCATACAGGTTTGGAGCACTTTGGGCACACGGTCTATCCAGAAAACGCTCTGCACTAGAACGGAGTAACGGTTTTGGGTGACCCGAGTGACCAGCACTTGGGCAGATTTGGGCAGCACTTCCGACGGTGATCTTCGATTTGTACAAGTCTGTTGTATGCTAGGTTGGAGTATTGGCAAGTCTTAGAGCTGGAGCAAGAGGCAACAGCTCACCGTTGTACTTTGTATTTTTGATGAAACACAATATCCCATGTGACTCATTTTTAAAAAGGGAGTTTTCCCTCCCTTGTATGTATGGGCGCACATGGGTTTGGTTATTGGTGCTTATATTTACTCGCATACTGAAAGAACATTTGCTAACAACCAACAAATGTTGCTTACGTTTAGTCTCTGGCACTTCCTGAGTATTTCGAAAAAAAAAAAAGTACGCAAGTAGTTGCCGCACCTCGCCATACAAGAGTGGTTGGAAGACACCCGTGGTCCTCGACTTCTCGTTCCACGTACTTGTGCGCCCGTGCTACTCCAACGTGCGACGCGCGCCCGTTATGTCGACGCGCGCCCGTTACGTCGCAACGGCGCCCGAGTTCATCAAACGTCTAACCGGCGCGCCCGTCCCACCGACGCGCCTATGAAGTGTCGGGGCGTTACATTCTCCCCCACTTCAAAGCGTTGTCGTCCCTTGACAACATCATCCTTCCGTCGCACGTCCATCACAACTCTATGTGTGAATATCGTCGCAACTGCTTCTAAAGTGTCGTCGCACGAACTGTCGTCGCACCCATGTGCACGATATCGTCGCAACTGTCGTCGCAAAGTGTTGATGACTCCAACATCCTCCAAAGGTGTTCATGTCCCCAACTCTGCTATGAAACCATGAAGAGCACCCAGATGTGAACATCTTTGATCTGCTACATGCTTCGGCCATGCCCCAATCTGCGTTAAGTATCCAACCAACTCAACATAACAAATCTGCTATGTATCCGGCACAACTCTGCACATTACGCGTCCCCACAACTCGAACTAGTTGGGTAGCTAATCCAACCGTAGCGTCCTCATCATGAGAATGTCCATCCTCATACCATGCGTTAGTTCTTCCTTCTGCATTAAGGCTGCCAAACATCCTGCTATCAAATGCTCCATCTCGCTCCATAATCTGCTCATAAGTTAGAGGGCATCATTGTCTTGAGCAGGAGACAATGAGCCTCATCCTCCATGTTTAGTCTAGAGGGTGGAGGAAGTAGGAGCCGGAGGCTCTCCTTCCTCATTTAACAGTTCCAGCCATCTGTCCGGATCTTCCTCTTCCAACTGCAACATGTACGCTCCCCGGTCTTCTCCATGAATTCCTGGGTCCGCTTCCTCCTTTGCTTCCATTGTCTCAAGTCTTCTTGTTACATCCAAAAGACTCTTGGACAATGCCATAATCTCTTGCGCTTGCTCCCGAAGTCTACCTTCCGTGAGGGCTAACCTTCCTTGGAGTTCAGCATGCCTCTTAGTGTCCTCCACACTCATGGTTGTTATCTTACACTGGGTCGAGCCACCTCCTCCTATGGTTGGTATACCAATAGGACGGTCATTCTGCCCATCATAGATATACAACTTCCTCATGTGAGGAACCACCATCACTTCGAATTCCTTGAAGAATTCCATGCCTAATACTGCTTCATAATCGTCCATCTTCACAACCATGAAGTCAACATTTGCATGCCAACTCTCTATCTCGATTGGTGTCTTTTCTGCAACTCCAATCACATAATCTGGTGGGGAGTTCACAGCCTTCAACTTAGCTTGGATTGGCTTGAACTTCAATCCAACTTTCCTTGCAGTGTCCTCTCCAATAAAGTTATGCGTGGCACCACAATCCACCATGGTTAGAAGTGTGCCCTTCGCAATCTTCATGTTCACAAACTCCAAATTGTTTCTTTCCGGGTCCCTTCTTGGAATAGCTTCGTAAGCTGCTGCTGCACTTAAGACTTGCATAGTCCCAACTGAAGGTTCCTTTCTTTCAGCTTGTACTGCGGCGGCCAACTTCGGTCTTGAAGGACAATTCTTCACCGTATGTTCCTCATCGCAGATCCAACATCTTAGAGGCTTCTTACCCTTCGACTTTTCTTGCGCATTGTTAGGCCTAGGAGCTTCCTTCTTTGGTGCATCACCCTTTTTCTCAAAAGGCTTCTTCTTCTTTTCTCCTCCAGATCCTCCCGATCCTCCAACATCATGCTCTATCAGTTTATCCACTATAGCAAAGGCTTCTTCCAAAGTCTTGGCTTTCTGCCTCTTCACCTCATCCCGAGCCCAAGGTTTCAACCCAATAGTGAAGTTGAACAGCTTGTCACGCTCTGCCATGTCAGGTAGCTCTAGGATAGCGCTCTGATATGCACTTTGATATTGTTGAAGAGTTCCATCTTGTTTAATATACTTGATGATAGTCCTTGCGTCCCAGGTCTCATCTTGTGGACTGAAGTAAACCTGCAAAGCATCTTCTTCCAATTCCACCGTTGGAGAGTCACAAAGAACACGTTGGAGAGTTGACAGAATCGGATGAGCAGGCGAAACAAGTCGTTGGAGAGTCACAAGAAGCGAAGCTGCAAGAACACGACTTGGAGGCGAGCTACAACGAGTCAACATCTCGTTGGACGAAGAGCAGCACAGCAAGGGGAGTCGGACGAGTCGGGCCGCAGCAGTACGAGCGCACCGCAGACCACCGAGCGCACCGCAGGTCGGGTCAGGGCGGGCGTCGCTGCACGTCGGGTCGAGTCGGGTCGTCCTGGGCGTCGAGCAACGGCAACGGCCCAGCACGAAAACTGCGATTCCGGGAGCTACGTAGGTCGGATCGAGGTGCCGTAAATTGCAGAAGGTGCGTCTTGGAGAGAGGCATCCAACCATACAGGTTTGGAGCACTTTGGACACACGGTCTACTCAGAAAACGCTCTGCACTAGAACGGAGCAACGGTTTGAGTGAACCGAGTGACCAGCACTTGGGCAGCACTTCCGACGGTGATCTTCGATGGTTGTATAAGTCTGTTGTATGCTAGTTTGAGTATTGGCAAGTCTTAGAGCTTGGCCAAGAGGCAAATAGCCTGACTGTTGTACTTTTATTTTGATGAAACATAATATCCGGGCAGACTCATTTTAAAAGGGAGTTGCCCCTCCCTTGTATGTATGGGCGTACATGTGGTTTGATATTGGTGTTTATATTTATTTCCGCATAATTGAAAGAAAATTTGCTAATAACTAACGAATGTTGCTTAAGGCGTAGTCCGGGTACCTCTGGAGCTGTTAAAGAAAGTGCTACTACAAGTGCCGCACCTGCCTATACAAGAGTGGTTGGAAGACACTCCGTGGTCCACCTGTGCAAAGCGACAAGACCCAAGAAGTGCCTCTCTTCGTTTACTCCTTCCCCACCACGCCACTTATTTTTCTTAAGTGTTAGTCTTCACTTTTTATTATGTTTTACAGCGGAAATATAAAACATATACCAACATCCATAAATACACAAAACAGATTTGTAAAAGCCAATTTTATTATCTCAAATAATCAAAATTGCCTCGCTGGTTTATACAGGTCGAGGGCCTGTTTTTACACAGAATTACAACTCGGTCGTTACACCGTTGGTCGGGTCGTGAGTCACCCGACTCGCCCTTCCGTCGTGCACGAACCGCCCGTCGCACTTCGTTAGCGCGCGCCCACCGTGCGTAGTGCGCCGCCCTTCGACTCGCCGCCACTTGCTGTCGCTCGTTTGGCCGCAGCGCCGTGCGCTGTCCAACCCTGCGCTCAAGCCTAACACGACTCGTCCTTCGCCTTCGACTACCCGCTCGGCGGGTGCATTCACACTTAGCCGCAAATCTGATGTTGCGCTACTTGGAATGACTCGCCTTGGTCGATTGCTTGATGCCTTTGTCGCACTCCAACCTTCGCTCATATATATGCGTCCGTCGTTGAAGTGTGGGTCGCTCGCCGCCCCGAGCCGACCCGCCCATAACATCGACGCCCCTTGTGAAACGCCGCGTCACGGGTGTGAGGGCGCCCGCCGACCCGAGCCGACCCCCGTGTTGGTGTGAGGGGCGCTCGGCCGACCCGAGCCGACCCCCGTGTTGGCTGTTGTGTGCGCCCGTCGCCCGTATCGCAACCCCGTCGGTCTCGTCGTGTTGAACACTCCAACCGCCCTTCGTTTTAATACGGTCGTGACGCCCTTGTGGGCGCGCCCGTCGCCGTGGCGCGCGCCCGTTCTATCAAGGCGCTTACAATACCGCCCGCCCACGAAACATAACGTTTGTGGGTGTTGGGGGCGCTCGGCCGACCCGAGCCGACCCCTCGCTTGTTGACTTGCCCACCAAGTGTGGTGTCGGTCGCGCGCCCAACGCGCCGACAGACCCACCGATTCACCTATCGGTCTACTCGCCCACGGTGCCCGTTGGTATAAACTCAAAACGCCAACGCCTCGTTGACTCGTCGCACATCCAACTCGTCCATGACTCGTCTTCCACACTAGCGCGCCCGTGACACGCCAACGTGCGACGCGCGCCCGTTATGTCGACACGCGCCCGTTACGTCGCACGGCGCCCAAGCTCACCAAACGCCCATTCGGCGCGCCCGTCCTACCGACGCGCCTATGAAGTGTCGGGGCGTTACATTCTCCCCCACTTCAAAGCGTTGTCGTCCCTTGACAACATCATCCTTCCGTCGCACGCCCATCACAACTCTACGTGTGAATATCGTCGCAACTGCCTCCAAAGTGTCGTTGCACGAACTGTCGTTACACCCATGTGCACGATATCGTCGCAACTGTCGTCGCAAAGTGTCGATGACTCCAACATCCTCCAAAGGTGTTCATGTCTCCAACTCTGCTATGAAACCATGAAGAGCACCCAGATGTGAACATCTTTGATCTGCTACATGCTTCGGTCATGCCCCCATTCTGCATCCGGTATCCAACCAACTCAACATAACAAATCTGCTATGTATCCGGCACAACTCTGCACATTACGCGTCCCCACAACTCGAACTAGTTGGGTAGCTAATCCAACCGTAGCGTCCTCATCATGAGAATGTCCATCCTCATACCCTGCGTTAGTTCTTCCTTCTGCATCACGACTGCCAAAACATCCTGCTATCAAATGCTCCATCTCGCTCCATAACCTGCTCATAAGTTAGAGGTCATCATTGTCCTGAGCAGGAGACAATGAGCCTCATCCTCCATGTATAGTCTAGAAGGTGGAGGAAGTGGAGGTCGGAGGCTCCCCTTCCTCATTTATCAACTCCATCCATCTATCCGGATCTTCCCCTTCCAACTGCAACACGTACGCTCCCCGGTCTTCTCCATGAATCCCTGGGTCTGCATCTTCCTTTGCTTCCATTGTCTCAAGTCTTCTTGTTACATCCAAAAGACTCTTGGACAATGCCATAATTTCCTGCGCGTGCTCCTGAAGTCTGCCTTCCGTGAGGGCTAACCTTCCTTGAAGTTCAGCATGTCTTTTAGTGTCCTCCACACTCATGGTTGTTATCTTACACTGGGTCGAGCCACCTCCTCCTATGGTTGGTATACCAATAGGACGGTCATTCTGCCCATCATAGATATACAACTTCCTCATGTGAGGAACCACCATCACTTCGAATTCCTTGAAGAATTCCATGCCTAATACTGCTTCATAATCATCCATCTTCACAACCATGAAGTCAACGTTTGCATGCCAACTCTCTATCTCGATTGGTGTCTTTTCTGCAACTCCAATCACATAATCTGGTGGGGAGTTCACGGCCTTCAACTTAGCTTGGATTGGCTTGAACTTCAATCCAACTTTCCTTGCGGTGTCCTCTCCAATGAAGTTGTGCGTGGCACCACAATCCACCATGGTTAGAAGTGTGCCCTTCGCAATCTTCATGTTCACAAATTCCAAATTGTTTCTTTCCGGGTCCCTTCTTGGAATAGCTTCGTAAGCTGCTGCTGCACTTAAGACTTGCATAGTCCCAACTGAAGGTTCCTTATTATCTGCTTGTACTGCGGCGGCCAACTTTGGTCTTGAAGGACAATTCTTCACCGTATGTTCCTCATCGCAGATCCAACACCTTAAAGGCTTCTTACCCTTCGACTTTGCTTGCGCATTGTTAGGTCTAGTAGCTTCTTTCTTTGGTGCATCGCCCTTTTTCTCAAAAGGCTTCTTCTTCTTTTCTCCTCCAGATCCTCCCGATCCTCCAACATCATGCTCAATCAGCTTATCCACTATAGCAAAGGCTTCTTCCAAAGTCTTGGCTTTCTGCCTCTTCACCTCATCTCGAGCCCAAGGTTTCAACCCAATAGTGAAGTTGAACAACTTATCACGCTCGGCCATGTCAGGTAGCTCTAGGATAGCGCTCTGATATGCACTTTGATATTGTTGAAGAGTTCCATCTTGTTTGATATACTTGATGATAGTCCTTGCGTCCCAGGTTTCATCTTGTGGACTGAAGTAAACCTGCAAAGCATCTTTCAATTCCAGCCAAGTTGTGATGTCAGATATGACACCTTGTGCAATCTGATCAAGTCTCCTTCTCCACCACATCTTAGCATCTCCTGTAAGGAATTGGGCCACAATCTTCACCTTGACATCTTCATCATGGATGTTCAATCGGTCCAAGTATTGTTCCATATCCCACAAGAAGTTTCCAAGTGTCTTTGAGTTCCTTGCTCCATCATATGAATCTGGTTCCTTTGCTTTAATAGGGACAGATCCCCCAGATGACCCTTGTCCCATGGCCCTTTTCACCAAGACCACTTCGCTTTCCACATCCTTGATCCTTGTAAGAGCTTTGGAAAGCTCATCCACAAGTCTATCATAGGATAGGTCCTTTTCTTCCATCTTCTTCAACACTTCACCAAGCTGCCATTCCGTGTACACAGAACGTGTAGTCACCGTGTCTAGCTCGGCCTTCCATGCTGCTACTTCGGTTTCCAACCTCATGTTCTTTTCTCGAAGTCCTTCAATTTCTTCGTAAAGGCTCATGAGTTCCCTTTCACGCTTCTCCATGTTCTCCATGAGCTTCTCGAACAAGTCTTCTTGAGAGTGCGTTTGGGTCCCCTCAATAACTTGAGGCATCTCCGCGGCATCCTCCATTTTCCTTGCTTGAGACCTCGTCCAGACCATAAATCAGCTCACAATTATAAGTCAGCTCCAACACCAACTGCAATCTGCAACCGTGTTCCTGCTTCAAAGAAAAGCCTTCATGGAGTGTATCCGATACCCTTTGTTCTGCAACCGTATCACCCGACACGGATACGGAGCTCAAGTTCGCCCCCAAGTCATATCCTTTGTGTCGCTCGCCATTGTCACTCCTAAGAGCCTTCACATGCTTCCCTGTGTCTTTCTCCACCAATGCTTTGAACTCGAGAAACTTTAAGAACATCTAATATTTCTTTTGCATGAATAGATCCAGCACTTTCGAGAAAATTCATCAACAAATATCACATAATAATTATGCTTTGTTGTCGAAGCAATAGAGAATGGTCCACACACGTCTGAGTGAACTCTCTCAAGGATCCACGAGGCTTGGTTCTCCTTCTCATGAAAGGTGGCCTTTGTAACTTTTCCCATAGCACATCCCTTGCATGTGTCAGACTGTGCAAGTGTACCCTTGGGAAGACCCATAGAAATCTGTTGCATGAATTTTAAGGCTCTGTGGTGAAGATGGACCAATCTTCGTTGCCATAGCTCACCCTCATCCCAGCTCACCACTTTTTCTGCCTTACCCATCAATGTTGTGCAGCCATCTACATCAATTTAATAGAGATTCTTAACTCGAATCCAAATCTTCTTGGCTTGTCCTGTTGTTTTGTGTCGCGGGAAATATTTTCCTTCACTAAAAACAACATCATAGCCTCTATCCTCCAACATTGCAACTGAGACTGAATTTTTCTTCAAGCCCGGTACATGCATTACATCTTTTAATTGAAATGGTTTACCTGATTGTCTCTAGAAGTTAATTTTACCAATCCTGGTAGCACTGTACTGCCCGTCATCACCCATTTCTATATGCATCTGGAGGCCCTTCTCCTCCAAGCTACTGAAAAGTGATTTGTCTCTCGTCATGTGAAAGGATGCACCACTATCCAAATACCACATCGATCCCATTGCATTTGATACCATGCACGCAATGAGAAAGAATTCAAGTTCAAATTGCGAGGTCGAAGCCTCACTAGTTTCAGCCCCTAAAGCCTTCTTGTTCTTCTTCTTTTTTGGATAGTTAGTGGCATAATGCCCATGCTCGTGACAGTGAAAACAATTCACTTTGGACATTTCGCGCTTATTGCCATCTTTACCATACTCGAATTTGGAATGGAATTTCTTTCCTTTCCCCTTCTTCACCTTGGCAACCAAAGCACAATATTCTTCATCATGACTCTTAGATGAAGATCCATCTCTAGTATTCCATCTAAACTTCTCTTGCACCAAATCCGACCAAAGTCGTTCCCAATCTGGAAGTTTCTCCCCCCCATTGATAGAGTCCTGATAACTATGCCAACACTTGGGAAGTCCTAGAAGATCTAGGTTCACCAAATCATCATCAGCAACAGTAATGCCAATGCTCCCAAGCTCATACTGACGTTGGACAAACTTTGCTAAATATTTTGGCATGGTTTCACCTTTCTCTATCTCGATATTCCTGAGTTTATCTTTCAGTGCCAATTTCCTATGGTCACTGTTGCTCTGAAATAGATCTGTCAAATCTTTCCACATAGCATATGGTATCTCTTTTCCATGGAGACTTGAGACAATGTGGTCTCGTACTCCCTCCAGTAAAATCCTCCTCACCTTTTCCACTTTCTTTTTCCATGCATCAAGATTTACAGCATCTGTCATAGTGGATTTAGGAACATCATTGTCAACGAATTCCTTCAAGCCATTGTCTTCGAGTATTGCTTCCATCCTGTCTTCCCAAGTAATATAGTTATAGTTTCCCTCGAGTGCATACTCCAATCTCAAGCCATTGAAAGCCATTTCGATCTTGAATCACCTGTAGCACCAAGAAAGTCTTCTGCAAATTCGAATTATATTCAGTCACAAACTTAGCTCGTCCTCCACTATTGTGATTTCTTGTGCTCTTATACCATGTAGAAATTATACAAACAATATTTATATCATGGATTCAATCCAATCTAAAAATTTACTAAAGCTAGATACTAAATCGTTTCTACAAATCAATTGTGGAAATTAAAACACAATCACCAATCACATGAAGCAAAGAAGAATCATTCAAACCACAACATAGATAATTTCCTGGGGAAATTTTGCTGCTCAAAACCCCACTATATTCTATTGTATATTTAGCATGGATACATGAAACAATTACAATAAAACTCTTCTCACAAGAGCCTTTTGTACTCAGCTAACTGTCTCACATTGTCCTGGACAAAACTGACCAACACTTAGCCAATTCTCAACCTCTAAACAGCCTGCCTTGATTGCGCAATTCATGTGGAATGAAATCCCTATTCTTTAAGAATTTTGGCCTTCCTTGACTGCGCAAGGATCATGGGAAATCCAATGTGTGTTTGGTTGCATGGATGCAACCCAATAATCCTACAACTGATAGTTAACATCCCTTTCACCTACATCTCAACTGGCTCTCCATTGGAACTGACATGCATGCAGCTAGTAATAGTAAATCATCATTTGCATGTTAGATCACTGATTGTGAATTAAATACTATTTAATTAACTTGATCTCTCACTAGTGCAACAAGCACTTACAACTAGCACAACTGAATTTAACTCACTTAACTGAGATAATTGATTACAACATGCATTAAACTAATGCACCACTGCACTTTGAACTCTATTACAACTATAATTACTCTGCATGCCTCACCAACTACCCTCAAATCTAAATTCATGAGCTAACTAAGTTTATCACACTCAGTTAACTATTACAAGTGATTTTGAGATAATATTACATTTTATTGTCCATCTTAATTAAGGGAAAATTAAAATATACACTACACTAAATTTATCCCACACCAATGTAGGTGCTGCTAAGACCTCCTGGTCCCACACTAGTGTAGGTGTTGCTCGGACCTCCTGGTCCCACACTAGTGTAGGTGCTGCAATTTATTGTTGGACTTCAACAAAAAGGCCATCATATGATTTCAAGTAGTATATGTGGGATTTATAGGCTTATTTATATATTTCCATTCTAATTCCCATTGCCTTGTAGTCTAGGGACTTCATGAAATATTGAGGTGGAATAACATCAAGAAGTAAGGAGCTCAATATTAAGTGAAGTACTCCTACCAATTATTATATTGGAACCTAAATTTATATTGGTTCATCATAGCTTTAGAGCTTCTAGGGATAATCATTGGAGACATTCAATATAAGGATCAATTAACATAAGAATTAGGGGAACTTTGAGGTCTAAAGTGGCCTCCTAAGGAAAATGATCAAATAATAATTAAAATAATAAAATAAGAGTATAATTTTTTAAAGAAAAAGAATGGAAACTACTTGTTTTAATTGTATTTTTTACTGATCTCCTTATAGGTTTACTCATTTGTGAAGTGTAAACACTTGTTGGATGAAAAATTAAATTCCACACCCAATACTTTCGAGAAGAACCACATCAAAAAAAAAATTAAAATACATATAAAAATCTTGTTCACGTGTTTTTTCATGTATTTTCAATTTGTTTCAATGTGGTTCTACTCAGAAGTATGCAGAGCGAGTACTCGTTGGATGTGGAATTTAATTTGGATCCAACGTGTCTACACTTGACATTTGAGTAAACCTATAACGAGATATGCCTAAAACACAATTTAAAAATTAAAAAAAAAAAAAAAATAGTTTTCTTCTTTTCCCTCGAAAAATATTTTCCCCTTGGGATTACATCATCATCTTCAATCCTATCACTTCTTTTAAATTTAATTTTGTTGGTACATTTTTTATTGTGAGGCCCATTTTTACCTCAAAATTCCACTAATGACAATTATTCAAGTGGTTGATTAGTGAAATAATTAGTTATGTAATCAACTCATTGGTCAATAGATTGGTTAACTAAATGACTAGAAAACATTCATTTGAGAGGTTAACTAGCAGTACTACCAATTGAGTGGTTAGAGGAATCAACTAGATGGTTAGGTTGATTTAAGAAATTTATCATCTGATGAGAATTAGGTTGACTATAATAATCAGCTAGCCATGTTGGAAAGCTCTTTGAGCATTCACCTTGTCATCATCGACATCACATAAAAGGAATTTGATAGGCATATATTTTAACCCCAAGGGGTATTTCCTTCTTTTTCTATCAATCTTGGGACTAAGACAATTTCAATTCAACTCAAATTCATCGATGCCCTATTATATTACAATATTTTGCTTGGGAAAAGCCTGTTCTATGCCATGACAGTTACTGTTTCATTTGTCTTCAAGGTCATTATTGTTAACTTTAGTTAACCATGGTTTGTTCTATGCTTAGAGAAGTTTACTTCAATTTTTTTATTAGCCCAATTAAAATTTAGATTTGCAATCACACAAACATTGAAATTAAATGCTAATAGAACATAAAATAAATCGACAAAAGACAACCCAAGACAAGAGATAATAATTTGTATAATTCTTATTATTCAGAAAATAGAGAGAAAATGTCTTTTACAGCAGTCAACAGGATGCCCTAGCCAGCAAATACTTTATCGGTCAAACCATCCCTTAAGCCTCCAATCAGGTTCATTCAAACTTGCTCGAATTCAGCCTTCCTTCAATTTCACACACAACCCAAAAATAGTCCACAAAACAGTCAAAGCAGAAGTCAAAATTCTGCGGTCAAACAATTCAAGACTGCAGTCAACGTTGCAGTCAAGTTTTGCAGTGAAGGTCAACGTTTGACCTAAATTTCCATGCCTCCATCTATAGCCTCTATAGATCAGAATTTCTACCTCAAAAGCACAGTCAAATGATGAAGGTTTACCAAAATTAAATGTTGGTCAACGCTACCATAAAAAACCTAAAACCAATCCGCAAATTTCAGCGTCCAGATTCACATGTGTGGAGGAGAGAGAATCCTCTAAGGTTGTATGAACCAATCATATGAGAGAGATATGTGTGAGATGATTCAATGATTAAATGAGCATCATGTCTCTCCTTTTCATATCCATGACTATGGGTGTGTGACCTATCTTTTGGGGCTTGTGAGCCTACAGTACAATCTTGGCCGACCTTGAAAAATTACACATCTTTGGAGAAATAAATTCAAAATATAACTTCTTCTCATCCAAAAAATTTTATCTTTAGATCAATCTTGCTCCTCTCCGAAAGAGGAATCCAACTAACATACATCTCCATCATATGAGCAATGCAACATGGATTTTTGACCTAGTTTCCAAATTTAACACACCCTCTCAACTAGGGAGAACTCAGTCCACTGTGCAATTTTGTCATCCAGTACCATCATGTACTATCATATATCATCATCATCATGCAATATTGTGTCATCCTGTTTTCTCTTCTTTGTTGGCTCTACTCTACTACAAAAGAAATAATAAGAAAATATCATTGAGAGTGAGTCACAAAGACTTTGCCACTCTCCACTGATTCGAAGTCAGTTTAGAGGTAAAAACCTCATCTAGGCATACTAACCTGAAGTTATTTTAGAGGTAAGAACTTCAGTCAGACTTGATCCCAGATCAAGTTTTTGGACACATCTCATCATATACATAGACAGTACGAAAATACCCTATGCATCCATCGGTACTGCTATGGTCTCTATCCTCATTTCTCAACTCATTGGCCAAATGAGAGGTTCTTACCATGAGTCCCTGACTACATGGGTAGGATGCATGTGGGGCATAGATCAAAGAGAGGGTGAACCAGCTCAATATCGTAATGGTGGTGAAGAATCACACCAACAAGGTAAGGTGGACCTAGCCATGTGGTTTCTTATGCCTCCAAGTAGCTATCCCCAAGCCCCTTGGAGCTCCTAGAGCTCATATTCCAACTCAAGCGAGACCCTCACAATAGTGTTTGTCTACAATACAAAGCTTCTCAATGAAGGTTAAGAATTTGAGCTTCCCTATGGAATTTGTGAGAATATCTGTGACCTTCTCTTCATTCCTAATGTGATGGAGCCTTAGGTGCCTCGTTGTACCCTGTCCTGGACAAAGTGGTACCTGATATCAATATGCTTGGATCGGTCGTGGAAAACGGGATTCTCAAAAATACGAATCCCACTTTGGTTGTCGCAAAGGATCACGATGGTATCAAGCACACGCCCAAACAACTCACTAAAGCACTTTCTCAATCAAATAGCTTCACACCAGGTGATACTTGTTGCAATGTATTCAGCCTCAATGGTGCTCAAAGAAACCAATTTCCAGTTCCATCTCATCCAGGAGATCGAAGGAGAACCTAGGGTGAAGAAACATCTAGATATGCTTTTACAATCCACCACACTGCCTTCCCAATCAACATCGGTATATCCATGGAGCCTCATACTCCCGGCAGTGTATCTCAGCCCATGGTTGATTTTGTCCTGGAGATATCTCAAGATATTCTTGGCACCAATCAAGTGAATGTGATGAGGCTTGACCATGTATTGATTCAATTTTTTTTCTGCAAAACATACATCCACATGTGAGTTCACTAAAAATATCAAGGCCCTTGTGAGTTGATGATACTCGATGGGATTTCCCAACTCATGCCCAACAGCACTTCCACACAAATTCTTAAAGTTGAGTTCCATCAGAGTAGTCACGAACTTGCAGTCCACCATCCCAAATCTCTCTGGCAGCTTCACAAGATATTTTCCTTGAGAAAGGAAAATCTCACTTGGCTTTTTCCAAACCTCCAAGCTTAGGAAAAAGTGCATCAGTCCTAGGTCCTTCATCTCGAACTCAGAAGCTAACTCCCTCATACATTGATGAATGAGAGGGTCAGCACTTGTCAAGAAGAGATTATCCACATGGAGAACCAGAATGATAGGCTTGTCATTATGAACCTTAAAATAAAGGTTTGGATCAGCATCACTTCGAGTAAATCCCAACTTCATCAAGTAGTTATTGATCCTCTCATACAAATCCCTGGGGGCTTGATTCAACCCATAAAGGTATTTCTTCAACCTGCATACATATGTGTCTCTATCTCGGACTTCGAACCCTAGAGGTTGATCCACATAGACATCTTCCTTGATTGAACCATGTAAGAAGGCAGTCTTCACATCCATCTGATGAAGACTCCATCCTTGTGTTGCAGCAAGGGAAATTATTGATCGGATGGTGGTGTAGCGGAAAACATGTGCAAATATTTCATCATAGTCTATGCCTTCCTTCTGTGAGAAGCCTCGGGCAGCAAATCTTTCCTTGAACTTTTCATCACTTCCATCGGCTCCACACTTCATCTTGTAGAGCCATTTTGAGGTGTCAACAGATTTTTCCTTTGGTCTAGGGACCACATCCCAAACATCATTCTTCATGATAGACTCATATTCCTCATGCATAGCATCCTTCCAAACTTGATGCTTCATGGATTTTTCAAATGTTCCAAGCTCAAATTGTACAATAGTGCTCATGGTTGCTAGGTACCCTTGGTACGTATTCAGATTCTTACTTTCACGAAATGTTCCCCTTGGAGAAATATGTCCCTCGGCATCTTCGAGAGTGTCTCTAAGCCATGAGGGTCTTATTTTATTTGAAGAAGGTGGATCTATAGGATCCATCGTTCCTTAAACTTTGGGCATCGGTTCATCCTTCGGTTCTTTTTGCCTTCCAATTTCTTCTTCTTCTTTGTCTTCTTTTGAGATAGGAAGATCCATGACTCTCTTAACCGGGCAGCATCTTCATCGAAGGTGACATCATGGAATATCTCCACTTCTCTTTGACCAGGCACATTGATTCTAAATTCCTTCGAGGTTTCACTATAGCCCAAAAACGTTCCCTTCTTCCCATAGGCATCCAACTTGCTTCTCTTTTATTTCAGCACATGAAAATAAACGAGACTTCCAAAAAATCTAAAATGAGAAACATCGGGCTTCTTACCAGAGAATAATTCTTCGGGAGGTTTAGAGTCCAATGCAGAATGTGGGAATCTATTTTGAACATACACGTTAGTTTTGGCATCTTCTCCCCATAGGAATTTCGGAAGGCCTTGGTCATAAAGCATGGTACGGATAGCTTCCAAAATGGTTTTATTCTTCCTTTCAGCAACACCATTTTGTTTGTGAGTATACACAGTAGTGGTCTCCCTCTTAATGCCAGCTTCCCTGCAATAGTCATGAAATTCAATTGACTCATACTTGGTTCCATTATTGGTCATCAAAATTTTGATCTTCTTCCCTATTTGATTTTCAACCAAGGCCTTGAAGGTAAGAAACCACTTGAATGCTTCATCCTTCTTCTTCAAGAAGTATATCCAAGTCTTGCGAGAGAACCCATCTATAAATGTGATATAATATAAGCATCCTCCCAAGGATGTTACGGGTAGCATACCAAATAGATCAGAATGTATCAATTGTAAAATACCAGATGTCTTCGTGATACTTGAGGGGAAAGGTCCCCTAGTATGCTTTCCTTCGGCACAACCCTGGCATACACCTTCATGATCATCTTTGAAATTGGGCATCCTTGTCACCAACTTCCTTACTTCGGGAAGGGCTTTGTAATGTAGGTTTGAAAACCTTTGGTTCCATAGCTCAGATTGAAGGTTTGTATCACATGTCATGGCCCCCAGCAGACTTCCTCCAACCTAATAGAGTGTGTCAACCCTGAAACCAAGAGTGAACGCTTATTTGAAGTTCCTCTTCTAAATGCATGCCTTTCCATCAATGAATGCCACCTTGAATCCTTTGTCTTCCATTTCTGAGATAGACACTAGATTCTTCTTCTAGTTAGGTACATACAACACATCTTGAAAACAAAGGACTTGACCTTGCTATAGATGAAGGGTCACAGTCCCTGTCCCTTTCATGGGATAGGTGGCATTGTCTCCAAGTATAATCTCCAAATTATTATCCTTTTCAAGAAAATTAGAGAGGGCTTCCTTATACAGTGAAGTGCCTTGAGGCACCACTATCAATCAACCAATGGTCCAAGGTGTCAAAAGGAGATGCAGCAAAGAGAGAAGATATAAGAATGTATTCATTTTTTTATCAACAATATTAGATTCATCATACCTGGAGTTCCTTGACATCTTGAAAGGTTGACCATTTCCATTCCCATTTCGATTAGAGGGAGCCTTCCTTTTTCCTTTGAACCTGTTGTTCCTTTTATTCCCATTCCCCCTGAAGTTTTTGTTGTCATCCTCTTTGGGAGATTCCCTTATATTGGGGCACTCTCTTGCATAGTGACCAAACTAGAAATTTTTTGATTTCTTAGACTAGCATTGTTCCTTTTATTTTCATGAACGGTGAAGGAAGTAGGGTCACTTCCATTCCCATTTGAGGGATGGTCTCTCTCCATCATCCTTGTCTCCTCTTGAGTGCATCTTGTCAACAATTCATCAAAATTAGGAATTATATTATTATTAAGAATAGTAGTATTGAATACATACCATGCCTTGGGAAGTCCTCAAAGAGCAATGAGAGTGAGCTCTCGGTCAGCTATGGATTCTCCAATAGCTAAGAGATCATTCTTGATTTTGGTGATCCTCATGAAATATGATTGCATGGATTCTCCATTTCCCATCTTGATCTCCTTCAGCTTGTTCTTCAAAAAAATAATTTTATTAGCATTTCTAGCTCTGAAAATGCTAACCAACTTATCATACATCTCCTTAGATGTGCCCATCTCAGAGATATAAGAAACCGAGTGTTATGAACAGAATCCATGATGATCTTCTTCATCTTAACTTTCCCTTTCTTGTACTTTGTCTTAGTGGAAGCCGGTGCATTTGATGGAGGCTTATTGATCCTTCCCTACACATAATCCATGACATCTTGTTCTTCCAATGTCAGATCCAAAGACATTTTCCAAGCACCATAATCAGACTTATTAGTCATCTTTTCATCATATTTGAAGTATGATGAGGAAGCTATTTATCTTGGTCCTTGTCTTTTCAACTTTGGTGATTTTTATTCACTCTCGATTGGGATTTGTCTTCACCTTAGCTTCGATTCCATGTTAATTTTACTTAACCATTGTATGTTCTATGATAAGAGTAGTTTACTTCGATTTTCTTATTAGCCTAATTCAAATTTAGATTTTCAATCACATAATAATTGAAAGTAAATGTTGATAGAACATAAAATGTATCGATAGAAGACAAGCCAAGAAAAGATACCATAATTTGTATAATTCTACTTATTCAGCAGAGAGAGAGAAAATGTCTTTTACAGAAGTCAACAGGATGCCCTAGACAGCAAATACTTTGTTTTTCAAACCATCCCTTCAACCTCCAATCAGGTTCAGTCAAACTTGGTCAAATTTGGCCTTCCTTCAATGTAACACAGCCCAAAAATAGTCAACGTAGAATTCAAAATTATACAATGAAACCAGTCAACACCATGGTCAAGGTCAACGTTTGACCTAGATTTTTGTACCTCCAACTATGGCCTCTCCAGATTGAACTTTATACCTCAAAAACATAATCAAATGATGAAGGTTGACGCAAAGTCAATGCTAGTCAACATTGCCAGAAAAAGCCCTAAAACCAGTCCACAAATTTCAACTTTCATATTCACATGTGTAGAGGAGAGAGAAGCCTCTAAGGTTGTACAAACCAATCAGATGAGAGAGAGATGTGTGAGATGAGTGAATGATGAAATGAGAATCATGTATCTCCTTTTTATATCCATGATTGTGGGTGTGTGACACATATTTTGGGGCTTGTGAGCCTACATTATAATTATGGTCGACCTTGAAAAATTGCACATGTGTGGAAAAAATTTCAAAATATAACTTCTACTCATCCAAATAAGATGATCTTTAGATCAATCTTGCACCTCCCTAAAAGAGAATCCAACAAAAATTCACACCATGGCACATGATGTGTATTATACTAAGGGAACTTAGCTAATATCTCAAAAACCATACTTATTGATATTTTAGTGAAACTTGGGGTCATGGAAAACATCGGGATGTTGTGTATTGCACCTCTAATGAGATCACTACTTACACCACCATTTTCAAATAACTCTGCAATATTTTTTCTTGGTTGTATGAATAAATGCCTAGAATCAATCCTCGTATTGTCAAACCTGAAATCATCACATATGAAGGATACAAGCTAGTCAAGAAAAGGTTCCAACCATCTAACTCTCATAATGTTGATGCCATCAAGGTGTAAGTCAAAAAATTGCTCAAGGTTGAGTTCATATATCCATCCACAATGATAAAATTGGTTTCCAACATCATTCCTTCTGCCAAGAAATAGGGTATTATTCATGTTTGCATCAATTATAGGGACTTAAACAAAGCATGTCCAAAATAAAAATACATAACCCCATCATTATCATATTATCAATTATGTTTTTGGAAGCAAGACATTCTCCTTCATGGATGCATTTTATGGCTATAATAAGATTCAAATCAAACCAACAGGCCATCACAATATGGCTTTCATTTTTCCTTGGGTTAATTTAACATATAGGAAACTACGATGTCATCTTAAAAATGTTGGTGCAACTTTTCAATGAGCTATGTATTATGATTTTCATGACATCAAATGAATTTTATAGGCATACCTATATCACCTTGCTATGCATTCCCAATGATGGGTCAATCATCCAACACATCTACAAGCCATATTTATGTGTTTCTACTACTATAATATCCATTTAAGTCCCCAAAAGTGGATTTTCTATGTTGTTTTGGGTAATTATTGGGCTTAATCGTATCCAAGTATAGGATAATGGTTGATCCTATGAAGGTTTATGTAATCATCAATATTCCTCCTCCACACACTATTACTCAACTTCCTAGTTTTCAAGGGAAGGAAAAAATCTTACACCATTTTATTAATAATTGTGCCAAACTCACAAAGGGATTCATGCATCTTCTTAATTAATATGCACCATTTGTATGGGATGACCAAGAACAATAATATTTTGATTCCTTGAAAATAGCCTTGATATTATCCCCACTATTAATCCCCCCTAACTATAGTCGATAATTTATCTTATATCTAATAACCTGTCTTAATAATCATAATCACCCTTGTCAAAGAAGATGAATGGTAACATGATCAAGTAATCTTCTACATCAATAAATAATTAAGGGGGTGTTGCTTCATGATCCTTACATTGAAAAGTTGGATTCAGTTTTAATATTTACTACTTAAAGGTTAAGATAATATATTGTCTTGCCTAAGAACATCATGGTCACCGACTCCAACCCCATGAAAAAATTTCTCATTTGAAAAATTATTTGGGACAAGTACTCTAAGTGGATAATAAAATTCCAATAATTTGATTTCAATTCCATAGCCAAAAATTATAAGAAATCTTTAGTTTTCACAAATATGTTATCTCACCTTCCCCAAGTTAGTGATTGAATAGTGGTTACAGATTCATTTCCTAATGATTCCTTATTTATCACTAGCTTTATTGATCCATGGAATGGGTATATATTTCTTTGTCTATAGACTCAATGATTTTACCCTAAGTTGTCCTGCGATGACCGTCAATGCATATCCCACCTGTTGAGATTCAACAAGAAAATTTTAGCACCCATGCCTAGTTGCATTAAGCACCTAGAATAGGGTGGGGCCCATAGTGTTATTTTTGGGTGCATGTCTATTTTTGTTATCCCTTATTTAATATGGACATTAAACTATAATTTATTCTCAATGTTGACTTGAATCAGTTAACTGAAAGTGATAAATTCAGTTAGCTAGTGGATTTCGAGTTAGAGGTAAGTTGGTGAGGCATGCAGAGTAATTCTAGTTGTAATATAGTTCGAAGTGTAGTGGTGCATGAGTTAATGCAAGTTGTAAATATTTTAACTCAGTTAAGTGAGTTAAACTCATTTTTGCTAGTTGTAATTGAAGATACACTAGTGAGAGATCTAGTGAATTAAATATTAATTAATTCACAATCAGTGATCTCACATGCAACTGAGGATTTACTATTATTAGTTGCATGCATGTCAGATCCAGTGGATACTCAGTTGAGTTCTAGGTGAAAGAGAATTTTACTATCAGTTGTAGGATTATTGGGTTGCACACATGAAACCAAACACCCATTGGAGTGCCCATGATACTTGCGCAGTCAAAGCAGGCAAAAATATCTATCTTTTAGGGATATTTATCATCAGGGATTGCGCAAGCAAGGAAGGCTATCTGGAGGCTGAGAGTTGGCTATGTGTTGGTTAGTTATGCATATGACAGTGCTTGAGACAATTAGTTGTGTACTGGAGGATCTCGTGAGAAGATTTTTGTATGTAATTGTTTCATGATCCATGCTTAATATACAATAGAATATAGTGGGGTTTTTTAGATGTAAGATTTCCCCGAGAAATTATCTATGTTGTGTGTGATTGATCTTTCTTCATGTTCATGTGATTAGCGATTTTGTTTTTAATTCCGCAAAAGATTTGTAGAAGTGATTCAGTATTTAACTTTAGTACATTGTTAGATCGGGTGAATACAAGATATACATGCATGTTGTAAAATTTATGCATGGTATCAGAGCACAGGAAAATGCAAAAGTGAAACAAGAGCTGAGTTTGTGATTGGATAGAATTTGAATTTGCAAAAAGACCTTCTTGGTGCTACAGCTGATTCAAGATCAAAATGGCTTTCAATGGCTTGAATTTAGAGTATCCACTTGAGGAAAGCTCGAACTATATTGCTTGGAAGGACAGGATGGATTCAGTACTTGAAGACAATGGCTTGAAGTAATTTATTGACACTAATGTTCCTAAACCTGTTATGGCAGATGCTGCAAATCTTGATGCATGGCAAAATAAAGTGGAAAAGGAAAGGATGATCCTCTTGGAAGGAGTAGGAGACCACATTTTCTCAAGCCTCCATGGGAAAGCCACACCATATGAAATGTGGAAGGCTTTCACAGATCTATTCCAAAGCAATAGGAAATTTGCGCTCAAAGATAAACTCAGGAAGATCAAGATGGAAAAGGGTGACACCATTCATAAATATCTAACAAGGTTTGTCCAATGTTAGGATGAATTGGGGAGTGTTGGAGTAACAGTTGTTGATGATGTTTTGGTGATCTTGGCTCTCCTAGGACTTCCCAAGAGTTGGCACAGTTATCAAGGCTCTATCAATGGAAGAGAAAATTTACCAGATTGGGAACAACTGTGGTCAGATTTGGTGTAGGAGGAGTTCATACGAAACAGCAGAGATGGATCTGCATCTAATAATGAGGATGAAGAGGATTGTGCTTTGGCTACCAAGGCGAGAAAGGGGAAGGGGAATAAATTCCATTCTAAATCTGATTCCAAGAATGGAAAGAATCAAGACATGTCCAAGGTGAAGTGTTTTCACTATCACAAGCATGGGCATTTTGCTACTAACTATCCACAAAAGAAGAAGAACAAGAAGGTTAGAGGATCTACAGCTAGTGAGGCCCTTGCCTCGCAGTTTGAGCTTGAATTCTAATTGATCACATGCATGGTGCCTAGTGCATTGGGATCTGTGTGGTATTGGGATAGTGGTGCTTCCTTTCACATGACGGGAGATAAGGAACTTTTCAGTGACTTGGAGGAGAAATATCTCCAGATGCATATTAAAATGGGTGATGATGGACGGTACAGTGCTACCGGGATTGGAACCATTACCTTTCAGTGGGATTCAGGTAAACCCTTTCAATTAAAAGATGTGATGCATGTACCAGGTCTGAAGAGAAATTTGGTCTCAGTCGCAACGTTAGAGGATAGAGGCTATGATGTTGTTTTTAGTGATCGAAAAGCTTTCCTGCGACATAAAACAATGGGACAATCCAAGAGGATATGGATTTGAGTTAATAATATCTACAATCTAGAGATAGATGGTTGCACAGCAATGATGGGCAAGGCATATCAAGTGGTGAGTCAGGATGAGGGAGAATTATGGCACAGGCGATTGGGCCATCTTCACCATGGAGCCTTGAAAGTCATGTAGCATATTTCTACTAGTCTTCCCAGGGGTACACTTGCGCATTCAAACACATGCAATGGATGTACTATGGGAAAATATGTAAAGGCCACCTTTCATGAGAAGGAAAACCGAGCTTCGGGGATCCTTGAGAGAGTTCACACAGACGTGTGTGGTCCTTTCTCGATTGCTTCAACAGCAAAACATAAGTACTATGTAATATTTGTTGATGAATTTTATCGTAAGTGTTGGATATTCTTCATGCAGAATAAAGATCAAACATTCTCTAAGTCCTATGAATTTAAAGCACTGGTGGAGAAAGAGTTGGGGAAGCAAGTGAAGGCTCTTAGGAGAAATAATGGTGGATAATACATCTCTAACGAATTCAAGAAATTCTGCAGCAAAGAAGGAATTCAAAGAGAACTCATAGCACCTCATAACCCACAACAGAGTGGGGTCGTGAAGATGAAGAAAAGAACTATTGTGGGTGCAGCACAAGCGATGTTGCATGATCAAGTCCTATTGATGCATGCAATACAGCAGTACATGTGAAAAACCATTGTCCTCATAGAGTACTTGGCTTGATTACACCTAAAGAGGCTTTCACTGGTAAGAAATTTGATGTTTCGCACTTTAAGATTTTTGGCTCATATGTTTATGTGCATGTGACCAAGGAAGCCAAGAAGAAGCTGGAACCAACAGCTGAGGTTGGGATTTTTTGGGGGTACACTAAAACACCCCATAATTATCCTGTGTATTTTCCAAACATCAGAATGACTGTTGTGTGATGGGATATCAAATTTGATGAGGAGAAAGCCATGCGGTTGTCCCTTGAGAGGGAGTTGGACTTGCATGCAGAGGAAGAACTGTTGGTTCCCAATGATGAGCCTCAAGTTGTGGATCAGCCACATGAGGAATTTCATGGAGTGGAGGAAACCACTCATGCAGATCCATCATTCATAAATGGTATAAAGTGCACCACACAAGCTGATAGATTGAGACTTGATGTTGCAGAGAATGTAGGAGCCCCTACTTCACAGCGCAGACAGAGAAGTTCTCCTGACCGATTTACTGGATACATGGCTCTTATGAGAAAATGTATTGTGACTGAACCATCTTCCTTTCAGGAAGCAATGCAGAAACCAACTTGGGTTGATGCAATGATGGAGGAGTATGAATCCATTGTCAAGAACAGTGCATGGGAGATAGTCCCAAGACCGGTCGACAAACTTGTGGTTGGATCGAGATGGATCTACAAGGTAAAGCAAGCTGCTGATGGGAGTGTGGAGAAATACAAGGCCAGATTTGTGGCCCGGGGATTCTCATAGATCGAGGGGGTAAATTATGAAGAGAGATTTGCACCTGTTGCAAGGTACTCTTCCATAAGATCCATCCTTGCACTCTCAACGCAGTGGGCTGATGCATTCATAAGATGGATGTGAAAATGGTGTTTATCAATGGGATCAATTAGGAAGAGGTGTACATAGAGTAGCCTGAAGGTTTCAAAATCTTCAACAATGATTCGCATGTGTGCAGACTCAAAAGAGCATTGTATGGGCTGAAGCAAGCACCCCGTGCTTGGTACACTCGGATAGACAACTATTTCACCATAATAGGCTTCACCAAAAGTGAAGCAGATGAAAACCTATACCAGATTTGGTTGAGGGTAAGTTATTAATTATTGTTCTTTATGTTGATGATCTAATTTTGACTGGTGATGAGCAGGTGATACACTCATGCAAGGAGGATCTTGAAAGGGAGTTCAAAATGAAGGACATGGGACTCCTTCATTATTTCCTTAGAATGGAAATATGGCAACGAGATGGTGAACTTTTTGTGTCTCAAGGAAAGTATGCAAAGGATATATTAGGTCAGTTTAAAATGGAGAGATGAAAACCCATGGATACTCCTCTTCCAAGAAATTGTATGAAAGAGGACGCTACTTCTGGAGAGGTAGTGGATCTACTGTCTACAGGCAGTTAGTGGGTTCGCTAATGTATTTGGTGAACACGAGACCAAACATTTTCTACGCAGTTAACCAGCTGATTCAAGCTATGGTTAAGCCTACCAAGCTCTTTTGGAAGGTGGGGAAGCATGTCTTGAGATAACTGAGGGGCACATCAGAGTATGGTCCGTGGTACAGACAGAAAGGGGGAGTAAAGTTGCATGGCTTCATGGATGCAGATTGGGCTGGCAGTCTATCGGACAGAAAGAGCACAGATCTTTAGCATTGGATCGAAAAAAAAAATCTGGTACAGCAAGAAATAATGATCTGTGGCACTCAGTTCAGCGGAAGCAGAATACATGGCAGCAATTCAAGCTGCATGTGAGGCTATCTGGATGAGAAAGATCTTGGTTGGTTTGTTTGGTTCTCAAATGCATCTGACAGTGATTCATTGTGATAATTAAAGTTGCATTAAACTCTCGATTAATCTTGTGTTTCATGATAGCTCCAAGCATATAGATATCTGGAACCATCATCTCAGAGATTATGTGCAGAGAAGGATCATGTTGCTTCAGTACATTCCCATGGAAGATCAAGATGCAGATATTCCGATGAAGATGCTCACGAGGATAAAATTTGAATACCATAGAGACAAGATCAAGGTGAAGGATAATACCTTTCTTGTTGAGAGGGAGTGTTGAGATTCAACAAGAAATTTTCAGCACCCACGCCTAGTTGCATTAAGCACCTAGATTAGGGTGGGGCCCACAGTGTTATTTTTCGGTGCATGTCTATTTTGGTTATCCCTTAATTAAGATGGACATTAAACTGTAATCTATTCTCAATGTTTCCCTAAATCAGTATAAATTGAAAGTGATAAATTTAGTTAGCTAGTGGATTTCAAGTTAGAGATAAGTTGGCAAGGCATGTAGAGTAATTCTAGTTGTAACAAAGTTCGAAGTGCAGTGGTGCATAAGTTAATGCAAGTTGTAAATATTTTAACTCAATTAAGTGAGTTAAACTCAATTGTGCTAGTTGTAACTAAAAATAAACTAGTGAGAGATCTAGTGAATTAGATATTAATTAATTCACAACCAGTGATCTCACATGCAAGTGAGGATTTACTATTATTAGTTGCATGCATGTCAGATCCAATGGAGACCCAGTTGAGTTGTAGGTGAAAGGGAAGTTGACTATCAGTTGTAGGACTATTGGGTTCCACACATGCAACCAAATGCCCATTGGAGTGCCCATGATACTTGCACAGTCAAGGCAGAAAATAATTCCTATCTTTTAGGGATCTTTACCATCAGGGATTGTGAAAGCAAGGTAGGTTATCTGGAGGCTGAGAATTGGCTATGTGTTGGTCAGTTTTGCATATGACAGTGTGAGACAATTAGCTAAGTACTGGAGGGCTCTTGTGAGAAGATTTTTGTATGTAATTGTTTCATGATCCATGCTTAATATACAATAGAAGATAGTGGGGTTTTTTAATTGTAAGCTTTCCCTGGGAAATTATCTAGGTTGTGTGTGATTGATCTTTCTTCATGTTCATGTGATTAGAGATTGTGTTTTTAATTCTGCAAAATATTTGTAGAAGCGATTCAGTATTTAACTTTAGTACATTGTTAGATCGGGTGAATCCATGATATACATGCATGTTGTATAATTTCTACACCAATAATCCAAAAAATATATTATCCTCTATGATACTCTTTATTGTTATGGGGATGATTTGATTTTACATTAATGTCTCACTCATAAATAATATTAGCATGTCTTAAATGGTTTCCATGTGGGATCATGGGGTGGTCCTCTTTCTGGGTTAGCCACTTCTCTAAAATTCTTAAGTGTTGGATGCTCTTGGTTGTCAATCTTCAGATATTGCATGACTACAATGCAAAAGTGTCATCCCTAGCAAGTGTTCACTTATAAAATCCACACTCATTGTGTTCCCATTCATCCTATGGTTGTTTTCAACCCTTTCTCTAAATGGGGAATTGATTTCATGCAATGTAAGCCTACATTGGAAAATGGCCATAACTGCATCATTGTGACAATCGATTACTTCACTAAGTGTTTCAAGTCTATGCATACCTTCTTGAACAATGACACCACCACAACACTTTTTTTATTTAACCACATCATCACTAGGTTTAGTATTTTTTAGAAGACTATGACAGACCATGGGTCTCACTTTCAAAACACAATTATGACTCAATTATGACATACCATAATTATATAATGGTATGTCTTCCTAAGTGTTCATTTGACTAATATTTATGTCAATGCCATCAATCACATCTTGAAAACTATGATCCAATGCATGGTAGAGAACCTTTAGTGTACTTATAACCTAATAATCCTTTTGGCACTTTGGGCTTATCAAACCTTAGCAAATACCTCCATGTGATTCACTCATTTCCAACTTGTTTATTTCATGGAATCCATGTTGTGAACTGAATGCGATATTTTATCAATGAAGCTAACCATTGAACTTCTTCCAAGGAAGAATGCCTCCTTTATTTGGCCCAACTATATGAACAACGTTGTGATGCCACACTGGAAAATGAGGCCCAAAAGAGACAAGTAAAAATTCAATATGAAAAATTAATTTGACCTTTGTTTTTTATGAAGATGACTTGGTCTTCGTCTATGATCAAGATCATGAAAAATTAGGAAAATGTAAGTTAGAACCCTTTTAGCATGGTCCCTACATTGTCAAACATGCATTGAATAAGGGAGCATACATGCTAGTCAACTACAATGGTAATACCCTCTTTGAGCCTTGTAAAGGCCTCTATCTAAAAAAGTACTATGCCTAGGCAACTATGCATGGTACCTTGTACATATGTATTTACTATGTGATGTTTATTTTTTCTACATGTGTGTTATGTTTCAGTTCATTTATTATCATTTATGGTAGTTTAATTTTATATATACATACCCTCTTTGATCTATTTAGGATATGCCAATGGTTCCAGTTCCCAGAAAAATTCTTTTGTCGCTTGTGTAATGTTTTCTCCCACTAAATAATTGAAAGTTTAGGGGGCATCTTTCTAGACACTTCTACCAACAACGTTGTATAATATAGTTCACTCATTGAGCCCTTAACTTATGTCATAGCTCCAGGCATCCTTTAGTTGGTGATTATCTTGGATTCTCAACTCATGGTATCTAGGCTAAATCTTGTCTACCATGTCAAGGATCCTATGTTATTGCATACTTATCTAACGGTGTGTCTTCCTAAGTGTTCATTTGAATATATTATATGTCAACATTTCCCTAGGATTTCTAATATATTTGTTGATTTGTTAGCTAGCTATGTGTTATAATGGCATTTGTCACATTTATAAATAAAGTAAAATGAGCACGCATGTACATAAACACATGTTCACATTTGCATCTTCATTGTAAATAACCATAAGTAACAAGCCAAAACACATGTGCATATATAGAAAATAATTTTCATGCATCATCATAAAACATATAGAGCCAGTATAATGCCAAAAATTGGGCACACGAGCCCAAACTCATAACTATACATTAATGTCCAAAAATTTCCCTAAAGGGGGTATATAAGTATTAAAGGTATAATATGACTAATCCTCATATGAGTCTTGGTGAGCTTGGTAACATAGATCCATCCTAGACACACCGTGAAGAAGGTGTGAAACCCTCCTTGACACACCCATAGTGTGACACTGCATGTGTGGTGGAACATCCTCTAGTCAAGTGAATGGCACACCCATGGTAAGTCCCTCAAGGTTCTTCCACATCTGCCTTAGCTCATTATGGTCATCATCCTTGCCTGACGCTTGTACCTCATGCTTTACCACTGGCTTGACCTTTGTCACTTCTCTCTGATGTAGGTAGGGATACTCCCTTCTTAGGTATTTGAGGCTCAATATCTTTGTCAAGAAACAAGTTCATTCTTAGTGCATTGTACAACCAAAAACATTTTAAAACTTTAAAAATCCACAAAAATTACAAAATATAAAAATATAAAACACATGTACTCACCCAAATCACCCCACTACTTTCCAATAGGAAAATACCAAATCATGATTGTGACATAAATTAGTCACTACATATGTTTAACCACCAATCTCATCAAACTATTCAAAGTAGTCTAGATCATATGCTTGTGTTTGTGCCCCTCCTCCTAGCTTAACCATCAAGTTTGCTTACCATGTCATCTAGGGCTTAGACCTCCATGATCATGGTGTCAATATCTATGGTCATAACATGGGAACTCATTCAGAAAATAATGATACTATAATGTTGACGCAATTAAATTGTCTCTGATTCTCCATCCTACATTTGGTAAACTCATCCTTTAGGTTCTCCAAAAGACCCTCCCGTAAGTTAAACATAGTAGGATTCATACACCATATAGCAACATTAACTTTGTTTTTGGAAGTTCTTACAATTAGAGAAAACCCTGGTTGTGGGGGAAAAACTCTAAGGTAACCTCTAACCACTTTGGGATTGAATATGACCCTTCAATCCATAGGGGGATCTCTCCTCAAACTCAACTAACCTAGGTCACAACGGTAGCAAGTCTGTTAAACTCTCGCCAAATCAATGGGCAATGGAGTCTAATTTGGCTTAACAAAAGATCTCACTAAAACATCCAGCAAATGCAAGGTAGCTAAGCAAATATGAATCATTTATTTGTTGTAATGAAAGGTATAATGTGAGAGAAATATTCCACTAAGAAAGAGCATCAAACATATGAATTCCAACAATGGCTTTAGAAATAAGAGTGGAAACAATTAAATCTATTAACACAGCATCACAATGAATTAATTATATTTATATTCTTTAATTTAATAATTATAATATCATACATCATGGAAAAAATAAACACATCAAACTGGAGAAAGCAAATTTAGAACACCCAACACATGAAAGTTTGTTGTAGCTTCACGCTTTCTTCATTAAAATATTCCAAAATATACAGAGCACAATAGCTTTTTCAACAAAAATTGAACCCCTAATACATTACATATCCTTGTTAAATAATAAAAATAATATCCCAAATTTTTTCTATCTTTCTAGAAACAAAATCAAATCATAAATTAAAAATGAACTAAATCTAGAATTAGTTGCAAAACATTATCGAATGCTACAGTTGATCCTTCACCAAAATTGTGCATTTGAATATTAAGGTGTTAACTGAGGATGTGGATTTGATTGCCATCTATCGATTTAGTTCTTGAGTCGAATCTGATGAGGAGGCTCTCCAACTAAATTAGATTAGGTGTTTTTCTAAATATAGAAAGAAAAAAAAAATCTTGCGAACTCTTGAAATAAAAGCTCCAAATATTCCTTCGTATCTCTCAAAGTGTGATATTTGTGCAAAATATGAGAGGTTTTTGTTAATAGAATCATTCCTGATAAAACTGTTTTTGGGTTTTCAAAAATTCATCCCCAACTGTTTGGAATCTAGACCCAAATTTATTGTGTTTTACAAGAAAAAACAAAGTAAAACATAGTTTTGTCACTGACATATTAATTGTCAGCGCTCGCTTGATCAAGTGTCCGCTCCTTCACTGATGTGTGCTCCATCAGATCCTTTTAATATTGACTATCCAAACTTAAAATTTCCTTTTAATTTTCCAATTTTACAGATTTACGTTGCTACTTTGGCTGTCAGCGCATTTTTATTTTCAAATCCACAATAGCATTGATATTTTATCTGTCAGTGCTTTTAAATTATTTTTTACAAATTTGCGCTAAAATTGAAACAGTTAGCACCTCAAAACTATTAACTAAATTTTTTATAATAGAAACCAAGCATGGACTAGTGGAACTTTCCATGTAGCCACCCAAGTCATAATGAATAGGATAGTGCAAAGAGGGAAGCCAATGATATCCTTAATAGGAATCTCACCATCCGCTTTTTGTATAGTGGGAACATGGCAGTGAGAAATGAAGTCATCTATCGACCTCTCACGGATCAACCTTCCTCTTAACACCACTACTAGGGCCCCTCGTCTATAAAATACTGCGAGAAATAATGTGTCTTTCACATCTATATTCACCACTAATTTATATACTTTAAAGCACTACTCCATAGGGTCCCACCATTGGATCAACCTCTCCAAGTTGAGCCTTCATGCTCTAAGTCTTTAAAAACTTGAGAAGGCCACAATTGCATGATGCGGCGAGTATCCCTAGGTTTTCCTTCAGATCCACAACATCAACCTTGTGTTCTCTCTCTCTCTCTCTCCTCTAGATCATGATGAAGTCCTTACAAATAAAATAAGAAAACACCAAATACTAACCACATACCAACTTTTAGGAGCCAAAACTTCCTTTAAGGAGACAAAATCTAAGCTTTTAAGGATTCAGTGCCTTTACTGGGGGGCATTAAACACCCTTTCAACTCTCCATATGTATAATCACAAAGTGTTAGATGCAAAGTTTACTTGAATAATGGGCTCCCCCAAGTTCATTTTTCATGGAAATGTAGTGAAAAAATAATGAAAATAAAGAGGAGGACAATATATCTAACTTGGTAATGACAAAATCATGCTTCACGATATGAGACTCTCAATATCTACAAATAAAATTCTAGTAATTGTTGGTTTCTCCAAAATTTGTCTCCTTTTGGTTAAACACTACACACAAAGGTCACAAATTTTTCCTTTTATATGGGGGAATTTGGTTTAAAAATGTTCCTTTTCCCACTAACCATACATATTCTTTCCAAAAATTTCATTTTCTGGGACATTTTTATTGTTTTTTATTATATTTTCATGTTACAAATGCCTCTATAGGAAATTTTGATCCATTTTGGACAAGAATAACGATATTTCAAACTATGTACTGGCGACTTAAGGTATACTTTCGAAACTGGCATATAAGGTTAGGATTCACATCAATTTTCCAACTACATTTTTTACCTTCCATGTACCCTTGATTTTACCTCAAGTCCCACCCCATCATGTTGTGACATTAACCATGTCTTTTTGCACACCGTAACTTGTGTGGTAGCGCTTACCATTCATGGGCTCCCTAGAATAGCAGTCGATTTTCATCTTGGTGCCCATGCTATGTTCATTTATAGGGCCAAGATCCCTCTTTAGTTCCCACCATGAATTTGAAATCAAGCCTCATTCATCTCTTTTTATACTATTTATGGCCCCAAAATGCCCATATATGGGGTTCTTATCCTTTTTATTGTTCCGTTTTTGTCACCTCTGCAATGGTCATCAATGTCTCACCACAGGGTTTTTTGTTGATATTTGACTTCACCTCACTCATCGCCTTTTCATCCATGCTTGACCACTTTCCTTTTCATTAGTATTGCTTCCATATTGCAACCTATCTCTCCCTTTAAAGAGACCATTGTGATGAGTGGATTTCCATTACCATACACTTTTCCACCACTTCTTTCTTTGCTTAAGTCAATTTCACCAGCCTCAAAACTAGATGCATACCATCATGCCACTTGTCTCTCTAGAATGAGTTTCTTTTTAGCCCTATTTCCATGCTTATTAAACAATGAAAATCCTAAGCTTCTTTTGTTTATCTTTTCACGCTCATTAAAATCTCTAAAAAAAATTGACATATTTCCATTCTTTCCTACACGTTAGTCAATAACAAAGTTGATGAGAAATATATTTTCCATTCTCATGGTCATTAAACTATGAAGAGAACATTATTACATTTTTACTCTTTTTTGGACTCTTTAAAACATCTCGTGAAGAAGACACAGATACAACTATAATTTTAATTCTTTTTCAAGCTCATTAAAACTTAATGAAAAAGACATTATCGAGCTTACTTTTTTTCTCTCTCGTGCTCATTAAACTATGAAGGGGATCATATTTACAAAAATGGGAAAGGGGGGGAATTTTTATTATCTTCATTTTATCGAGGAAATTGTTTGTCACCCTTGAACATGGCACTTGTTTGAGTCATTTTCTTATAGTTTCTCCTTTATTTTCATTAGATCCAACCCTCAACATGAGTCAAGTCACTCCTTTATCAAGTCAGTATCTCACTTGATTGGTTACCCTTATAGTCCCATGGGTTGTGGAAATGCCTCTTACATCACTACTATGTCTAAATTGTGTTCTTTAGTCCAAGCTTCCAAGTTCACATTTGGTCATGCCTTTATATGTTCAAGGGAAGTCCTAATCAAATTTATCCATCTGCAGTGCAATTTTACCTCTTGTGTCGGCCATCCCTGTGTCAAATATGAATCATGTATTCATCAACTATTTTTAGTAACCCAATCTTGGTGTTACATCAAGACCCTCCTGTGATGGATATCTTCCCATTGGTGTCAACACCTTATCTAAGATGTTGATCTAGAAACAGTATAGTACCTTGGAGCTTGCAATCCTTAATGGGAGGCTTCCTTGTAGTTCATAATGGGTTTTCACAAATGGCCCATGTTGATCAATTCTACGAGTGATCGACATTATCTCATTCATTTGCACTGGCTCGATTATGCTAGGTACCTTGGGAACCATTTTAATCATTGGTGGCCTCCCTTGTGTCTATTAATAATATCCATTAATGCATCATAATCATATAGCTCCTCTACATTTTCAACATCTTCTCATTTATTTTCATCTAATAGATCCATACGATCAAAACAATTTGAATACCTTGGGGCTTTGGGATACCTCATTCTTGAGTGAAACGGAGCATTAATCTTTATCTTCTTTACATTTATCTCTGTATGGAAGACCTAATGTTTTCTTTCTCTTCCTATTGTTGAAGGCTACTTAGATTCACGTTATTCTACACTGATGTACAAGTGATATTCTCATCCACATCTAATAAAATTTCAACATGGTTGCTTAAATAAATGGTCATGAGTTTCTTCTTCTTTGTGTATTTCTTTCTATTCTTCAAGTTAAACTCAAGATGAAACTTCCAACACTTCTCCTCTATATGACCATCAACATTATAGTGGTTGCAATGGTTGTTGGGATCTTTACATTGGTGTATTGTGGCTATTTTATTTTTTTAATTCCACCTTTCCACTTCTTATTCCCCTCCTTAATAGTGTCTTGGTTCTCTTTATACTTTGACCCACTTGATTTCCCATTCTTCTAGACTATGTTCTCCAGATATTATTCTTATATGCAAGCCTCATTCACCAATCTGGGCTTGAACAACATCACTTTATTATTCAAATGGTTTTTTAGACCCCTTAGATACTTGAGTAGTATGTTTGTGCTATTTATGAAGATACTCGGAATAATGGACATATTTCTAAATTTAGTGGTGCATTCATGTACAGTTTTCCCCTACTTCTACCTGAAGTAATGCCATTACATCCACAGGTCCTCTATATACACAATAGGATAAAATTATGACTTTATAATGGTTTTTAAATGTTCCCACTTAGTCACTATAGGATCTTTCTCCAACTACAATGTCTCTATGTGGATTTTGTAACAGGTTGGGGCATGGCCTTCTAATTTTAGATAAGCACAAAAAATCATATATGCTTGCTCTATATGATGAATAATGAAATAAATTTCTAATTATTGCAACCATTTATTTAACTTCGGGGCATCAATATCACCTTGATACAGCTTGATGTCAACCTTCTCTTCCATCTTGAATAGGGACAGTGAATGGTTTATGGCACACTAATTGGGTTGCTCCTTTAAAGATTATTTCTTTGATTCTCTCTCTAATTCTTCTCAATCTGAATGTTTCCCCTTTGATCCAACCTCTACATTAGAACCTCCATATTCTTTGAATAGCACAAGCTTATTGGTCAGGGCCACCAGGAGGACGCTCACATTATGGTTTATATCTACAACTTGTTATTCCATCTATGCAAACCTCTCTTCAGTGGGAACTAGAGGGTTAATGGTAGATTCATCGACCAAGGCTAGGGTTTTATGAATTTCTTATTAACATATCTTGATCTCGTGCAATCCCCTATAATATACCTGAAGAAACCTACTTCTATACCAATATGATGCATAAAATCCGATGGATATTCCATTGGACAATTCGTCACAACAAATCTACTAAATTATATTTGAAAATCCAAAATCTACAATATATTGGTGTATTTCTCCTTAGATTTATGGATATGTAAGTTATCATTTCTTGTATATGCATGCAAATTATAGTTATGCCAAAAATAAAGAACAATGAAATAAAACTCATAAGCCGCAAATTAACATAAGATATAACACAGGAAACCCTTTTGGAGAAAACCCAACAAAAAGGTGTGGTTTCTCTTCTCTCTTTATTTGAATGGAAAATGATGCAAGTAAAAATAAGTGAGGCTTGAGGCCCGTGGGCTACTATAATGCACAAATTCTCTATATTTTCTCTATCCTTATCCACTACCTACTACTCTACTCATCTATGGAATGAAATGCACTCGAATAGAAAGGAACCTCGTTTCCTCCTAGTGGTCGGATTATAACATAGCCCAATAGCCTACTAGTGGTCAGGTTTCACTCCTTCAACTCTTAGCAAGAGTTATAATATGGACATTTCTAGATTATTTTTCCTCGTGATCATTTGACTATCCCATTTCCATCCTCTAATATTATGGTGATCAAAATAGAAAGGTCAAATCCCAAGATGCATAACTTTTGCATATGAACTATGATTATGGAAATTTGTGTGTCGTTGGAAAGGTATATGTGTATAATAGTGTGAAAAGGTTCCAAAATTTAGTGAATTTTTTCCCTCAAAAAACTCCATTTGATGCCTCAAACTACTCTTTAAATGTTTCAAACCCCAATTTTCCAAACTGAGACCTACATGTAAAAATGGTATTATGAGTTGATTATGTTAGCATCGATGTCAACCTCATTGAATGGGAGATTGTTGGCATTGTTGTCTTGGCAGTTAGCAGTAATGAGAGATCTTGCACAGAGAGTAAGAAAATATGGAGCTTGGTTGTGGAGAATAATGATAATTGAACCTTGGTAAGAAAATTAACGTCAAGATCAAGGGATGTGTGCAGGAAGTTGAGTTCTTTAATTGATAACCATCGCAATAGCAAGATAAGTTATGAACCCTATATTAGCATAGTTCTATCCTTTGTCATGAGTGTGTTTTAAATTTATTTATTTTAGGATTAAAATTTGTAAATTTCAAAAAAAAATAGAACGTTACTCAAAGTTCCGGTAGCATTTGTTTTAGCTCTATTGGATAGTCTATTTTAATTATGTCTTATGTTTGTTTTTTCTTTACCCGATGCTATCGGAAATTCCGGTAACCTCCCCTTTAACAAACAAAAAAATGCATCTTCTTTTGTGTTAGCCACGTGTTCCCGTTATCAACTATGTTTTAAATTTTTTATCATGAGTTATGTCACGTGATAGGAAATTTTTACGTTTATTGATGTTGAGTTGAGTCGTGATTATACGTGGAGCAAGTTAGGTGTCAATCCGAAGTTAAGAAAATCCAATCGTTGTTTGTCATGTCTGTCACTTGAGTCATTATATCCACATGTCGAGGTACATATTAAGTGTTAAGGTAGATCATGGATCCGAAATTTTAATGTGATGACCATTTGGTTTGATCACGTGTGAACGCTGCTAGAATTTTAGGCCTGTCATAAGGATAGGATGGAGGTGACTGCCAGCTCCAGCTTCGTTCAGCTCCAACCACCTGTAGCATACAATCTAAAACATCGCAGCCAACTGAAGTTAATCATGACTACTGTGTTTTACAATCCATGATATTTCCCAATATGAAAAATCTCATGCATGGAAAGGTGAACCAACATATATTTTTAAACCACAGAAATAAATGGAAAACCATTAGTTTCAAATTTAATTGTTGGTGAATGAGCAGCTTCAGTGATCAACTTGAGGAAGGAGACCCAGATTTTAGATAGTTTGCATTCAAGTTACAGCAACACATGTTAGGTGAGCTCCCCTAGTCTTGAAAGCTATTAGATTATAGCAGACAACCTTCTCCATTAATGAAGATAAATAAGAAAGGAGGAAAAGTAAAATGCATTGAACCCCAAGGATTTGATCTAGTTGATGCTAATCTGAATGTGAGGAGGTTATTTGTTCAGTCAGGGTGGTATCCATTTTGTTCAAGACTAGGAAGTTATCATTTAGGAGTAGCTAAGGAATTTGCACTCTCTTTTAATGGGAAAGAAGAAAATGTCTATGGCCTCAGATTGCAGGTATCAGCAGAGTCTATTGCTGAAGCTTTCAACCTTCCACAGGAAGGAGAATAATTGTTCAAATTCTAAGTCATCACTGGAGGCGACCTCAACAATTTCATCAAATATGAACACAGAGACCTTAACTGGGCTAAGGGGATTCCCAGTTGTTACCTCAAGAATGAATGGGTTGAGACTATCACGCTCATCAATATTTACCGTACAGATTATATCTTATATCATCATACTCTTATCAAAGTATTGGTTGTTGAAGAACTCAGGAAAAGAAACCAGTCATGGGAACATTTTATGTTTTACAGGGCAGGCCAACCTGCAGCTACACCAGATTCCTGCTCAGTTATCTCCAGCTTCACAACAACATCCTCAATCTGCCAAGTAGAAAGGGAAAATTCAAAATCAAAATACTTCATCAGTTGGTAAGAGGACTAAGAGGAAAGCTAAGAAGGAGAACATCCACAAAAAGGCTAAAGGCAGAAAGGAAAAGGCTCCTTCAACCAAGGTTGAAAAGAAGTTGGATAAAGGAGAAGTTTCATCAACCAGCAAACCCAAATCAATGAATATGGTGCCTCCTATTTCTCCTTTTCCTAAGGTTTATACCAGAGCACGGAGAGGAAATCATGTAGCTGCAGAAAAATCAAAAGAACAGGTGATATCGAAAGTTTCAGAAGAAAATATTCAAAAAAAGACTCGGAAGGAATATCAGCCCACTAAGTCAGATGAGGAGCTCTTGAAGGATGCAGGGTATGATATTAGCAGCAAGAGAAGGCAAAAGGATGCAAAACCAGTTGTTAGTAGCAGGAAAAGACACACGAGAGACAGCAACAAATTTAGGCTGAAATCTAAAGCCCTGCATAATCCAAGTTTGTTGACAGAATTCATAGATGTAGAGAGTAAATTTGAAGCGTTATAGACTGTAACTCATTCAGTTGTAGAGTGTAGTGGGTCCAAAAAGAAATACAAGGGTAAAGCCCCTTCAGACCAGTAAACAGGATCTTCAAAACGAAGAAAAATACAGAAGAGTTCAAAAGAGAAAAATACCATTTCCAAAGAGACAGCCACCAAGACCACAACGTCAAAATCAGTTGTTGAAAAACAAACAGACTTGGACAAGCTTGCAGAATTTGCAGCCCATATGGAGGAGAGGTAAAGGGATGTCCTAGTGAAATAATTTTTTGCCTACTAGTTACATTTTTGAACAGCAGCTCAATTTTTCAGAATGTACAAGTCTGCACAGGATTTTTCAAGTATTTTTTTGTGCATTTTTGAAAAGGAAACAAATTGTTGCCAGAATTTTCGATAGTGTTACAGTTTTTGCGCAATTACAGGTTTTTACGAGAATTTCTGATAGCACATGTTTTAAATGATTTTTGATAGCTGTCAGCAGAAATTATGAGCGAGTCCAAGGATGATAAGGACTCATAATGATATGGATATGTCAAGTGATGGTTGATAAGTGGTTTTGAGGATTTTAAAAGTCACGTCTAATGAAGACACATGGTTATTAAATAACTAAGGTCATGGAGAGAGAAATCAGTAGAAAAAGGGGTAGCATGTCAGCACACTTAGCAGCACAGTCCAAACCGTCCTCTTTATTATTATCTACATCTGTCATATTAGTTATATTTTGTTAGGATATGCCTTTAATGTCCTATAACTCCTATGTAATATGAGGAAGAGTGGATCCTTCTTTTTAGAAAAGATGGATTTGGTGCCTCTCTCTCTATAAATATCATTTGTAAATTCCATTTCAAGGTTGGATTTTGGTCGACCTGAAGACTTACCATAATAAAGAAAACTCATTTTTTAACTTCATGCTAGGTTATTTTGTGATTCAATGACTATCTAATGTATGGTGTGTTTCTCTCATTGTTTTATTCTTCTGATTTAAGAGTTGCAAAAGCTAGTAAAGTGTGAGTAAGAGAACTATTAGAGATCTAATAGTTAATATATGTTGTTTAGTCTTCTGCAAATCATATATACGCTATGTAGAGCATGTTAGTGAAGGTTTCATGAAATATTTATGAAATTATTTATGCATGCATTTTGATTTCTAAATGTTGTTTCCTTCACAAAAAATAGAATTTGTGTAAAAGGCCACTCTTGTAGTTGTGTGACTGAGTTAAGATATGCATATTTCTTAGATTGAGTACCACCTATCTGTCACCATTCATTTTTTATAAGTTTCTCCCATATACTACCAATTTACCCATACAATTTATACTTACCACAACTTGCCAAATGCATGAAAGTCTAAAAGAATAAAAATCATTTCAAACTCTTTAAGAAATCCATCCCACCACTCAAAACATTTTACTTTGAAATGATCTATGGTGTGTAAGGCTTACTCCTTTTTATTCAAGGAGTGACTCCTTGTGCTAACACCCTCAAAATTGTATGATTGTGATGGGTGTATCTATGGTTCAACAGTATTTTAGTTTAAGGAATTTTTTCTACAAAATATCATCTTAGATTCTCCTCAGAAATACCTTTCCAACAATATATATCAGCTACAAAAACTCCCAAGTGATCAAAATTTATGGCTAGTTGAAGTTTGGAAGGGTTCCAAGGCCTCAAGGTTCGAGAGGCTTAACAAAAGGTGCAAGAAAAACTATTACACATTAGTTTTTGAACAAATTTATGTTTGTGCCATGACTATTTTCTATCAAAATGGTGTTTTGGCAGTCTTGTGGTTGACATAACCTCCAAGATGGTTTTATTTATGTCAATGGATTTTTATATTATTTTTCATGTCATGATATCATCGGACCTCGATATCATGTCTTCGTGCCCCAGGATCATGTCATTGCACCCCGGATGTTTGGTTAATGGTAATGCAGTCTCGTGATTGACAAAGATCATGAATGGGAATATTCCTGGCACATCATGAAAAAAAATTGTTCACACCGCGAGAGCATGGACAAGGTTAACTGTTGGTGATAGTATGGGCTGAAAGACATAATGTGGGAGATTAATTTTCTTCCTAGGCATGGCAGATGACATAAGTTTCACACCCTTAACCTTCTAAGTTAACAAAGGAAAATGTTAAAAAATAAAGGACCCCAAGGCCTCTTCCTTCATACGAGATTACATGGAACATGAATAGGTGGAACAAGCCTATTGGTTAGGCGTGATGAGTTGGAAGGTGGCATGGAACCTCATAGGTATGAAACATGGCATGCTAACTTGTCATTTTTTGATGGCCAAGTGGGCCATATCTAGATGACACATGGCACCAATCATCAAGTGACACCTGATAAATTCATCACACCCTAGAAGGATTTGATGTGTGTTGCATTGGATAATCGCCACAGTTAATGGACTTCGAGAGATAGAGATATGTTCATCATCTAGCATGAAAATTTCACATCCCACCCCATAGTTGAATTAAATTCATTCATGAAGGTTTTAGAGTGAGTGCAGTGGTGTGGTTAACAGAGCCACAAGACGAATAAGTATCCATCAAGTAATATGAGAGTTTCACATCCCACCACAGAGGTCCAAGTAGAGGAACATCATAGTAAATAGACTCTTGGAAACAAAAAGATAACTGTTAGCAAACAATCTGTTGCAAAGTTCTTGGGATTCATGCTAGAAATTCATGTTAGTAATTTAATTTGTGTTATAGTATTTTTAGTGCAATAAGGCATGGTTATAACCTACGGATTCATAAGGCCTAGGGGGCTAAAGGTTAAGGGTATGGAGGTACTAAAACAGTGTGAAGTGAAGCCCCTTCTATGCTTAAGTGGCAGGTTATGACTCAGAGACATATGGAGTAGAACATTATCAGCAAAGGAGTTTTGATACTCTCCAACAACTTGCACATGGTTCTAAAGTCAAAATTTCATATGAGTTAAGGTGTTAAAGTTATAAGGGCGTGGCATAGTTGAAATTTTGTGTTTTGGGCACCAAACTCGGTTAAAGATCCATTCAAAGGATTGATATGAATTTTATGACTCAATACGTTGATTTGGTCTAACAGTGATATTACCGAGGGTAACACTAGGGTTCAATGCCCATGGTAATTGGGATACATAGCCTATAAAAGGAGTAGCGATAGTGGTTAAAGTGTTTCCTGTCCAATTGAAAATATCAATGGTCAAGAGAAGTTGATTTGAGGAAATCCAACTGCCGAGAAGGCCAAGTGTCTAGAAAGGAAAAGAGTTGAAAATGAAAATAACTGAGAAGATCAAGCATCTGAATGGTGTTGAAAAGGTGTAACTAGGTTCGGTCTTCATAATGACTTGTAATTATGAATTTATGTAATGCATACAAAGATAATAAAAATTATTTTGTAAAGATTTCTTCATGGGTTTCATGAGCAAGGAGTTTTTATTATAGGTCAAAGACTTCTTCTTGATGTCTTTAGTGGTTTTCCATCTTGTCATAAATGTATAATTTAGAGTCATGTATATCAAGTAGTGTTACACTTGTAAAAGACAAATTATTGATGTAAAAATTATGCCTCAAGACCTTGTCAAAGTGCTCATTGAAGTCGACCTAGAAGATGTTGGAAGATCTCCTTGAACAAGTCAGCTCACACTCCTATGATCATGTCGGCCTAAGTGATGGAAGACATCCATTATAAATAAAGGTGTGTGACCACATTATCTCTAAAGGATTTTCGGACAATTCCGAAATAATATAGTGAAGACAATGTCTTCATTGGAGTGTAGGAAGGGGATACTCAATGAAGAAAGAAGGGCACATACACTTCTGTTTAGGTTTTTTTATACCTCTCACTATTTTCAGGATGGTCAAGACTCATTACAATCTATAGTAAGTATGAAGTATAGGTTTGTTGTTGGTGCGAGAAAGAAAGGATATATAGAAAATCAAGAAGGCAAGAAAGGGTGCGAAGGAGGAGGCAAATCTGCAACGTCTCAACGTCACTACAGTTTGATCTTGGGACTGCACCATATCTCATATGTCTCACGTAAGGTTGAGGATCACAAGGGTACAGCAAGAAGTTCGAGGATAAGTGTATAGGTGACCAAATCTAGATCAAGAAAGAAAGAATAGAATGCTAGGGACCAAGCTTCCCTAGGGCTAGTGTTGTTCAATGCAGAAAAGTAAGATTAGCATAAGGAGCCGAGAAGAGCAGTGACAAGGGTGTTGTAAGCATACTAGTGTCAAGGGTTTGTTTCATGGTTATCGTACTCATCAGTTGAATATCTATAAGAAGAATTAATTTCGGTTTTTCCTCTCCAAGAAGGATAGGTTTTGGCCCTAGATCGGAAATCTAAACTTTGTGTCTCTTGTGTTTTGATAATTGACTTGATGAAAGACATAATA
Organism: Pinus albicaulis; assembly: GCA_034641835.2. Classification (NCBI taxonomy): domain Eukaryota; kingdom Viridiplantae; phylum Streptophyta; class Pinopsida; order Pinales; family Pinaceae; genus Pinus; species Pinus albicaulis. Next base: position 1,224,534,767 of record CM076582.1, on the reverse strand, counting down.
AGTTAATGAATATAAGATCTAAGTAAATAAGCATAAAAATTTCACAAGTAATTATCATGAAAGATAAATTGAATCAAATGCCCTCATTTCTCAACATGGGATCAGAGCTAAGGTGTTGAAGACAAGAAATGGAGGTTTGGCAAGAAGGAACAAGGTTTAAGCTTCAAAGGAAACAACAAGGATCAGGTTTTCTAGAATAAATCAAAGCACAGTAAAGGGATCTACATTGAAGTGTCAATCTCCATATCTAATAATATCTTCACTCATTCAAGAAGGATAAAATACCTTACTCAAAGGACTTATACAAGAGGAGAATGAAGATCAAGGAAGTGATCTTTATCTTCAAAGGAATCTAAATATATCTCATGATGGAAGCAAAGTCAACATTATTGAAGTCATCATCAAGCCATCCTTGATCATCATAATCATCAAGAACTAAAGGTGATCTAGATCTTTTCACCACTCTTGAAGAATCCAGTCTAAGAGGGAGCTCTTGCTGTTATCTACATCGTCATCAATAAGGAAGTTTTTAGAAGAAGAGAAGCATCTACTCAAGTAAGTATATTTATGACTTCATCTGAATCTTTCAAAATGTATTTTTGCAAATAAAGCAACAAATTGGTTGGGGTTTCAAACTTTCTTGCATGGAATAAAAGGAGAGATCTAGATCTTATTAAGAATGAAGTCATGAAATATATCAAAAGGTCATCAACTAGACCTTCAAAATAACATACTCAAGCTCATTCCAAATACATGAAGGGAGACATAAGATCCCATATGATTCTTATAGAATCCATAAAGGAATCTCTCATTCCCTATTTATCAAAACTAGAATCTTCAAAAGAAATATATGAAAAATAGGTGGAGATGTTCTCAATGGTTACTACAGGGGAAGTGATATCTATGAGATAATAAATATACAGGTTGAAGATGTCAAGAGAAGGAATAAATTCATACTTTATGAAGTATGATATCAACTACAGGAATTGGGAGAAGTAATTTCTAATAGAGAAATGACTATAGTGGTGTTGAATGCTCTACCAGAGGGATGGGGAAACGTCACTTCAAGTATCTATGGGAAGAAATAAGCAACACCATTCCAAGATCTATGGTATTTATGTAAGACAGAAGAAACTATATCAAATAAATCCTATATGTTTATAAGGAAAGGAAAATTTGGTAAGTTTGGTCCTCATATGAAAAGAAACATGGATAAGATCCAACGCTATGGATGTAATGAACTTGGGCACTATATAAAGGAGTGTCCCAAATCTAAAAAGTACAAGAGGAAAAGGGAGGAAGCCCATGTTGTCACAGAAATATAAGAACCTAATTCAAAGAAGACTAATAAAAAAGAAGTGAAATATCTCTATTATGATTGAGATCATCTTCCTCTTTAAGAGGTATATGTTGGTTGTAAAATAGTATGATGCATCATTTTAAAATTAGCATTATGATATAATCATTGAAGAAGGAGCAATTTTCATAGGAGGATGTCTACAATACTCTTATACATCAACTATACCATGAAACAAGTGGCTCATGGAAACATCGCTAAAAACAACATTTATGGAAGGTAGGCATCTAGATCAAGGATCGTCATTCAATAATCAATATGGAAACAGATAATGACATTTTCTAATGGAGTCCTCTTTGGACTCGCTAGTTAGAAAGAAAGAAATAGGTTTCCTAGAGAATTATAACTAGCAGAATTTTGGGTTAGGAAATAATGGCATATTGATGAAGCGGGTCAAGGGAATGAAACTCTTCATTCTAAGGAAACCTGCTGCAAAATGACTCAAAACTAAAAGAATGAGGTACATGTATATATATGTTTACACTGGATGTTATGAATTCATGTCATATGGTTGCAGGCATAAACTCTTCTAATGCATAGGTTGCCAAAAGGCATGATCTACACTAGATGAAATCAACATAATATGTCCTCATTTTGAATATGATGTGATTGTACATTATCAAGGAACTACACAATGGAATTTCCTGGGAATGAAATAAAATTGTGTGGAGGAAGAGATCGTGATAAGTAAAACCATGTAAATAAGTAGTCAACATCCAAGGAAGAAAAGAAGATTTGACTAGGAGGTCTCCTGGGAAGATATGTAGACTATGATAGAAGTATGGAAAATATGGAGACCCTTAACAATACATATTTAGGAGATATGTCAATCTATAAACAAAGGATGCAAATGCCTACAAGAAGATTCCATGGTGAAAGATCATCGCTATGGTAACTTTTGATTTAAATTTTCATATTTATAATTAATTAATATCTGATGAGCTTATGCAGGTCTATATGTCTTCCAGAAGTTGACAACCATATGGCAGGATGAAAGATCCTTGGAATAAGTATGGTTCGAAGCAAACTATCATGGCATGAAGCTAGACCAGATAAGAATATTGGTGTATCACTTTCTGATAGAAGACATGACTCTTAGATGAAAGTGATAGATGAACTATGCTCTATGTAGAGTTCCCAAAGATGAAGACTCCTCAACATCGAAGAAAGGAGTTCTTCATGAGCAGTTGGGTGTTTTCATCATTGTTGTTGTAGGTCCCTAATTAAGAGGGAGCCTGGTAATAAGTTTCTTAATTGGTATAAACTTTGAATCAAGTCCCTGGGAGCCTGTACAAGTCCTTGGCTAAGAGGGAGCTTGCAAGTAAGTCCCTGGGAGCCTAGAAAAGTCCTTGGATAATAGGGAGATTGAGAAAATTCCTTTATAGGAATGGGTATGTTCTACCTAGTTAAGAGGAAGAGATAGAAATTTCATTCTGGTCTTCACCTGGGAAGACAAAATGGAGGACTGGGTAATCATCTGGAATCTGATACTCTTTAAGGGATGTATTAAAGCATCCAAGATAAGATTAATCATAGAAAGACGAATATTCAATAAGAATAGTCCGAAATAAGTCATACTCGGTGAACACCCAAGTGGAGTATGTACCTTGTAGACAATGATTATGGTGTTTATAATAATTGTTCTCACCAACATTTTAGCTCATGGTCTCGTGGAGATATTGAGTTGTTAGTCAAGGCCTTGCACTAGGACAATGTTGGTTAATATGATGCTATAACAGATGGATTACCAATCGAATTATTCTTATGAGATTCTTCAAATTGTGAGTGACCATGTACCATTATTAGTACCTCCCTAATTAAGAGGGAGTTTTAAAAAGTGTAATTAGGTTAGTTCTTCATAATGACTTATAATTATGAATTTATGTAATGAAGAAGACAAAGATAATAAAATGCATTTTGTAAAGCTTGTGTCATGGGTTTCATGAGCAAGGAGTTTTTATTATAGGTCAACTACTTCTTGTTGATGTATTTAGGGGTTTTTCATCTTTTCATAAATGTATAATTTAGATTCATGTATATGAAGTATTAATACACTTGTAAAAGACAAATTATTGATGTAAAAAGTATGCCTCAAGACCTTGTCAAAGTGCTCATTGAAGTCAGCCTATAAGATGTTGGAAGATCTCCTTGAACAATTCGGCTCACACTCCTATGATCATGTCGGCCTAAGTGATGGAAGACAGCCACTATAAATAAAGTTCTGTGACCTCATTATCTCTAAATGATTTTTGGACAAGTGTGCAATAATATAATACAGAAGTGTCCTCAGACACGTAATTTTATTAATAATGGAAAAGAAATTACATAACAAATTGCAAGAGTTCACAAACATAAACTCCCACTCATTTGCAATTAGGAAACTAACCTATTTATAAGTTATATGTCCTAACTTAATTTAGTTATGAACCACTTGAAAAAATAACAAGTGTCCATTTACAATAAATTATCTTCTATCCAATCTACTAACTTTATTCCTATTTTAGAGCCTAAGATACGACTCAATTCTAGAGTCCTATCTTTGCTAACAATATTCTATTTCTAAGTGTCTCTAATATTTATTAAATATTCTAATTTAATAAATATTTTTATCCTAACTTTACATTATTGTATTTGGATCATCTAACATTCTCCCCTATGATCCAAAGATACATTACAACATATACCAAGTTCATCTCTGAACTTAGTAAATTTTATTCTGCCAAGAGGTTTGGTGAAGATATCGGAGGTTTGATCTTCTAAAGGACAATAAATTGGCTTGATGACATCCTTTGCAATGAGTGATCTAATATGATGATACTTGGTGTCCACATGCTTTGTCTTTGAATGAAAAACTGGATTCTTGGCAAGATTTATTGTTGAATGGTTGTCGATGAATAACAAAGTAGCTTCTGCTAGACGAATACCCAAGTCCTGTAAAACTCTACGCAACCAAACAATATCACATGTTGCTTCCCATGCTGATATGTATTTTGTTTATGCTGAAGAAGTGGCCACTGTAGCTTGCTTCTTGCAACTCCAGGATACTGCAGTTGACCCCATGTTCATTAAATAACCTGAGTTTGATGCCCTATCATCAATACTGTCAGCAAAGTCAGCATCTGAAAATCCACCAAGTACAAAATTTTAGAATTTTTTGTAAAGAAGACCAAAAAATTGTGCTCCTTGGATATAACAAAGAACTCTTTTAGCTGCATTCTAGTGGCTATCTCGTGGTTCCTGCATAAAGCGGGAAAGAATATTGACGGCATAAGAAAGATCTGGTCGAGTAATTGTCAGATAAATCAGGCTACCAATCAACTGTCGATAAGTAATGCTATCCACCAATTCCCCCCTTCAAATTTTGAAAGTTTCAAGTTTTGTTCCATAGGGGTAAGAACAGGCTTGCAATCCTGCATTCCAAATCATTGAAGAATTTCTGTTGCATACTTACTTTGAGAAATGAAGATATGATGTGGACATTGGAATACTTCAACTCCAAGATAGTAGTGAAGTAGTCCCAAATCTGTCATCTGAAAACCTGCATGTAACTCCTTTTTCACCTGTGCAATGTGATCATCATTGTTTCCAGTGATAATCAAAGCATCTACATACATAACCAAAATCACCAGATTTTTACCTTGTTGGCGTACATACAAGGTATCATCAGATTCACTTCGTTTAAAACCAAATTTCCGAAGGTATTCATCCATTTTGGCATACCAAGCCCGAGGAGTTTGTTTTAACCCATATAAATCCTTTATCAGTTTGCAAAATTTATGTTCCTGTCCTTCAATTTCAAAACGTGGTGGTTGTGTCATGTACACTTCTTCCTGTAAATCACCATTGAGGAAAGCACTTTTTACATCCATCTGATGAACTTTCTATTGTGGTTCCTATGATTTGGCAGATTTGGCAATACCAAATGATAATACAACATCAAACCACTTTGGGATCTCAGGATCTAGCGCTCCTAGATCCAGAGAGGGATCTCTCTATAAATGTAAAGAATGATATATCTTTAAAGCTCAAAATGAGGTATTAGGCTAGGTATGAAGCACGAAGGTTTTTGTTTGTTTTGTTTGTTTGGTTGGAGATCATGAAAGAAGGATTCAATGTAAGGTAAAGAAGTGTGTAAAGAAGGATTTTAGCAATGGGGAGATAATTCAAATAAAATGCAATCCATTGGGCAATGGGGTCATAAAAGGGTTTACTTGCAATTCAATATCCAAGGCTTTCAAATGGGCTCGTCATCTAAATCAGAGGATCTTTTAAGATGATAGTAATGGGATGAAATGATAAGGAAATGAAGGTGAATGACAAGGAAACCTTCCAAGGTGACCACTTAGGAGCAAATCTAGGGACAGGACATGCCTTAACCATCTATGATCAAACTCCTAATGAGGCTAACTCTTCAGATAATAGAAAACATTCAAGATGGACACAAAGTGAAGCCTAAGATCAGAGAAACACTTTTAACCTTCTCTGCTTTGACATTCAACTTAAGGGATCTTAGAAAGGAAAATTGTTGGAAAAGGACCCTAGTGAGACATAACTAACTCTAAATCTCCTAGTTTCCCAATTCTTTCAATTAAAACCAGACAAGAACATCTAAGAACAAACTCTAAATTCATACATCAGCAAGCATGGGTGAAACCAACTACTATACTGGTTAAATTATCTTAGATTACACAATTAGCAGAAAACATAAAAGATAAGAAGAACAGGTAGCATTAGGGTACTTTACAACAGTAAATCCTAAGCTAGATTACTGATTCTTATCAGAGAAATGAAATGTGATGCATAGCAGAATAGCAAACAATAAAGATAGAACACTTCACCACTGATTTACAGCAGGATCCAATGAACATGCTTGTCATATTAAAGAGCAACACCAGTCACATACATCATTGTCAAGCAGCTTGATATTCAACTAGAAATCATCTCCCAGCCTATTTTACAACATATACACAAAACTCTTTCTCAATGAAACAGCTTACAATCCACGGTTAACCAAAATTTACTATGTATTTCTGAAGAGTTATTGTAGCTACAAGAGTAGCAGTAGAGGTAGATAGAACTTAAATGCATCATTAAAATAGAGGGAGAAGTGTTCTTGCAACCCATTCTGTCTTAATATCCATGTATTGACTTTTAGTACTCTTTGGGTGAACTAGGAGTCTTCGACATGCTGATAATTACTTCAGAGGTATGTTTTTGAGGTAATTTTTGGTTGTTTGTACTCTGTTTGTAAGTTTGGAAAAGAAAGGCAGATAAATGACTTTCAGGCCTTCCATACTATGTAACTAATGCTCTGGCAATCTTAGGACTTCTGTCAGGGTGGTGATCTTCTCAGGAACTCGATGGAGAATAAAAAACACTATGGGAACTTGTCCGTTCTTAGGAAAGAACATTCTGCTGATGTGAAAGTGTTGATATGGCTTTTTTCATGTGTTTCTAGGCTTCATTAGGCCTTCTGGATCATTTTAAGGTCTTAAATATGTGTTTTTGTCCTTTAAAGACTGGATTATAGCATTAATCTTCAACAATGTGCTTTTAATCCCTTTAATTTGTCACAGATACTCTTTGCCACTTCCTTTCTGATCTGTCTGTGAATACGCGGGTTTTAATGGTGCTAGAGGGTTTGAAACAGAGTTGATGACTTGATCTTTACTGAAAATCGCGTTTAAACCTTCCTAGGCACCTTCCCTGCAATCTATGGCTCTGAAAATGGTGTCCTGCGCTCAAGATTTTCCCTGTCTGTGATTGTGAGACAGAGGGTGATTTTTTCCATCTGTAACCCTACAAAAAGGTGATACACATATTAAGAAATCTAATGGGGTGGAGGAAGATGTTGTGGAGGCCCAGTGGAGATGGTGGCACAGTGATGGAACTGGTGGATAAGTGGAAAAATGGGTAAAAATCATGGCGGAATGGAAGAAAGCTGGCCTAATGGAGGTCTGGTGCGAGGACGGTTCCGGACCGTTGGATTAGACTGATAGATGGTGATCGACGATCGAGATTCACCGGTGGAGTTGTTTTAGAAGGTTAGGCGGAAGAAATAGATTTAGTGTTAAAACACAAAAGTTTAATGTTTGGGCGAATACAAAGGAAAAAGGTTAAAATGAAGGAGATCGGGCGCATTTGGTGGTGGGACCGAGTGGGCTGAGGGCGAAGTTGTTTCAACCGTCGGATCTGTATGGATGGATGGTCGGGATTAGATTTGGGATCGCAAATCGGAGGATACAATGGGATGGTGCTTAAGACTTTTGCGATTGGCGATCATGCGAGGGCCGTCGGATTATGAAGGAGATCAACGATGGATACACAATCGGAGGGGTAATGAAGAGAGGTGATGGGGCACGATGTGAATAGCGCTGACCGTCGGATCTGGAAAGATCGACGGTGGAGATTGCAGCGGAGGTCGACAGAGCAAAAGCTCGTCGCATCGGAAAAATAGAAGTAAAAAAGGAAAAGTTGATAATGAAAGCTCTGATTGTGATTATGCGACGGGACTTAGCGCCTAGTTCTGGCACCATGTTATATGCAGAGAAGGGGCTAAGGGCTAAGCCGAAAGGGGCTTAACGCCTTAGTTTTAAAAAAAGGGTGTTTTTAGGCCAAAATCAGTGTTTTTTAAGGGATTTCTTGGCTTTCGGTAAAGGGGAAAAGGGTGTTTTAAAACAGTAAAATGGATTTTTAGTGGCTTAAAAGGATTTTGGAGGCTTCTTAGAGGGATATGGAGGTTCTAAAAAGGAAAAGGAGGCTTAATGAAAATGAAGGGAAATGAGTAAAAATGGGCAATTGCAGAGGCCTTTTGAAGCATTCTTTTTCACAAAACAGCAGGGTTCTTCAATGGAAACAGCAATGAAGATCTCTTCAGACGACAAAAGACACATGGAGGCTTCAAGAATGAAATATTTTCAAGGGAAATGTTTCTCTTGAAGGCTCAGAAACATTTTAGCCACCTGTTTTCTTGACAAAAATTTATAGGTGGCTAACACTTTCCATCCTTGTTGAGTTGCTAAGGCAAGTGCGAATCTGATGGTGTTCCATTTAGTTGTAGGAGCAAACGTTTCCTCATAATCTATCCCTTCCTGCTGCGCAAAACCCTTAGCAACAAGTCTTGCTTTATACGTGTCAATTTCACCATTTTTCTTGTACTTAATTCGGTAAACCCATTTGCATCCGATGGGTTTAACATTCTGAGGACAATCAACAAGTTTCCAAGTGTTATTGCCTTGAATTTCCTGATATTCATCAACCATATCCTGTTTCCATTCTTTATGTTTTAGTGCCTCTTGATAAGTAGAAGGTTCAATAAAATCATTTGCTGTCAACACAAAATTTCCTTCGTTTCTGTGTGATCCCCTTGTTCCTGTTTTATTCTGTTCATTAGGCCTTACATCTTTCAAAAGTTGAACTGCCCATTTTGGAAATTGATGTTCACTGGTTTGAGATTGTGAAAAATCACCATCATTGAAAAGAGGTTTGATGTAAACTGATGTTTGTTGATCAACTGAAGGTTTCAAGGGTGGAGAGTCATTGTCAAAAGAACTGATGCTGCTAGGATAGTTGGATGAATTTCTAGAAGACCTAGATGGTGTTGGTGAAGAAGACGGACTAGATTAATCATTTTCAGATGAAGGAAACTCAAGTTCATACCAATTTTGTGAATTTGGTTTACTTTTTAGCGTTCCATTTCTTTTATCACTTTTTGTTTCTAACTTTTGAAGAAGACTTTCAACTTCTTCAGCACTCTTACTCTCATTTTCATCAAAAATCACATCTCTACTTACAATAAATTTCCCATTCGACAAAAGTCGGTACCCTTTCTTCTCATCAGAATACCCAATCATTTTGCACTTCAAGCTTTGTGTGTCAAGCTTAGTTTTTTTTTCCTTCGGAACTAAGGCATAACATACTGATCCAAAAACTCTGAGATGTTTAACCCAAGGATTGAAGCCAAACCATGCTTCATAAGGTTTGATTCCATCTAAAGAAACAGTGGGAGATCTGTTTCTCAAGTAGACAGTGGTATGAATTACTTCGGCCCAATATAAAGGACTTAAATTTTTAAAATTTAACATAGATCTCGCCATTCCTAACAAGGTACGGTTCATTATTTCTACTACTCCATTTCGTTGTGGAGTGTAGTCATTGGTAAGATGTTTTTTTATGCCATTATCCATGCAATACATTTTGAATTCATTTGAAGTGAATTCTCTGCCATTTTCAGTTCTAAGAGTGCCAATATTCTCCTTTACTTCATTTTCAATAAGCTGATGAAAAATTTTGAACTTTTCAAATGCTTCTGACTTTTGCTTCAAAAAATATACCCAAGTCATCCTACTAAAATCATCAATAAAGTGTAAGAAATATCTGCATCCTCCGAGCGAAGTTGGTAAGGGTCCACAAATTTCACTGTGAACCAATTGCAAATACCTGTTTGCGCGCCATGAACTTGTAGGAAAAGTCTCCTGATGTTTTTTTCCAAAAATGCAAGATTCGCACTTTGCTTTTCCCTTTTTGAATGTTGGAAGTCCCTAAACCATTCCCTGTTTTTGTAACTGAGAGAGACTGTCAAAGTTGAGATGGCCATATCTTACATGCCACAATCTGATCGATGAAATGTTTGTACTTGCTACTCGTGCAAAGTCAGAATTTCTTGGAATAATTGTCCATTTCATCCTTAACAGTCTTCCATCTTCATAACCTGTCATTATTGTTTTCATGTTCTGTTTGACTGAGTTAATTTTAACTAAGCCATCTTCCATAATCACCATATGTCCTGCTTATCTAATCGTGACTAAAGATAACAAATTTTGCTTAAATTTTGGGACATACCATAGATTTGAAATCATTCTTTCTCCAATGCCAGGTAAAAAAAACTTTAACTACACCTTTGCCAGAAGGAGTATGTTTTTTTTTATCAAAAAGATAGATTGAATTTAGATGGCATTGTTTGAAACTCCAAAAGAAGTCACGTTGAAAATTCATGTGTTGAGTTGCGCCTGTATCCATAATCCATGCATCTTCATAATCACTTCTAAGAAAGCTTGAAACCTGTAAATTTGTTGATTCTATATTGGTGAAGACATATTCGGAACCAGCAGGATCATCTTCGTCATTTGAGAACTGTGCAGAGTTTGGATGAAACTTGGGAATTTTCTCAATAGAATTTCTACAATCTTCTGCATAATGGCCAACTTTGTTACATCTCTTGCAAACAATTTGACTGAAATCTCTGCCTCTGCCTTGAGACTGTCCTCTGCCTCTCCTTTGGCCTATGTTCTAAGTTTGTCCTCTGCTTGGACTTTGTCCTCTGCCTAGATTATATCCTCTGCTTTGATTGTTGCCTCTTCCTTGAAAATTGCTCCTGCCTGAATTGTAGCCTCTATTGAAATTGTTTCCTCTGCTTTGACTGTGACCACGACCTTGGGCTACTTGTCTTTGATTGAAATTTCCTCTTCCTCGGTTTCTTGAACTATCAGCTGAGGAGTTACTTGAGTTGGCTTCAGTGAAGAAAACATCTACCCCAGTTTGTTTCTTCTTCCCAAAGTTTTTATCATGTTGGGCTAACATGTCACTCAATTCATCAAATTTTATCTTCTCTAACTTTCCAGTGACTTACAAACTTTCCAAAAAATGTGTGTAAGATGATGGCAATCCATCAATTAAAATCGTGGTCAAGAAACTTTCATCGACAGCTTGAAAACCAGCATTTATTATTTCTTGCTTGATGTTTTTAAGACGTGAAATATACTCAAGGACATCACCACCTTCAGTTAATTTTTGTTGAAGAAATTTTAATTGAAGATCAACCTTCTTTGATTCAGGTTGTGTATCAAAGAGATCTTTGAATGTACGTAAAGGAGTCCATGCATCTGAGGAATTTTCAATATGTATGTACATTTCATTATTAACTAAAGATTTTATAAGAGCTAATGCCTTAGCATTTTTTACTTCCCATTTTGCAAGTGAAGCTGCATTTGTTGGTTTATTAGGCTTAATGTTGCCATCGCATATTTCATACCATAGTTCATTATAAATGAGAGTGCTTTCAATTAGACATTTCCATGTCTTATAAGATTTCACCCCATCTAGCTTATCAGATTCAGAGAATAGATTAATTAATTTTGACATGATAGTGTTGAAGCAATGCACCAAAAGAATCAAGCACAAGAAAAAAATGAGCAACTCGTCACATGAAACACGCCACGCCAAAAACAACACACGCCACGCAAAGAAAAAACGATCTATCGGGGCTTGGACTTGACCCTCATATAGTCGTTCAAAAAAGGAGAAAAATGACTGAGCTTTGCACTTGGCTCTAGTCAATTTCTCATTGAGTGTTTACAATGAAATATTTGCAAAATTTGACCGCATGACAATGCCCTTACAAATTTCTTCTTAAAAAAAAAATCTACCCCCCCTCAAAGTAAAAAATTAATTTGAGTTACAAATAATAACACTTATTTCTCCAAAACAATTTTGACTTATTGCTCCAAAATTAAAAAAAATACAAATAGAGACCCTTATTTCTCCAAAACAATTTTGACTTATTGCTCCAAAATGCAAAATACCCTTTTGATACCTTCTTACTCCCTTACAAAAGGCTGAGCATCCTCCTTCCTTCGTTTGAGAAAGGCATATTGGAGAGAAGGCTGAGCTTGTCGTGTTAAACCAGTGTAGGCATGTTCCTTCGTTCGAGAAACCCACTGATTTGAACGAGACGATACTCAAATTTTTGAAGCCGGATAATTGAAAGCAGAGACCATAGAAACAGTCAAAAGGATGAATTCCTTGAATGAAGTACATGACATTTCTAAGTAGAGGCAATGAGTTTGGAAGAGGTGGGGGCCTTCAGGCCTGCTTCCTTAGCGGTAATTACACATGGCATTATATTTCTAATTTCCAAGTAGTTTTCATGATGAATTTTCCCTCTCATTGGCATTGAATCATGCTCCTATTCCCAAATTATGTAAGCTCTTCATTGCACTCTGTGGGAAGAGCTAGCCGAGGCACATTCGATTCTGAAAAAACAAAAAATGTCCACCGCTTACCAGCTCTGGTGCAACAGGGTTAAATGTTGCATAGCACTTGTGGTCTAATGTCAATCTTCAATATTCAAAGCGGAGGCTCCAGCGATCAAGAAAACAACTATTCAATTTCATTTAGTCGTGGTCATTTATACTATTGGATTTTGGATTCGAGAGATAGGTCAAGCTCTCGATCGTTTGAGTTGTCGTATTTAGGGAAATTATGGATTTGAAGAACAATTATCAAGGCATCGCACACTGATGAACCTTGTCTTTTGGTTGCTCGGCAGTCATGGCATTTAGCAGTTTATGGAAAGAGTAGTAAACATCAACATTTTTCTTTAATTCAACACATTCAAAACCCACATTTTTCGGATCAGAAATCGAAATATAGAACATCGAGACATATGGGTTCATCTTTCACCTATTCATAGGTCTTACTCATCACAACGCTCTCCAGATGGGAAGAAGGTATATGCTAGCAATGGGAACAGTGATTCAATACCTAGATCTCCATCAGTTCAGAAGGAATCTCAATCTCCTGTTGCCCCAAGAAGAAGTTGGCACTCAAGCTCTCAATCACGTTCCAGGTCACCTTCAGGTTCTCGTTCAAGGTCTGCGGATTCATCCGCGAGCGACTGAATACCAAATAGCTAAGTTGTTGAAGTCTCGTGTAAAGTAAATTGTTGATAACAATTTGGCTGCTTTTAAAAGCTCAGACTTGGAATTTGAAAATGGCACGTTCTGAACTATAAATACTCGAGACCCATAAAGATTTTGCAGAAACAGTAAAATGGGGTAGAACCGAAAATTCTAAAGGAATTTAAGATGCTCACATAAAAACACAGATTAAACAATCTATGGATAAATACCCATAAAAAATCAAATTTGTTTTCCTTAACAAACGCTAAATAGATTGCATACCAATTAACATGTTTGGTAGAATTTTCCAAAAGCTTGCATAGCTGAAATCTCCACCTTCACTTCATCTGCATTACTGGTGGCTTCGATATCACATTAATACAGAAGTTTCCTCAGACACTTAATTTTATTAATAATGGAAAATAAATTACATAACAAATTGCAAGAGTTTACAAACGTAAACTTCCACTCATTTGCAATTAGGAAACTAACCTATTTATAAGCTATATGTCCTAACTTAATTTAGTTATGGTCCACTTGAAAAAATAACAAGTTGAATCCCAAAAATGATATCTAATATAATGCACTGCGAAAACCCCTCATACTTAAAATAACAAGTGTCAATTTACAATAAATGATCTTCTATCCAATCTACTAACTTTATTCCTATTTTAGAGCCTAAGATACGACTCAATTCTAGAGTCCTATCTTTGCTAACAATATTCTATTTCTAAGTGTCTCTAATATTTATTAAATATTCTAATTTAATAAGTATTTTTATCCTAACTTTACATTATTGTATTTGGATCATCTAACATAATATAGCAAAGACAAGATCTGCATTGGAGCGTAGGAAGGAGGCTACTCAACAAATAAAGGAGGGCACAAACACTTCTGTTTAGGGTATGTTCTACCTCGCACTATTTCAGGATGGACGAGACCCATTACAGTCTATGGTAAGTGTGAAGTATAGGTCTATTGTTGGTGCGATAAAGAAATGATATATAACAAAGCAAGAAGGCAAGAAATGGTGCGAAGGAGGAGGCAGATCTGCAATGTCTCAAGGTCACTAAATTTCGGCCTTGGGACTACACCATATCTCGTATATCTCAGGTAAGGTTTAGGATCACAAGGGTACAGCAAGAAATCTTAGGAGAAGTGTCTAGGTGATCAAATCTAGATCAAGGAAGAAATAATAGAAGGCTAAGGACCGAGCTTCCATAGGGTTGGTGTTGTTCAGTTCAGAAAAGGAAGATCATCATAAGTAGTCGAGAAGAGTAGTGACAAGGGTATTGTAGGCATACTAGTTTCAAGGGTCTGTGTCATAGTTATGGTACTCATAAATTGAAGATCTATAAGAAGAATTAGTTTCAATTTTTCCTCTCCAAGAGAGAGAGGTTTTTTCCCTATCTTGAAAACCTAAAATTTGTGTCTCTTGTGTTTTGATAATTGACTTGATGAAAGAAATAATAAGTTAACGAATATAATATCTAAGTAAAGAAGCATAACAAGTTCACAAGTAATTATCATGAAAGATAAATTGAATTAAATGCCCTCATTTCTCAACAAATGGGTCGAGACTGATAGAGGGTGAGCATGTATGAAAAATGATTTTAAAAATATAAGAGTTGAGAGGGTTGAAGGTTGAAAGGGTTGAGACCATGGAAGACAAATTTGATGGAATAGATATGAGAATTTGTAATCATATCCAAATGTCAGGAGAGCTGTAAAGCAAAGGCAAAGATAGAGACAGAAAATGTGAGATGAAAATTAAAACATCCGGCTAAGTGAGAGCTATAGCAGAGAGCATCCATATTAATATGAACAGAGCACCCATGGATACAAATCTAAAAATATATGAAATAATGGTCTGCATGGTTCCACAGGTTGGTGCATGCACATCAGGGAGTTAATGCTTCATTCAGGTGGCTACCTCAAAAACAAATAGGGAGTCGGTGCCTCCTACAAGTGGGTGCTAGCAAATTAGGGAGTTGGTGCTTCCTGTTGGTTGGGGCCAACAAAACAAATTAGGCATTCGGTGCATCTTGTGAGTGGGTGCTCATGAAAATTGATGTAATTAGAAATCATAGATTTAGCTTTACATCATAACAAAACAAGATTTTTTATTTTCTCCATTTATGGGTTTCCACATAAAATTAGTTGTCATATGTGTGTGTGGATTATGGTATTATTATGTAGTTCATGCGTTGATTCGTTTTTTTAATTGAATGATATGTTGGTGAATGGTTAAATGGTTAAATCTGGTGATAATTGTAAAATTGGCCATAATA
Organism: Pinus albicaulis; assembly: GCA_034641835.2. NCBI lineage: Eukaryota > Viridiplantae > Streptophyta > Pinopsida > Pinales > Pinaceae > Pinus > Pinus albicaulis. The sequence continues at coordinate 1,224,519,441 of CM076582.1, read as the reverse complement.
TTGATTCACACCCCCCTCTCTTAATATTAACCTCATTTCCAACAATCGATATCATAGTGGGTTCCTTAAGGAACAATTTAACCAATGGAAGGTAGATCCAAGGAAATATGGCCAATAGAACGAAGAATAAAAACAAGCCATCTCAGAGGAAAACAAATCATATCAAAGGTTGTGAATGTACAATCAATGTACTAGACATTGTAAATGTCAATGAAGATGATCTGCTTTATTGTGAATGGAGAAGAGCAATCAAATGCAGCACAATCCACTTTATAAATAATATCACAAGAGACCATGGATTATATGAATTGGCTTACTCCAGAGGGAACATTATTCTTGAATAAATCAGAATATTTACTCTGGAAGGTAAGAATGAATGTCTATTTAATAGCTTCTAATTTAGATGTATGGGTGTCTTTGTTAAAAAGTGTAACTAGGTTTGATCTTTATAATGACTTGAAATTATGATTTTATGTAAATGAAGAAGACAAAGAATAATAAAATGTATTATGTTGCTTGCTTCATGTGTTTCATGAGCAAGGAGTTTTTATTATAATTCAAATACTTATTCTTGATGTCTTTAGGTATTTGTCGTCTTGTCATAAAGGTAATTATATTCATGTAAATGAAGTCATGTTACACGTGTAAAAGGCAGGTCATCTATGTAAAAGTTTCACTCTAAGACATTGTCACTATACCTCTTGAAGTCAATCAAAAGATGGATAAAATTATCCTTGCAAATAATTTGGCTTAACTTCAAGTCTCATGTCATCCTAATTAGATGAGATCAATGACTATATAAAGGTGACTCGATCTCAATGCATCACCAAGAACTTTGGATCAATCTGCAATAGAAAGTATGAATCAAAGTGCAAGAAGTATAAGGGTAATACAGTGAGGAGGAAGACTACAAGAAGTGCGTAAAGGTATCTATATTTTTCATACTAAGTATGCACCTTCATCACTGCAATCTCAGCGAATACTGAAGGTTGTTTTAAGGCTTATAAATTTCGGTCTAAGGTTGTCAACGAGTGTAGAAGGGTGCTAAAAGGAGGCCGAAAGGAGGAGACTCTTGGAGTCCGAAGGAAGGAGACTATTGGAGGTCAAAGATACTGTGTCAACGGTTGCGGAGTAGAGACCACTATTCTCTAGGCGATAGTACTAGATAGTGCGAGGAAAGAAGGACATAATTGAGAAGGCCAAGAAGAGAAATAGATAGTGAAAAGTGTCTTGGAGGAAATCTTGTGTCAAGTGTCTTTGTCAAGGGTGATGTTATTTGTCAATTGAAGCATCTATAAGAAGAGATTTGCATATTTTCCCCTCAAGAGGAGGGGTTTTGGCCCTGGCTTGCATCCTACATATTGTGTCATTTTTCTTATTGTTTTTGTAACTTTTTGATTTATTGTTTATCTTAATAACAAGAATCAAAGATAAATAAGTTAAAAGGTACCACAAGCAGTTATCAAGTAAGAGAATTGAATTAATCATTTCACTACTAAATTCTCAACATGGTATCAGAGCTAATGTCATCTAAGGTCATCATGGAGTTCATAAAGATAATTTCAAGTCATCTAAATAAAGGTTTCAAGAAGATCTAGAACTTCTTATGCTCTTACAATGAGGTATCAATCATAGAAAGGGATGAAGGTCTTTCCTTAGCCCTCTGTGGTACTTTTCAAGAAGAAGACATTTGGGTAATTGACAGTGGTTCTTCAAGACACATGGTTGGCCGCTCAAATCAATTAAAAAATTTATCAAAGGGAAAATCCACTTACTCTTTGGAACTTGGAGACAACAATACCTACCCCGTAAAGGCATTGTATCTACATCAATAAAACTTGAATACAGAAGCAACATCTACCTCAATAATATTCTATTTGTTCCATATTTGCATAAAAACTTCCTTTCAATTTCAAGCTTAGAGGACAAAGGAGATAGAGTAGCTTTCATTCATGGAAAGGTTGTTTTTTTGGGAAAAGAATCAAATATAAACCAAGCCAAATTTATTGGCATTCAAGAAGGAAGGCTCTACATATTGTTATCCCCTATAGCCCAAGCCCTAGTACATGTTGAAATCAGTGCCTATGAACTATGGCATCGAAGATTTGGTCATCTCCATTTCAAAATCCTTCGTTCCCTAAGTTCCATTGTATAAGGAATCCCAAATCTTAAAGAAGACTATGGAGGTGTATGCAAGGGATGTGCATTGGGAAATAATGTCAAGGGACCATTTAGAAGCAGTGCTTCATGGTCAAAATATATCTTGGATCTCATCCACTCTGATATGCATGGTCCTATGACTCCAAAATATCTTAGAGGTCATATGTATAATGTCACCTTCATAGATGATAATTAAAGAAAAACCTGGGTTTATCTATTAAAAACCAAGGATGAATTTCTCACAAAATTTTAAGAATTCAAAGCTGAAGTTTAAAATCTTACAGAAAGAAAAATCAAAGTTATAATATCTGATAATGGAGGAGAATATACATCCAAGGAGATCATAGCATTCTGTAAGGAGTCAAGGATTAAGAGGGACTTGATAGTTCCATACAATCCTGAACAAAATGGTGTTGCAGAAAGAAATAATAGATCCATTGAAGAAAGTGTAAAAGAAATGCTTCATGATCAGGATCTACCAAAGTTCCTATGGGGAGAAGCAACAAAAACAACAGTCTATATTCAAAATATATGTCCTCACAAATATCTAGATAATAAAACTCTGGAAGAATTATTTACTGGAAATAAGCCATCCGTAGATCATCTTTGAATCTTTGGGTGTCATGTATATATCCATATACCAAAGGACAAAAGAAATAATCTGGATCCTTCCAGAATGAAGGGAACTTTTGTTGGGTATAGCAACTCATAAAAAGCATATATAATTTACATGAAGGATGGACATCACATAGAAGTTAGCCATGATGTTATATTTGATGAGAGCATAGGATTCAAGAAATCAAAATATCTTTCCATGGACTTTGATGATGAAGAACTTTCGATATTCGAGGAAGAAGTGAACTAGGAAGAAAAGGAATCTAACCATGAAGAAGAAGGTCCCAGTGAACCTATTCAACCAGTGGTCATACCTGAAACAAGAAAAATACCTAATTGGTTGAAGTACACACTACTTTATGCAGAAGGTCATCGAGTAGTGAAGGGGAAATTTAGAGAAAGTAAGAAACCCAAAATATATTTTGGGTATGTTGCATACATGATGAAGCTTACAGAAGCAGAACCATCCACTTTTGAAGAGGTTGTACATAATCCTGAATGGAAGAATGCCATGAATGAAGAATACCAATCCATCATGAAGAATGGAGTATGGGATATTGTACCTAAACCCGAGGAAACATTTGTGGCTACTTCCAAGTGGATCTATAAGATCAAACATGCTATTGATGGAAGTATAGAAAAATATCAAGTAATATTTGTGGCTAGAGGATTCTCTCAACTTGAAGGCAGTGATATATGAAGAAACATTTGCTCCTACTACAAGATATACAATGATTTGATCATGAGTCTCTCTGGCTACATCGATGGGATAGAACATCCATCAAATGGATTTCAAGACTCTATTTCTGAATGGCACAATCGATGAAGAAGTATACATAGAACAACCCTTGGGATTTGAAGTCAAGGATAGAAATGAATATGTGTGCAGGTTAAATAAAGCATTGTATGGCCTCAAGCAAGCACCAAGGGTGTGGTATGCTAGGATGGATGCATATCTTCAAAGGCTAGGCTTCACGAAAAGTTCTGCTAACTCAAACCTATATATCAAAGTGGAAAAAGGTGAACCGATAATTATTCTTCTATATGTAGATGATCTTCTCTTGACATGTGTAGAAGGTCAAATCGAAGAATGCAAGAAACAACTAGTAGAAAAAATTGATATGAAGGATATTGGGTTAATGAATTACTATTTGGAACTAGAAGTCTGGCAAGGACCTGATGAAATCTATTTGGGTCAAGGAAAATATGTGATCAAGACATTGAAGAGGATTGACATGATGGATTGAAAACCTATGACCACTTCGATGATCACAAACTTGAAGAGACTTACAAGTTCTGATTCAAATCTGGTGGATCCTTCCAAATATAGACAATTTATTGGCTCACTGATGTACTTTGTGAATACTCAACTAGACATATGCTTTGCAGTAAATATTCTCAGTCAGTTCCAAGTGGAGCCGAAGTAGGATCATTAGTTAGCATAAAAACACATTCTGAGATATCTTTAAGGAACCATTAACTATTTTCTAAAATATGATAGAAGAAATGATGTCCAACTAATTGGATATACATATTCCAACTAGGGAGGCAGTGAACAATATAGATGGAGCACTACCATAGGATGCCTTAGTTTGGGATCCTCTATGGTCTCATGGATGAGCAGAAAGAAAGACATTTTTGCTTTGAGTAGTTTTATGGTTGAATATGTTGCAGCCTGTGAAGTGGGAAAAGAAGTGGTCTGGTTGAGGAAGTTATTATCCCACTTATTTGAAGGACCGATGGACCCTATAGTGATACTCTGTGACAACACCATTTGTATATGTTTTTCTGAAGATCCTGGATTTCATGGAAAGACAAAGCACATCAAAAACAAGTATCACTATATTAGATAGCTAGTAAAAAATGGTGTGCTACAACTTCAGTATGTTTCCATTGATTAACGGGTAGTTGATATATTGACAAAATCACTTCCAAACAAGAATCTTGTGTATCTAAGAGACAAGATTGGTTTGGTGTATGTATCCTCCCTATATGAGAGGGAGAGATAAACACACATTCTTGTTTTCACTGGAAGAAAGAATGGAGGATTTGGTAACCATCCGGCATCTGATACTCTTTGAGAATGTGGTAGGACATTCAGGACAAGAGTAGTAGTGGACCTATATTCTTTGAGGATTAGCTACCCAAGACAAGAATAGTCCAAGAAGGTCATACTCGGTGAACACCCAGGTGGAGTGTGTACCTTGGATACAATGGTGACGGCGTCTATTGGCATTGGTCTCACCAGCATTGTAGCTCATGGTCTCGTAAAGAGATGGTGTTGTTAGTCAAGGCCTTGCTATGTGACAATGTAGGATTGATATTATGCTAGAAATAGATGGGTTACAAATCTGACTCTTCTTATGAGATCTCTTCATATTGAGAATGACCAAGTACCATTATGAATACCTCCATAGTTAAGAGGGAGTGTTGAAAAGTGTAACTAGCTTTGGTCTTCATAATGACTTGTAATTATGATTTTCTGTAAATGAAGAAGACAAAGAATAATAAAATGTATTATGTTGTTCACTTCATGGATTTCATGAGAAATGAGTTTTTATTATAGGTCAAAAACTTCTTCTTGATGTCTTTAGGTATTTCTCATATTTTCATAAAGGTAATTAGATTCATGTAAATGAAGTCATGTTACACATGTAAAAGACACATCATCTATATAAAATTTTCACTCCAATACATTGTCACTATACCTCTTGAAGTCATTCAAAAGATGGATAAAAGTTTCCTTTTGAAGAAGTCAGCTTACCTTCATGTCTCATGTCGGCCTAATTAGAGGAGATCAGTCACTATTAAAGGTGACTCGATCTCATCATATCACCAAGAACTTTGGTTCAGTCTGCAATAGAAAGTGTGGATCACAGTGAGAGAAGTATAATGGTAATACAGTGAGGAGGAAGACTACAAGTGTCTAAAGGTATTTATATATCTTGGACTAAATTTGCTCCTTCATCAGTGCAATCTCAAGGAATACCCAAGGTTGCCACAAGGTTTATAAATTTTGGTCTCGGGTTGTCAATGAGTGTAGAAGGGTGCTGGAAGGAGGCCGAAGGGATGAGACTCTTAGAGAACGAAGGAAGAAGACTATTGGAGGTCGAAGGTACTGTGTCAAAGGTTGCGGAGTAGAGATTGAGATCCTCTAGGTGACAGTACTAAACAGTGCGAGGAAAGAAGGATAGAATTGAGAAGGTCAAGAAGAGCAAGAGATAGTGACAAGTGTCTTGGAGGAAAACTTGTGTCAAGTGTATTTGTCAAGGGTCTTGGTATTCGTAAATTGAAGCATCTATAAGAAGAGATTTGTGGGTTTTCCCCTCTGAGAGGAGGATTTTTGGCCCTGGCTTGCATTCTACATATTGTTTCATTGTTCTTATTGTTTTGGTAAATTTTTTATGTATTGTTTATCATAATAACAAGAATCAAAGATAAATAATTTAAAATTTAACACAAGAAATTATCAAGTAAGAGAATTGAATTAATCATTTCCCTTCTGAATTGTATACGGTCTATAGAGATTGAGGAAACGATGGCGAGCGCAAAAATTAGGGTTTACTGTTATGGGTTCCTCTATGGCGCTGGGTCAGCCGCTCCCTTGTACTTTGAAGAATGGAGGCTTCTTTCCGGCCTGGAGGTTCTGAGCCCCTTCTGCAGGCTACCCACAATCGACAAACCTCTGTGCACTTGCAGAGTTAGATGTCATGAGCTTCTTGCAGACTCAAGCCCATCTCGAGCCTTCTGCAATAAAGAGGTTAGCACCATTAATTCAGATCTGCTAGTTGTTCTCCGCGTGTTCAAGCTATTGGTTGCAAACCGAACTCTGAAGGGCTGCAGAATCCAGCATTGGCTACTCCTCAGCACATAGGCGGACGCTGACGGCGCGGTCCCATATCTTGCAATCGCTTCTGGCAGCTCGGCAACAGCTGCCCTCACAGTAAGGTGAAGGATTTCAGTTGAAGCCCAATATTGGGGTTTTTTTCCACCTCTATGGGCTACCGCCTACCTTGTTGAAAGTAAGGAATCAGAGGCTTTCACTAATGACTCAGCCGCATTAGATACTGCCCGAGCTAATACATATCTCCACAGCAAAACGATGGCTATTTGTTGGACACAAGATGCTTCAGAACATGCGATCCAAGCAGGTGAGTCATTAGACTCCACCTCCACAGCTTACCGGAAGCAGATTTGTTTCTCGGACCAGCCAGATCTGCTAGAAGAAGCACCTGCATTTCAAATCCAAATCACACTCCTCTCTGGCAAGACGATGATGCAATGGGTGCATGCAACAGATCTTGTGCAGGATCTTTTGAAAAATCTCGAACTCCGACTGGGGATTCCCTTCTCTTATCAGAGATTGCTATATAAAGGTAAATAGCTAAAGGACCCCCTTCCCCTCTCCTTTTAATGTATTCAAAGGGATGATTCTATTGTGGTTACCTCTCGTCTAAGAGGAGGGTCCTTTGGGCAGACCACCTCTGCTCCTCAATTCTCTTATAAAGATGCAGTCCATAAAGATGCAGCCCATCTTCAGTCTTCTTCGAAAGCAGCTCAACCAACTATGGCTCCCAAGCCATTTTTGGTGGATAAATCGAAGGAAATTCCTTCTATCAAATTCTTTGATCCTTTGATTGACAATCACTACCAGAAATTTGCAGAATCCGCAATCATATGCAAATTTAATGGTCTATGGCCTTGCACAGCAGATTTATACCAATGGATCCATACCAACTGGACTAAAAAAAGCAAGATCTACTTATGCTTGAAATGCTTCTTCATTGTGGCTTTTGACTTAAATGAAGATTACCATAAAGCCTTAACGGGAGGCCCTTGGTTCTGGGGCACGGCTGGGCTTTTCCTCACCCCATGGTTTCCAGACTTCGACCCTTCTACAGCTGTCATCACCAAACTTCCCATTTGGGCCAGGCTCCCGAACCTTCCGACGCATCTATGGCATATCTATGTTTTCTTAGCCATTGGAGACACCTTAGGACGTTATCTCGCTACAGATACCTCAATAAGGGAGAATGGACTCTACACCTACGGCAGATTTTGTGTGGAAATAGATATTAGCAAAGGATTGCTGGATCAGATCAACCTCAAGATTTGGGATTTCCATTGGACACAAACCTTGGATTATGAAAATACAGCCTTCCGTTGCCGCCATTGTCATCAAACGGGGCACCTCCAAAATGCATGTTCCCAATTCCTTGACAAAAAGAAGAATCTAAATCACAAACCCAAATCCAAGAGCTGGATTCCTTGTGTTCCTCCCCCCCCCATGGATGATATAGACTCCTCTAGCTCGGATGAGGAGGAAATTGAAGCAGATGGGCAGAATGATGGGTCTCCGTTGGACGCTCCCTCAGCCAGTCCTGCAGACCCCTCTGCCCCGCCGAACTCTCAGAAACACTCTCACGTGTCTTCGTCCTCTGACTCTAATAAGGATATTCCGTCCCCAGGGCATAATAGTCTACAACTATTCATGGCTCAACCAAATTCCACTGGCTGGGTCAAATTTAGCAAGAAAAATGGGAAAAAATGTCGTTTGGTAGTATCCACCCACACTGGGTAGATACCTCTGTTCAGATCTAGCTTCTTTGCATTTCCATGTTATCTTTTTGCTCATTCCTTGATTGTCATCCAGGAGCGAGGTTGATAGCCTATCACCTATGGCTCCCATGCTTTTCAGCTTCGCTTGCATGCAAGCTTGATTGTACTATATGTTTCTTCTCTTAATAGAATTAGTCTTATTCAGGAAAAAAAATGGTCTATAGAGATTGGAGTAAAAAATTAATATGATACTGAAGTGTTAGAGTAGTGTCTCCCAAAGGCTATGAATTTTGTCCATTTTTGTATAATTTTGTATTGTTTAGTCTAACGCAGGGGTTTTGGGGTGGGTCAAAGCCCCTAACGCATTGTAAATGGGTCAAGGGTAGACCAAGAGTCCGCAAACCACGGTTTGAGGACCATTGGATGCATAGGCTAAATCGTTATAAATAGATGAACCTTTTTTGAGTCATAGGTAGGAATGAATAGAGATTGATGCGAAGTACGAACTGTTAAGTCTGTGGTAGGATTGTTTGGGTTAGGACTCATGCTGGCTGTGTGCGCAGAGATCCTCTGTCTTGCTGTGTGCGAACGCTGCTGGCTGTGTGCACGGGTGGTAATTTGGGAATGTAAGAAGATTTTTGGGTAATAATATAGATGTGTGAAATTATTGCGGATATTTGATGTTATCTGGACCTGGTCTGTTATGGTTGATGCGGACTTGAGTTATATTATCTGTTTGTAAGCTGCAAACTGTCTATGTTTATGATAAATGCATCTGTGAACTGTTAATCTCCTGTGAATATAATGTTATGTGATTATCGCTGATGGTACACACGTGGATGTGTGCCTATTAATTAGATCTAATAACTGTATTCTGGTTACTTATTAAAACTCCTACGAAAAACCTCTGGTTGTATAGATCTGATAATTGTGGACCGACTTGACTTACCTGCTCTCTCCCAGTGTGCAGAAACTCGGTTCCAGCACCCTCCCATACTGCTTCGGGTGAGACGTTGGCCTACGCAAGCAGGTCACTGCCAAAAGGGCTAGTAGTATAGGGGTTCTTTTGCAAACCTTAACTTTCAAACCTGGGTCAGGACCCCTCGAGCCAACAAATGGTTCTGTTGCCGGGACCAGAAGCATTTTGAGAGAGATCGTGTAAAAACAACAAATTACCGTTGGATGGAGCAGGAAGACGGCATTTAATGCGATGATTTTGGGAGATTTTTTACCATTTAATTGATGGTAAGTCCCGCACGAATTCTACCCTATCATTGGGCAGTACCCAAGGCTATAAAATAGGTAAGATAGATCAGACACAGGTTCCTTATTGCTCGAATAGCTTGTACTTAGCTTGGTTGTCCTGGAAAAAGTTGTGTTGTAAGACATTATGTGCCCTAGCATCTCGTTCATGTCTGAGCAGCCTACCCCCTCTGACAGTAGCAATCCTAAGTTCATATTTTGCACCAGAATGACGGCCACGAACCTTGCCAAACTTTTGGAGCTAGTAACCTCAGTATACCAAGACATTGAGGAAGTGGTGGAGGTCGAATCCAAAGTCGAAGAAATCCTCTCCACACCTAGCCCTACCACCCGAAAAGGAAAAGAAAAATCTCAAGGCTCAGGCAAGCCCCCGAATCCTATGAAATGGGCCGCATGAAAGCCCCATACCTCCCCGCGCAACGTGAAATCCCCGCGGGCTGCTCAGGAGGAGGCCCAGCCTGCCGAGCCGATCAATTGGTTTCCCCCCTTCATACAACCACGCAGGACATCGATGCGTACGCGAAAGAACCTCGATGGCTTGATCACTTACCTGCAGATGCCACTGACCCCAGGGGAGGTCCCCATCATAGGTGAACCTTTTGGCCGCCTTCATGAAGTTAAGTTCGATGATCATGATTTGGCCAACTTTGAGGCCTTCCCTAAGCTAGTGCCCAAGTTATACCTTGATGCGGTTCATGGCACCGAAGAGGTCAAGGTTGTCCCTCAATGACGGGTACGTGGTTTGGCAGGGTCCGAGCTCCTAAATCTTCTTAGGATGCCCCACTTTGGACACTACAATGTAACAGACTGGCTCGCATGACAATTTCTTGCGCTAATTCATGACGGATGCCTGTGGATCCAGGACAGGATCCCCATTGACGCTACGCTCGTGCATTGGATTACTGGTCTCCCCATGAGCGGACCAAACCCCCTGAAGCACGTGGGTAAGAAATATGAGGGGGAGACTGCTGAGTTTGTGCGACAAAATTATCATGCGGACCATAATACGCGAGGATTTATCATCAAAACTATCAGTGACCAAGGTATGCAGTTGGCCGCTATGTTGTTAGCATGCAAAATGATGAGGAAGTGTCAGGTCACCTCTGTTCCAGCATATGTCATTCGGTTAGCCGGCCAATGTGCGAAAGGGGTATGTTTTAACTGAGCACAGTATTTGTGCAACGAGTTTCTAACTAATGTGCGTGAATCCCAGGAGCAGGGTCGCGCCTTTTGTTACTCATGGTTGTTGTTTCTTATAGCTTTAGTTCCCTGGGAAGCTCCTGCAGAATCAGTCCTCCCAGAGATTACCGCGGACATGTGCGAAGGGGCCCGCTACGCACACTTATGGGATTCCACGGATCTATAATGGCTTGAGGACAACCAAGTGTTTTGGGTCCTCTTTCAAAGTAGCATGGCTGCAGCTATAAAATCCCGACCATGGTTGTCCCCAGTCGTATACAATAGATACAAGTGCATTGCCGCCTTTCAAGTCATTTTGCACAATGTTCAAATCTGAGCGCATAAGGAGAAAGCCTGGACCTCGCTTCCTTACATGGTGATGGACGAAGAAATCAACAACTTGATTGCGCTCTGGCCCCCTAACTGGAAAATTGGCTTCAAAACAGGCGCGAAGGGCGTTGGAAGCGCCAGCGCATCCCAAGTCAAACCCTTGTTGTCAAGAGTACCCGACAAGACACCGGTGCGACCACTCAAAAGGATGCGCAGCAGCAGAAGGACATCGAGGCAAACACCTAGACGGACCCACAGATCGATTTGGGTACAGAAGGTTTGGACACTGGAGGACCTGCCTCCCCCCGCGACACGAAGCACACAAGTGAACCGATCAGAACACCCTGGAAGAAGCAGCGATCTCAGCGAGTGGAACGCGAAGAAAGGATAGATGGGCTACCTTAGAAGAACAACAGCGGGTCGCGGTTGACGCAATTCACGTTGAGCTGTGAGCGCTCCAGTTAAAAACAAACACGTTGCAGATTAGTGCGACCCCAGTACGCCCACCCTCCGCCGCTAGTAGCGCAGCACTAGCTACAAATGACAGTCGACTATGTTCTCTCCCTGGAGCAGCTCTGGTCCTCAGTCCATCCGACCTAGGACCCCAAGTCCAGACCAGTGCAGAAGTCCAACTAAACTTAGCTCGACTACCCCATGGGGTCTTGCAGGGTCTCCACACTGTTGTCTTTCAGGAAACCCACCATCGAGACCAACAGGTGCACCAACAGCTCGGCGTAGCTGAGCAAACCATCATTGCAAAGGAGGCGGAGGTCTATCTCACCACCGCAAAGCACACAGAGCTCGAGAACACAATTCACCGACTTTGTGCAGACGTTCCCGCAGAGATTCTAGCCTCACCCACCCCTCAGGCAAAAGTAGAAAGACTGGTCGCAACACTCAAGCGGGATGAATTTCAGGTGATTAAGACACGCATGGAGCAGCAGATCGCAGATCTGCAGGCTAAGTTACAGCCTGAAACACCCCCGGAGGTCCGGGCCCAGCAAACTGCACTGGTCACCGCGGCCACGAATGTTATCACGGGGCATATCGCATAGGGAGCCCAGCTACTAGAGACTGCCATGTAGCTATGGACTAAGGTCCAGCGCGATCCAATCTTGCGAGGGATAAACCAATACCTGTGGCAAAAAGAAGAAGAGTTAGAGACAATAGAAGCCACCTTGCCCACTTTGGTGCCTACCCAGCGCTTGCAATGATTGTGCACCAGCCAAGCGCACTAGGTAGATATCGAGGACCTGTGGCAAAATAAGAAGACCCTGGGTGACCGACTGAAGCCGTGGGTGGACAAAGCCCTCAAACTGTCACAGGATGCCGATGTTGCTATTAAGCAACTGAACCAAACTTTGGAGGGTGTTACCGCTGCGACTGAGGGACAACTATCAGAAAAATTGGTCGACATTGCACAGAATGCAGCTATCCAAAGTGAAGGCGTTCTGCTTCCTTTAGCCGAGGCGATCAGAGTATTGCAGGCACAGGTTGAAGCCCCACCAGCACAGTGACTCGAGACAAGTCACAAGATTGCATTGGGGGATTGGTTGAGCAGGGTCTCCCAAAGGCTATGAATTTTTTCCATTTTTTTATAATTTTGTATTGTTTAGTCTAACGCAGGGGTTTTGGGGTGGGTTAAAGCCCCTAACGCATTGTAAATGGGTCAAGGGTAGACCAAGAGTCTGCAAACCATGGTTTGCGGACCATTGGATGCGTACGCTAAATCGCTATAAATAGATGAACCTTTTTTGAGTCATGGGTAGGAATGAATAGAGATTGATGGGAAGTACGAACTGTTAAGTCTGTGGTAGGGTTGTTTGGGTTAGGACTCCTGCTAGCTGTGTGCGCAGAGATCCTCTGTCCTGTTGTGTGCGAACCATACTGGCTGTGTGCGCAGGTGGTAATTTGGGAATGTAAGAGGATTTTTGGGTAATAATATAGATGTGTGAAAGTATTGTGGATATTTGATGTTATCTGGACCTGATCTGTTATGGTTGATGCAGACTTGAGTTATATGATCTTTTTGTAAGCTTTGAATTGTCTATGTTTATGATAAATGCATCTGTGAACTGTTAATCTACTCTGAATATAATGTTATGTGATTATAGCTAATGGTACGCACGTGGATGCGAGCCTGTTAATTAGATCTGATAATTGTATTCTGGTTACTTATTGGAACTCCTGCGAACGACCTCTGGCCGTATAGATCTAATAATTGCGAACCGGCTTGACTTACCTGCTCTCTCCCAGGGTGCGGAAACTTGGTTCCAGCGCCCTCCCATACTGCTTCAGGTGAGACTTTGGCCTTCGCAAGCAAGTCACTGCCAAAAGGGCCAGTAGTATAGGGTTTTGTTGGCAAACCTTAACTTTCGAACCTAGGTCAGGACCCCTCGAGCCAACATGAAGCTAATAAGATTATCTTGAAAGGTATATTAGATACATATTATTAGAAGGTAAGAAATTATGAGACTTCCAAATAAATGTTGGAAAAGTCGCAATGTATATATGAGCATTGTTGCTCTAATAATGAACCATATGTTAGAAAATATCCTCATGTTCTAAATACTTTTGATAGAGATAAAGAGAAGAAAAGGAAGAAGAAGAAGAAAAAGGACAAATCATCTCAAAGGAGATGTGATCTACAAGTCTCCAACCCACTGGAGATGAAGAAAATTCATATGAGATGGCATGTAGTTCAAAAGCAATAGCATATGTAGGTACCACTCAAGAAGGTGAAAGACCATCCCATGAGTAAAATGAGATAAGATCCCATGGCTATTGATTAGAAGAAAATAATAGGTGCATTCCTGATAGTGAAGAAGAAGGAATATCTCTTATGATTATAGAAGAGTCATTAGATTCAGAAAAGGAAGAAGATCTTGAAGATGAAATATCTCTTGGAAGGAAACGCATCTCTGCTTTGCAAGAGATTGAGAAACCTGCAACAATAAATATGGGTCAAAAGGAATTGTTGCAAACTTATGAGAAGAAGGATCAATATCTTAAATATTTAAATAAAGAAATTGTGGATCTGAAGACTAAGCTAGAAGAGGTCAAAAGATTGGAAGAAGTAATGGCTATTTAGCTAAAAGAAAAAGAAAAGAAAAGAAAAGAAAAAATCATTGTGAAAGACTAGAAGTTGAGATTGTCTCTTTAAGGAGTGATCTAGAAAAGGAGAACAATTGGCTGAAATTTAAAAAGAGTACCAAGATCTTGGATAAGATTCTGACAGGAATGAAAGATCTCCCCTAATCAATATGAACTTGGATATGAATAAGAATCAATCACAAAGAAGGTAGAAGGTAAAGAAGTAGACAGTCATGTTGGAGGAGATAAAAAGGTATACCATAAATAAATCCAAAGGAAGGAAGTTTTGAGCAACAATAGCAACAAAGAAATATAAAGCACGGAAATAGACATCAACAACAACAACGAAGTCTACAGCAACAAAAAATAGTTCACATTAACAATAGCAACAACTACATAGAACGAGTAAGAACCAATAGAGGTCCTTTAAGGACAAAATCATCAAAGGAAAAGTACTCCCAGGTACCAAAGGTTATTTAATGGCTACTACTTTTCTTGCTATAATTATGGGCATAGATCAATAGAGTGTAGACATTATGTAAGAAATAAGAATGTGTTGAGTGGCAGTAATCATAGAGAGTATAAGAAATAAAAGAATGGTGAAAAAGATGTGAGGAATTATAATTCCTTTGCTCCTATTTCAATTCATGTTGAATGCTACAATTGTGGCAAGTTTGGGCACAAAGAAAGAGAAAGGAGATACAGGAAGTTAAGGCCTAACTCTCGCGGTGTTCAATCAAAGGTTGATCCAATGGCTAAGAACATACACAAAGAGGTAGTGGAGAATGAATTTTCTTTCATTGATCAGCGTCAAGGAAGCGTGCTAAGAGGATGAAGGAAGCAACTGAGATATGATTTTTCTCTCAAGAAAAATCAAGGTAAAATTAAAAGATATGGTTTTTTTATTCCCATTGTGGATCTCTCTAAAAATATGAGTTGCAACAAGCACAGACTTCAAGCAAGTAAAAGATGCAGAATCCCAATCAATCTTCTAGCGCAAATCAAGAAAAAATGGAGGAAGAAGATTTGGATGAAGAAAGAGGGAATAAAGAAGAAGTGTAAGTTAGAACTGCACATCCAAGATGAAACTTAGACGAGGCTAAATAAGAAATTAGAAGAAGATGCCCCTATCAAGACTCAAATCACCAAGGTGTGGAAGAAAAGGAAGGAAATCTACTCAAAGGGAGTAGATCTCTAGTTTCTCTTCATTGAAAAGAAGAGGATGGCTTCAAGTTAAGCCAAAAGTGTCAAATGCAAGCAACAAGAATAAATATATAAAGTTGTGCATATAAATATTTAACGGAATGTTGAGCACATTTTTTGATACTAAGTTAAATTCATGTATTTGTATATAATAGCATTGTAGGACAAAGAGAGAATGCAACCAGTAGAGTATAAGGGGTGGTACATAGCAACATTTCATGATACATGAATAGGATGAGATGCAGCAAAATAATGGTGTGCTAAAAGGGAATAAAAGAAAAGTTAGGTTTGCGGGAACTTTCTTCCAGTAGAAGAAAAGAAGGTATATGTCAGGAGATTAGAAATAAGAATGCATATCCTCACAAGGAGCTACACAATCAGTAGAAGTAGGCATCATCAATTGGCTCCAGGAAGGCTTGATTGGTTTAGCAAGGAAGGAAATAAAAAGTTTGCGCATATTATATGATATACTCTTATTTTGTTTTAAGTGGCATATTTGTTTATGCCTAGCAATCATGAGCACATGTAAATAGTCAGTGTAGCCTTACATATACCTTAGTTTTCGATTTGGATCTCTAGTTCAATTAGTATACTTTGGTTCAGTTGGAGCAACCTTTTGTATTTGGACAACTCTTTTTAAGAGAAGCATCCATGGAGAAATTTTCTCAACCTTGGGAAACTAGCCTAGCACATCAATGTTGAGAAAGCACGCAATCGGTGTCACTTGATAATAACAACAACCCCTATTTAGAGTGTTGTGACTTCATGGGGAGAAGAGATGATTTTCCTAAGGATATAGAGATAATGATGAGCTTGATCAAGGGGAGTGTGCATAGTCACATATGCAGTAGTAGTCCAATATGTTAGGTCCCTATAATACTAGTGTATCCCTTTATTGTTGTTAGTGTAGCCCCCTTATTGTTATTATTATACCCATGTAACCCCCATATTGTTACTATTGTGCCCTTAAATAATTATTGTTAGGTCAGCTAGGATTATATTGTGGCCCCATGGACTCCTATATATAGAAAGGAGGTTTTGTCATTTGTACTATCCAAGAATTGTCCATTTATGTAATGTAAAGGAGGTTGCCCCCTCAAAGTCGCTGAATTCTAAGGCGTTGATCTCTCTTTTCTTCTATTTTTGGAGCTGGTTTCATAACAGAAGACAATGCAACCTCTTATATGCTATCAGGAAAAGTGATATCAACAACCACAGAGTGCCAAGAACTGGATGAGCTCAGGGGGATCATATCAAGCATATTTTGTACTCTAGAGAACATTAGCATCCACGAGAATCCACAAGGACATTTTTTCTTGATTGTAAACATTGTTATCTTGTGACATTGGTGTCAAAAAAGGAAATTTTGTCCTCCTTAGTGAAATGAAAATAAAATCTCATAGTAGCAGGTCTATTTGCTAAGGACTATTTTTCAGGTGATTTTGGCCAAAATTACCAGTCATTGTGGTTGTATTCGAGTGTGGATGGTGCCATGGTCATTTATTTAAGATAAAAGAGATATCAACCACTAAGAATAAGGAGATAAGAGGGAAAAGAAAAATATGTCTCCCTTTGCCATTAAGGCTCAAGCATTGTGACACTAGGAGTCTAGCAGTGTTAAAAGGGGATAATGAGCAAACTTTGGTTTCTCATAAGGAAATCTTGAGCATCAACAAAGAGATAAATGTATTCCTCTGCCATTAATGTCAAGGGGGAGAGAGAGAAATCACAGCATCTGCTTGTGGGAGATTTTCATTAATTCCAAAGGGAGAGATTGTTTGTTAGGTCCCTAGAATACTAGTGTAGCCCCTTATTGTTATTGTTAGTGTATTGTTGTGCCCATTTAGTCCCGATATTGTTATTATTGTGCCCCATAAAATCCCACATATGTTATTGTTGTGCCCTTACATTATTATTGTTTTGTCAACTATGATTATATTGTGACCCCTCAGACTCTTATAAATAGAAAGGGGTTTTTGTCATTTTAATCATCCAAGAATTTTTCATTTATGTAATGTAAAGGAGGTTTCCCCCTCAAAGAGGATAATTTTTAAGTCGTTGATCTATCTTTTCTTCTGTTTGTGAGTTGGTTGCATAATATTGTTGGAATTTTTTTATTGGCATTGATGTCAACCTCAGTGAATGGGGGATCGTTGGCATTGTTGTGTTGGCACTTAGCAGTAATGAGAGAGCTTGCAGAGATAGTGAATAAATATGGAGCTTGGTAGTGGATCCCAATGAGAATGGAACCTTGGAATGAAACTCGATGTCAAGATTAGGGGGAGTTCGTTTTCAATTGAGGTCTTTAATTGAGAACCATCATAGTAGCAAGATAAGCTATGAACCCTCAAAACTATATGAATGTAACAAGTGGATGTATCATGTAATGGCATGTTGGTTGAAGGCATTTTGTCTACAGAAGATCATCTTAGATGCTCCTTCAAAGATCATGGTTGGATATCCCTCAGAAAGACCTTTCCAATAGTATATGGCAGTTGCAAAAACCCCCAAGGGATTAAAATTTATGGAAAATTTGAAGTTTGGCAGGGTTCCAAGGCCTCAAGATTCTAATTGATTGATAAAAGATGTGATACAGACTAATTCACATTATCTTCTAAGTATATTGACATTCGTGCCCCGGCGATTTTCTATCGGAATGGTGTGTTAGTGGTCTTGTTGTTGACATAACCCGTGAGACAGGTTTTATTCCTATCAAAAAGCTATTATATTTCCATTCATACCGTAACGTCATCGTTCCCTGGGATCATGTCATCACACCCAGAGATCACGTCACCGTACCTCGAATCCTTGGCTAGTGGTCTAGCAGTCCCATGATTGATAGAGACGGCAATCAGGAATATTCACAGCATATGATGTGAAAATTGTTGTTTGTGACTTGAGAACATGGATGGAGGTTAAGCATTGGCAAGAGGGAAGGATGCAAAACCAACTCCGAGAAATAGAGATTCTTCCCAAGCACATCAAATGACATAAATTTCGCAACCCGAAACTTTTAAGTTAACAAAGGAAAATGTTGGAAAATAAAGGACCCGAGGCCTCTTCCTCTTTATGAGATGACATGGAACATGAAGAGGTGGCGCAAGCCTATTGGTTAACAGTGATGAGTTGGAAGATGGCATGGAAGAGTGATAATGCAGTTGCACCTTGTGGGTATGACACGTAGCATGCTAACTTGGCATTTTTAGGTGGCCAAGTGGGCCATATCTAGTTGACCTATGGCACCAACCATCAAGTGACACATGATTGTTAGAAATTAAATAACATAGAAAGGGAACACATAAAATTAGAAAATAAACACAGAAACACATAAAACAAGAGAGACACAAATATATGTGGTTCACCCAATTTGGGCTACATACACGAAGAAACATCTAGTCATTCCTTTTATATTATCCAGAAAAATGAAGGGCTACAACCTACAACAAATCGATTATAACTTCCTCTTCGCTCTTACACAGTCTCCTATATTTTTCCCTCACACAGAATGATACATAGTCACAATAAAATTCCCTCATATAAACCAATGGTTTCCTTCTAGGGGGGGAATCCCTAAATTAACATAACTTATACCGTCAAATCTTCTACCTAATAAATGGCCCAGATAGACTACAAAATTACAATATTTTACAAGGAATTTTTTCTCTAATTTTTCGCTTCAAGGGGGCTAGGTGGCTTCCTCACCCCCCCTTCGCCCCCTAGTTAGAGACTGGGATCCAACCACAACTAAAACAAAAACCTCTTAACAATCAAGCTTCACACCCAATAATCACCCACTTGGAGACTAATTATATCAATTTTATCGTTGCTTCACTTGTTGGACAACACTTCCACTTGCACCTAGTTGTTTCTCATCTTCACCATCATACTTGAAGACCAACTGAAAATGAGAAGAAAAATTTTTTTCCCTCATCACAACCTTTGTTAATATATCTGCAAGAGTCTTGCCAGCATGCATCTTTTCCAGCTTCAATTGTCCATCTTCCAACACTGATCATATGAAATGTACCCTGAGTTGTATATGTTTATTCTTCGAATTAAATGATAAGTTCTTTGAAAAATGAATGGCACGTTGGCTATCATTGCATAGCCTACCAATCTCCTTCTTCTTTCCCAATTCATCCATAAACCTTTGTAACCAAATCATTTCATTACTAGCCTATGTAGCATCCACATACTCTGCTTCCGTTGTTTTTCATTTTTGAAACCCAACTGACAGTTTTTCCACCTACAATAAACACATACGTTGTGGTCCTCCTCCTATTATCTATATCACATGTCATATCTGCATCAACATATCCCTGTAGAATAGTGTTTGAACCTCCAAAACATAATGCTTGATTAGTGGTACCTCTTAAATACCTAAGAATCCACTCCACTTCCATCCAATGATGTAGTTGCACTCTCCTACTAAGTGCATCAACCACTTTGTTCTCCTTGCCTTTTATATATTTTATTTCAAAGTCAAATTCGTTTAGTGTGACCAACCATCTGGCTTGCCTTGCATTTACCTTCGGTTTTTCAAATAAATACTTCATCCCTCCATGATCAGTGATTAGAGTGTAATTTATAACAAGAAGGTAGTGTCTCCACATCTTTAGCGCATGGATGATGGAATCTGATTCCAAATCATGAGTTACATCATTCTATTCATGCTAATTTAGCTTTTGTGATTCATAACAAACCACTTGGACTTCCTGCATAGAGACTCCACCAAGTAACTCCTTATAGGAATTTGTGCATACGACGAAATCATTTTCAGGATCTACTATTCTTAGTATTGAGGTGTTAGTTAACAACTACTTAAGCTTATTGAAGCTTGCAACACAATTAGTTGTCCATTCAAACCTCTTTCCTTTATTCTATAAAGCAATGATTGGACAACCAAACTTGAAGAAATTCTTAATAAATATCATGTAATAGCCTGCTAGTCCCATGAAGGACCTAACTTCAATCACATTTCTAGGTGTTGGCCATTCCATGATAACCTTGACCTTCTTGGAATCAACTACTACTCCCTCTCGAGACAATGTGTCACAAGTAATGAATCTTTAACTGAAAGAAATTGCACTTACTAAGCTTTGCATAAATCTTATGCTCTTTTAGCAATTGTAGTAATGTGGTCATGTAATATCCCGTTTCGGGGATATCTCTAAAACACAAGCAAACTCCAACCAGAGATGGATTGGGAGGGCGTTTATCAGATGTTTCACCTCTGTGAAGAGGGTGAGATCTGGAGGTGACCTGGCCCTTTCCAGACTCTGTCTAAGAGTATGAGATAAACACACCAAGTGGTATAGAACTAGAATGCCCGAAAATATATATAAAGATAACAATAAAGCAGACATACAATAGCATAGATAGAATGTACGACAAATCATCCAGAAATATAAAGAGAGAATGCTAAGCCATTTTATTATACTGAGAAATATAATGAAGTACAATAGGTGATCGGAGTGATGGCACCTAGACTTGCTCAAGGAGAGTGAAGAAATACTCTCAGAATATCCAAGAAATGGCTGCTCTCTGAACTGCGTCCCCGCTGCTGGGAAACTGCCGGGTAATTTTTACTGTTGAAATCAACTAGTGATTTGGGGCTGATCCCCTCGCCAGAATGATCTGAAAATTTTGAATCCACCTCTACTCATCAACCACAGCAAAACCCAGAAATCATACCTGAAATGGCTGACCCCCGAAAATCACCCCCTTGGGGAATTACGTTGTCCTCCAAGGCTCTGCGCAAAGGCTGAATAGGAACCACTGAAATGCAGCCTCAAACTCCACCAAAATCCTCCCAAAGGAAAACGTTGATCCTTTTCTCAATCTCCAAGCTCAAAACCCCTGCAAGAAACTCAATCTGGAGCTCCCCTAGAATGGACTGTGTCCTCCCTCTCAAGACTGTGCAGTCTCTAAACGCCCGGCTCCACAAGAAAACCCAAACATCAATCCTCCCATAAAATGCTGAATAAACTACCTTGCCAGAGCAGGCACTCAAATTCCCCCGGGGCTAAGGGCGAGATATCCGATCGGAGACACTCAACGCAGTAAACAGTACTGTAGACAGGCTAAACAGCCAGCGTGCTCAAGAAGTCGAAACGACCAGCTCAATATCATCAACAACCAATGATTAAAATGAGGAGGCTCTCCCCTCTATATAGTGTTAGCCCCTCTCAACCCTAAGGCTCACCTCCTCCAACGTTGATGCATGCTCCCTCTTGGCCTGTGCAGTCCCTCCATGTGTCTACGTGGCCCCCCTCTCTGCGTGGTCTCTTGGCCCCCTTGGCTCACTTAAGTTACAACGTTGTGCTACTAGGGAGTGAAATTTTATTTCTAAAGTGAGTTATGTCTTCTCTACTCACCTTTTTGTTTATGAATAAACTGTAGACGACAAAATTGAGAAAAATCGAATATTCCAATTAGCCATAGCTAATTAGAAATATTATAGTCTCCCCCGGCAAAATGTTGCTTGTCCTCAAGCAACTGAAGTGATGGATGCTGCAAAATTTTCTCACTCTCCCAAGTGGCATCCTCATCCGGAAAATTCTTCCACCTCACCAAGAATTCCCGAACTATCCTGCTTCATAGCTGCCTCTCCCTGGTATCAATAATAGCCTCTGGCTGCAACACCAAATGCCCCTCATCATCCGTGGGTGGTAGCTCATCTGTCACTGTCACCTGCTGCCCCAGTACCTTTTTCAGGCATGATACATGAAAAAAATTATGAATCTTGCTGCCTTGGGGCAGCTCCAACTCATATGCAAGTTGTCCAATCCTACGAATCACCCTATATGGCCCATAAAAGCGGGGCTTGAGCTTTTCAGCTCCCTTCTGCTTCAGTGCCGACTGTCGGTATGGCTGTAATCGTAGGTAGACAAAGTCCCCTAACTCAAACTGTCTCTCCACCCAACCCTTGTCAGCATACAACTTCTGTTGGTTTTGCGTTGTAGCCATATTTTCCTTGAGAGCTCGGAGAATATCCTGACTCTCTTGGATCCAAATCTTGGTTCTTGGAGCCTTGCTAGCACCAAACATCACATCAGCAAAAGATAAAGACTGATACCCATACAAAGCATAGAATGGTGACATACCAATGGACATGTGATGTGTAGTGTTGTAGCAGTACTCCCCCAGATGCAACCACTTCAGCCATGCTCGCTGCTTCCCACTGACATAGTTACGCAAGTAGCCCTCCAACCACTTGTTAACTATCTCCGTCTATCCATCCATCTGTGGGTGATAACTGGTACTCAGTGTCAACTCCGTCCCCACCAACCGGAAAAGCTTCTACCAAAATCCACCCATGAAGCGGCTGTCCCTGTCACTGATGATGATCTTAGGAAGACCATGTAGCCTGAAAACCTCTCTGAAGAATAGCTCGGCCACCTGTGCTGTTGTGTAGTGCGTGGATATGGCGAAAAAATGTGCATACTTTGTCAGTCGATCAACGACGACAAAGATACAATCCTTGCCCTGCACCATGGGCAACCTTGTGATGAAGTCCATCAAGATACTCTCCCATTTCCCCTCCGGAATGGGAAAAGGCTGCAATAATCCTGCGGGATGGATCATCTCCCCCTTGTTCCTCTGGCAAACATCGCACTCCCTGATGTGCTGGAGTACATCCTCCTTGAGGCCCTTCCATGAGAACCTCTCTCTAATGGCCCTGTAGGTTTTGGTAAACCCCTGATGGTCGGCCAAAGGTGAATCATGTGATGCCTGAAGTATCTTCTTCTTGAGCTGAGATCCCTCAGTCAAGAAGATCCGGTCCCCGTAGTAGATGATCTCATCGACCACCCTGTGCCTGTCATCCGCCACCTGTCCATCAATAACCTCACATGAAAATCTGTCCTTGGAGTACTCTACTAAAAGTCGAGCCCTCCAATCCGTATCCAAGCTCATAAGTGACAACGTGGCTGGTCTACGTGAAAGGGCATCTGCTACCACATTGTTCTTACCCTTGACATACTCAATGTCAAAGTCATATGCCTGGATCTTACTAATCCACTTCTGCTGCCTCTCCTGTAGCTGCTTCTACTCCAAAAAGAACCTGAGGCTGTTGTGATCAGTCCTCACCCTGAACCTGTTACCCACTAAATACTGTCGGAATTTGGCCAATGCATGCATAATGGCCAACATCTCCTTGTCGTATATGGAATACAACCTCTCGTGTGGAAGCAGCTTCCGGCTCTCAAAGGCTATAGGGTGTCCTCCCTGCATCAATACTGTGCCAATCCTCTCTCCCGACGCATCACACTCCAAAACAAACGGCTGCGTAAAATCCAGCAATGCAAGCACTGGGCAGCTGCTCATCACCTCCTTGAGCCTGTCAAAGGCTCGTTGCGTTGTATCTGACCAACTAAATGCCCCCTTCTTTGTCAAATCTGTAAGGGGTGCAGTAAGCTATGAGAAACTCCTGACGAACTTCCTGTAATAAGTACAAATGCCAATGAATCCCCAAAGTTTTGTCACGTTCCTCGGCTCCGACCAATCTCTGATGGCCCTGATCTTCTCCTCGTGGACTCTCACTCTGTCCACCCCTATGATATGTCCCAAGTACAACATCTCCAAAAACCCAAACTCACACTTGGAGAGCTTGGCATAGCACTGTTGTTCCTCCAAAATGCGCAACATTGCCTCAGTGTGCTGGAGATGCTCCTCCCAAGTCCTTCTATAAATGAAGATATCATCAAAGAACACGAACACAAGCTTCCTCAAGTGACTGCGGAAGATGTGATTCATGCAAGACTGGAATTTCGCTGGTGCGTTGGTTAGCCCGAAGGGCATCACCAAAAACTCAAAGTGCCCATAGTGACACCTGAAGGTGGTCTTGGGAATGTCATGTTCCCTCACGTGAATCTAATGGTACCCCGATCTCAAATCAATCTCTGAGAAGAACCGAGCTCCTCTCAACTCATCCATCAACTCATCGATCTTGGGTATAGGGTACCTGTTCTTCAAGGTCTTCTTGTTCAGGGCCCTGTAGTCAATACACATCCTCAAGGTGTCGTCCTTCTTCTTCACCAACACCACGGAAGAAGCAAAAGGACTCGTGCTTGACCAGATGTGCCCAAGAGCCAGCAACTCCTGGATGGCCTGCTCAATCTCATCCCAATAGGCTTTGGGATCCCTATAGGGGGTAGTAATCACGGCCTGTATGCCCTGCTCAAGCTCAATGGTGTGCTCAAATCCCCGGTCTGGTGGCTGTCCCGGCGGAATATCCCCAAACACTGTGGCATACCTATCAAGGATGGACTGTATCTCTGGTGCACCGTCTACCCTGTAGTCCCTACCTCTGATGCACGCAGTTCCACTGCCCACTCCATGTCTCCCTTTCGGAACATTGCCTCCATCCGATGAGCCGAAACAGTCTAAGGCAGATAGGTGTGTTGTCCCCGTATCTTCTCATGCCTCCTTGTCTTCTCATCATCCCACTCCATATCTAGGGTCTTCCAATCTGTCGTGACCTTCCCTAGAGTGATAAGCCATTGAACACCTAGTACCATGTTGGTGTCCGGAATATTGACCACGAAAAAGTGATCAGTCAGTGTATAGGTGCCCATTGTCACTGATAACTCTAGAACATAACGATCACACATCATGGTCTGATCTCCTGGGACCAAAACGGAAAATCCATCGAAGCTCTCAGTCTGAATACCTTTCTGCTCAACCATCTGTGCATCGATGAAATTGTGGGTTGCCCCACTGTCAACCAAAACTGATACTCGCTGGCCACGTACTGTCCCCATACGCGCAGCGTCAAATACTTGGGAACTCCTCACAATGTTGCAAGGGCCCCTCCGGTAGGTGCAAAAGCCGCACCACCTGCTGCTGCTGGTGGAGGTGGCAAAGGATCCTGCGCTGCATGACCATCTCCTGCCTCCATGTCATCCTCTTCATCCTCTTCCCCGCTGCTCTCGGAGAAGACCTCAATGAAATGTGCTTTTCCAGCAGCACATCTATGGCCCGGTGCCCACAGCTCCTGACAAGTAAAGCACAACCGCTTCTTTTGCAGCTCCCTCCTAGCATCATCATCCATATGTGCCCATCCTAGATTCCCCTTTGGAGGCGCAATCCTCACATCCTTCCCCTTGGGCTGGAAGCCCTGTCTCTGGGGGTAAGGTGTCAGAGTCCTGGGCAATGCATCCTGTAAATCCCAAGTCCTGCTAATAGCATCCTGGAGTGTGGCTAGTCTAGTAGATCTGACTAGACCCCGAAGTGGCTCTGCTAACCCCTCCACAAACATATAGATCATCTATGCCGTGGATATATCGGGCACCATCACTGAAACCCTTAAGAATCCTGCAATGTATGTCTCTGGGCTCCCGGTCTGTTTGAGCCTCGTCAGCTCAACAAAGTGATGTTCTGGATCCCTCTGGTCAAATCTCTCTATCAACCTCCTGGTGAACTCGGCATATGTCGTCACTGTAGAATGTCCGAGTGTAACCATCCCATGGAACCACCAGTCCTGGGCCTCACCATCCAAATGTAATGTCGCCACCTTGATGGCCTCTGCCTCCGACATCTGGTTAAGCTGGAAATAGATGTCCAGCTTCTCCACCCAATACTTCGCCAAACTGTTTGATGAACCATCAAACGTAGGCAAGTGGAATCTGCTCGTTGTGCGGTGGGTATCTCCGTCATGATAATGTCGGTGCCCTCTATGATAGTCGCAGGGTCTACTGTCCCGCTGAAGTTGAACAAAATCTCTAAACGAGAGATCATCCCTGAACTCCTGCCCATAGCCCTGATACTCTGCAAAATAATCACCCATATGCCCGGGCTCTGCCTCCTGCTGGGCTCCTGCCCCTGTGTCTGCTCCCAAGAAAGTGAGCATGGTAGAGCGTGTAGGTGCATGTGAAGCCATCTATTGAGTAGTATCACACTGAGTAGCACCATGTTCCGAAAAATGGTGGGATGTACCCGATCCCTCACCTACCTGTAAAACCCGTGGGGTCTCACGCTGTCTAGCCTCCACAGCAGTGAATCTCTGACCCATCACCTCAATCTGTCTCGCTAGATCCTACACTGATTTGAGGAGTGCCTCCCCAAACTGTTTTGCCTCACTATCATCTGCCATCAGCGCTCTCTGCTCTGAATCTAACACAGGCTCCTCATGTTCTGTGTCCACCACCCGAACACATTCTCCCTCTCCGTAGGTGTTCTCCAACCTACGCTCACGATCTCTGTACTTTCTGCCTCTGTAAAAAATGTATGGCCTCTTCCCCGGTGTCATAGACAACTATCTCCACAGGCTGAGCCAGAACTATGCTCTGATACCACTGTAATATCCCGTTTCGGGGATATCTCTAAAACACAAGCAAACTTCAACCAGAGATGGACTGGGAGGGCGTTTACCAGATATTTCACCTCTGTGAAGAGGGTGAGATCTGGAGGCTACCTGGCCCTTTCTAGACTCTATCTCAGAGTATGAGATATGTTAGGAATCTATAATCAGCAATATTGGCAAAGTCCGATCACAGAAACAACATCGTTTCAGCCACTTTGGGATTCTAGGATCTAGCCCTCCTGAATCCGGAGAGGGATCTCTCCAATAAGTGCAAAGATGGATTTGTCTTTGAAGTTTGGGGTAATAATATTAGGTTAGTTATGAAGGCCAAGGGTTTGTTTTTTTTTTGGATGGTTGAGCACGATTACTATTTGAGGTGGAAAGTTCTAAATGCAAAGAGTTCCAAAGGTGAGAAGTTGCGAGCAATAAGAGTAAGCTTCGGCCAAAAAGATAGATAATTGCAAATTTTAGTTCATTGGGCTATGGAGTCATAATAGGGTTTAATTGGAACAACAAGAGGAAAGAGTGGTCCATGGGGCAAGTCATTTATGTCTAAGGATCTCTTTGAAGTTTGATTTATGGGATGAAATGATACAATAAGTAGGAGAATTAAACAGTTGAGAAACAAAGAGCAGCCCAGGATCTGGTAAGTACTTCTAAACTAGCCAGCCTTTGACATAGACTCAAGAAAAACATAAAAGTAAACTAGGATCTGGTAAGTACTTTTAAACTAGCCAGCCTTTGATACACTTTCAATAGAAAACACTTTAAGACAAAGGGAAACTCGAAGGCAACCTTTGGAGTAGAAACTAGCGGGTCGGGCTCACCACAAATCCTCTCCTAGCTCGGCTTTACTTGGTTACTTTCGAGACCAACACAAAGATAACACAGAATGGCCTAAGATCTGGTAAGTACTTCTAAACTAGCCAGCTTTTAACACATTCCAAGGGAAACATTCAGACAGCTGTGGGGATAAAAATGGGACCAGGGCTCACCATATCTTCCTCAGTTCATCTTCACTAAACATATACTGAAAATAACATTGAAGAATAACATTCAGCGAAGACAATAAGACGAGGGAACGCCAACATTCCTATGCTTGAACTGAAAGAAATCATTCCTAAATAACACAATTTAGAAGAAAACATTCAGATAAAGATTTTCAGTCAGAGAAGGTTACTGATGTATAGTGAGTCCTAACTCTATGCATGTTGTTCTTTATAAGAGAAAATGGAACACAGTGAAAACAAAAACAAAATGACGAGTTACAATGAGAAAAACATCACCGTCAACATAGACCAGGATCCCATAAATCAGCTTGTATTGATGCTCCAAACCAGTTACAGCTTTAAGTCCAGTGTTTTAGTTTAGCAACCATCTACACATCTCAGCGTAACCTATCTATCACCAGCAAAGCTCCAAGAGCCAGTGAATACTATTTACAATCAGAAGTTTCCAGCTCGATTACATTACAATGTTCAGCAACCTTGTGAACCAACCCCTCTCTCATCTTCTGCAGTAGTATATATAGAAGAATAAGGAGGTGAGATCTGATAAAATATCTTCAATTTCAATTAATACAGACTTAATGGCTTCTGGGCCTTCGAGGGGCTCAATGAAGAAACTTTCATACATATCCTCTATATTAAATGATTTACATAAAGATTTAAGCTCGGTGAGAGCTCTTGTTGACCTTTGAGGCTCTATGTGATGTCGGGGTTACTCTGCAGATATCTTTTGCATTAAGTTTCCTTGCAGAAGTGACCTTCTGGCTGCACTGAGGAGAATATCTTCATTTAATCAATAACTTCGGCCTCTAATTGAATACTTTGAGGCACAGGTAGCATTTTAGTAGCTAGGGGGAATCAATTTGCCTTGGATGTGGCGGTGGAGGCATCCCTGTCGATAAAACACTTAAGATCTTCTTTAAACTGTGTTTTAAATCGGGGATTAGGCTTTTGATAAACATTCTTAGCCGTGATCCCCGCAAATATGTCTTCTGTCCTCTGTCCTGGTTCATTTTGATCTTCGTCACTGATATTCTCTGACTGTGCTCGACTCATGGTTTTTTGCTGGTGTACAGGGCTACGCAGGGGTGATATGGCATCAATGCCTCATGGATGATTGATGATACGTGGATTTAACACCTGCAAGTGTTTTCCTTTGACAAATCGAAGGTGGGAGGATTGTCACCCTCTACCTTCGAATTTCCTTCAGACATAGTGGAAAAACCTTTGAACCCTACAAAATATAAAAAACTATTATAAAATCAATGCATTTATAGGCTTATTACTGTGGAGGACGTGTGTGGAAAGCGTGGCCGTTGGATGGCATCATCCAATGGTTAGGATTTATCGGAAGAAGTGATAGATAAGGTGGAAGAATCTTTTAAATCAAAGTCGTCGATCGCGCAGATATCGACAGCCGGGAGCGGAGGCAGAAAGTCAAAGCGGAAAACGTTGACCGAGCGATGAATCTGGGCGATGAAATATGGGTCGTCGATCTACAAATCAGATCGACGGCGGAGATCTATTGAATGTCGCACCGTAGCTTGGTTAACTGTCGGGCATCTTCGGTGAGCGATAATCGTCGGATGAGCGGCTTCAGATCGGACGGTGGATGCCAATATCGCGCGGGGTCCACGTCCGATGTTTAACGCGCAATGGACGGCGGTTTCATGAACAGTGCCCAAGACACGTGTCGGCTAGCGTATGGAATCGCTGCAAAATGGAAGAAATCGCCACACGCTCGAAAGTGGTGCAACGAAAACCGCCCGGTTTTGCAATCGGTGAGTGGTTGGCGGGAACCACCGGGGTGATAGACTCTGCGTCGTCGATCTGCAGATCAGATTGACGGTGGAGATTTACTGGGGTTCGAACCGGCGGAAAAACTTAGAAAATAATAAAAAACCCAAAGTTTGAAAATAACATAAGGTTTTAATATTTTCGGGGGGGGCGGGATATATATATATAATATGATTAGACGCCCGGCTGCGGGGCCTTTGGGTGTGTGGAGAATTATATGACCGAGGGTCAAAGGAAAAAAAAGGGCTAGGACCCATATATGTCCCAAATGTGGCTTTTTATGGTTTTTCAATGGTTTTCCAAGGAAATTGAGGGTTTCGATATGGTTTAAAAATGAGTTTTAAACCATGTAAAGAGGATTTTCACAAAAGGGAGAAAATGAATCATGAAAACAGAGGAGTTTTATGGAGAAAGGGGAGAAAATGAAAGTTAGTTTTGGAAGAAGGGAAAAAGGAAAATGGTGCTTGCAGCAGTAATCTGTCTTGGAAATCTGCAGGATTTCTGAATGTGGAATAGGCACAGTAGTGAAGATTTGGACAGAGGCATGAGGCCTTCAAGATTCTTCAAGAGCCAACACTTTTTAGTAATAAAATTTGTTCCTTAAAGGCTCAAAAAATGTTTTAGCCACCTTTTGCTATAACAAATTTTATAGATGGCTAACAAGATAAACACACCAAGTGGTATAGAACTAGAATGCCCGAAAATATATATAAAGATAACAGTAAAGCAGACATAAAATAGCATAGATAGAATGTACGACAAATCATCTAGAAATATAGAGAGAGAATGCTAAGCCATTTTATTATACTAAGAAATATAATGAAGTACAATAGGTGATCAGAGTGATGGCACCTAGACTTGCTCAAGGCAAGTGAAGAAATACTCTCAGAATATCCAAGAAATGGCTGCTCTCTGAACTGCGTCCCAGCTGCTGGGAAACTATCGTGTAGCTGCTACTACTGAAATGAAATGGTGATTTGGGGCTGATCCCCTCACCGAAATGAGCTGAAAATCTGGAATCCACCTCTACTCATCAACCACAGCAAAACCCAAAAATCATATCTGAAATGGCTAACCCCCGAAAATCTCCCCCTTGGGGAATTACGCTGTCCTCCAAGGCTCTGCCAAGAGGCTGAATAGGAACCACTGAAATGTAGCCTCAAACTCCACCAAAATCCTCCCAAAGGCAAACATTGATCCTTTGCTCAATCTCCAAGCTCAAAACCCCTACAAGAAACTCAATCCGAAGCTCCCCTAGAGTGGACTGCGTCCTCCCTCTCAACACTGCGCAGTCTTTAAATGCCCGGCTCCACAAGAAAACCCAAACATCAATCCTCCCACAAAATGTTGAATAAACTACCTTGCCCGAGTAGGCACTCGAATTCCCCCAGGGCTAAGGGCGAGATCTCCGATCGGAGACACTCAACGCACTAAACAGTGCTGCAGACAGGCTAAACAGCCAGCGTGCTCAAGAAGTCGAAACGACCAGCGCAATATCATCAACAACCAATGATCAAAATGAGGAGGCTCTCCCCTCTATATAGTGTTAGCCCCTCTCAACCCTAAGGCTCATCTCCTCCAATGTTGCCACGTGCTCCCTCTTGGCTTGCACAGTCCCTCCATGTGTCTACGTGGGCCCCCTCTCTACGTGGTCTCTTGGCCCCCTTGGCTCACTTAAGTTACAACATTGTGCTACTAGGGAGTGAATTTTTATTTCTAAAGTGAGTTATGTCTTCTCTACTCACCTTTTTATTTATGAATAAACTGTAGACGGCAAAATTGAGCAAAATCGAATATTCCAATTAGCCATAGCTAATTAGGAACATCAAAGGCCCAACCACTACACCAAAATCCCGGAGTGTTAGTGAGGACGACATCCCAGCGTGTTAAGGGTGAGCTCAACAGCCCACCGGAGCATCTCGAGGACGGCAGCTAAACAGCCCCGCAGACCTCGGACACGTGGTAGGGCCCACCCTCAACAGGGCTGCCCTCAACATGGATATTACTGCCCACCACGCTCCGCAGGTCTCGACCTCGAGACCTCGGCTCTGATACCACAAAGGCCCAACCACTACACCAAAAGCCCAGACTGTTAGTGAGGACGGCATCCCAGGGTGTTAAGGGTGAGCTCAACAGCCCACCGAAGCATCTCGAGGATGGCAGTTAAACATCCCCGCAGCTAAACAGCCCCGGAGACCTCGAACACGTGGCAGGGCCCACCCTTAACAGGGCTGCCCTCAACAGGGATATTATAGGTCATCTGTTCTTCATGCTCCTCCTTGATCTTTGAATAGACCAAAATTTCATCAATGAAGACTATGAAAAACTTATCCAAATAGGGGTGCAACACATTGTTCACGAAGCACATAAAAGTTGCAAGTGCATTGATAAGCCCAAAGGGCACTACCATGAATTCAGAATGCCCATACCTTGTTCTAAAGGTCTTTTTATGGATATCCTCATCATTTATACGCATCTAATGATGGT
Organism: Pinus albicaulis; assembly: GCA_034641835.2. Classification (NCBI taxonomy): domain Eukaryota; kingdom Viridiplantae; phylum Streptophyta; class Pinopsida; order Pinales; family Pinaceae; genus Pinus; species Pinus albicaulis. The sequence continues at coordinate 1,224,487,443 of CM076582.1, read as the reverse complement.
CTGATCTCAGATCAATTTTGGAGAATATTTTTTCTCCCCTTATCTGATCAAATATATCATCAATTTATGGCAATGGATACTTGTTCTTGATGGTCCCCTTGTTTAGTTGCATGTAACCAATGCACAACCTGAGTGTGCCAACCTTCTTCTTAACAAACAGAACTAGTGCTCCCTATGGAGACACACTTGGCTTTATGTAGCCCCTTTCTAGCATCTCCTTGAGTTGTAGCTTCAGCTCAACTAATTCTAGAGAGCTCATCCTATATAGAACTTAGGATGTTAGAGTTGCCCCTAGCACTAATTCGATGGAAAAGTTGACTTCTTGATGAGGAGGAAAACTAGTAATTTCTTCAGGGAATACATCTAAAAATTATTGTTAAACAAGGTATTTCCTCAGGATACCACTATCATCATTCTCAGTGTTGCAATTAACTTCAACATTGTCGGATGTTTTCACAACAAACAAAAGGCATCTTTTTTTGTGGCTTCTTTTGGCTTGCATGGCTGAAATTAATCTCACTGAAGTGGATTTTTTCTTTTCATGCAATATTATATGTTTTCCAGCTTCATCTAGCAATTCGATGGTCTTCTCAAAGTAGTCAGCGTTGGTTCGGTGCACATATAACCAATGCATGCCAAGCAATACAATATATGCTCCCAATGATAGTACGTTGAGGTTTGCAGCTATCAGAATCCCATTTAATTCGATTGGGCAAGCCTTCACCCAATATTCAACTCTTCTTTTTGTCCCTGTGGCCAATTGAACTAGCCAAGACTCTTCATGTGCTTCCTTCTTTAGTTCACATCTCTCAACAACAACAGGAATGATGTAACTAAAATTTGAACCAGGATTGATCAAAATTGAAATGTTTTGGTTATCGAGCATACCTTTCATCTCTATAATCGTTGTCTGATTATCACCTTGGTGATTATCCATTGTTGCGTAAATTCTGGGTATGCTTTGAGCTATGTCCTTGACTGTCTCTGTCTCTTGTGCATTGTACAGTTTCGAGCCAACATGCTTGTGTTGTGGGAAAAACTTTCCTTGGGTGCTTTTCTCCACAATTCCAGCGCTTATATGGACCCTTTCCATAACTTTTGGCTTCATCTTGAATAGAATAGCCTCTACTGGCAGCATTGGACTTCTATTGGTTTTCTTGGTTAACAAGGGTCACACTTGCTCCTTTGGTGTATTTTTTCTTTTATCTTTGAACTTAGCAATACCCTTGGATTTCCAATCTGATTTATATTCAAGCTTATGACTAAACCACTGATAGCAATGCTTCAGTTTCCAATTGTGTCCTCTAATTTCTTGGGCTCATCAAATTCGATTATATCCTCAAAATATTGGGGCAGTCCACTGACATACCTCTAAATATTTTCTTTCTCCTCCTTAAGGTAGGGAACATTCCTTCGCAGCTCTAGGATTTTGGTGTTGTACTCATCATCTTTCATTTGCCCCAATCTGAACTCATAGAACTTCTTCACCTTGCTATCAAAGTATCTCTCGGATCGATATTTTCTTTTGAAATACTCCTCAAACTCCCTCCAAGACAGTTATTCTTCCCTTGTGCCCTTTACATTTTTCAGATCGTCCCACCATATATCAACCTTGCCTTTTAGGCTGAAAGTAGCTACCTTTTCCTTCGTGTTTTTTGAATAATCATGGATTCAGAATAACTTTTTCATTCCCAACAACCACGCTTCAACATCCTTTGATTTCCTCATTTCACCATCAAAGGTAGGAGGCTTTATCTTTCTAAACTCCTCTAGTATATACTCGCTTTCCCTTCTCCTCCCATGATGATGATGATAATGATGACAGTGTGGCCTTCTATGAGTGTCCTCATACTGCTACTCATGGGTGCTTGAGTTTCCTTTTGGGGTACTTAACAAAATGCCTCCTTTATAGTGTCTTCACTAGACAATCAGTGTATTTTTCTAGATCTTCTCTCATTTGCCCCATTAGTTCTTTCTTCCTGCCCCAATGGGATTTGCATGCCTCTATGGTTGATCCCCAAGTCATGCTTCCTCTGCCTTTGCAAGTCTGATAAGCTTTGTAGTATGACTGCATTGACTTTAGCTTACTTTTCTTGTGCTCTGACAAGCCATTCATTGTTAGCTTTACAACACCTTATTTCTACTCTCATGCTTTTGAATGTGTCCATCCAATCAAGAGAGTCTTCCTCTCCTTGTTGTTCAATTGATATTACCTCTTCATATCCATGTTGTGATTGGTTAGAGCTATACTACACCATTTTACTATTCTTTCCTTGCTCTATTGTTTCTAAATTATACCACCCTCTATTGTTCACGTGGTCCTTAAACTTCATCTCTTTGAGCCTTTGTGTCTTTTATGTGTTGTCATACACACACATAATTGTTATATTTTAACAAAATTCAACTCCATAATACACACCATCACCTTGGCTTGTTGATGGAAATTTGTTGTTGCAAAGCTAGCTGCAACATTACACCTCAATTAGTGCATTAGCATTAGTAAATCACATAAATCATCAATATTATGCCACATGCAATTATCACAATAAAATACATTGAGAAGCACACATTACCAATACACAAACAGTCATTGTTATAATGCTCTACACACGGCTTTAAGGCCGCACTGGATCTCCCAAAGTCCCGTATCGAACCCTCACTTATTAGTTTAGTGACGATGACCTTCCAATCCAAGTGTTGAACCTGGAAGCTATGATACCACTCTATAACATGCCCCATACTAATACCAACCCAAAAACAAAGGTTAGTTGGAGGCAGTTATTGCATGACTCAATCCCCAATGTTTAGTTATGGAGATGGGGTCTAACTTTTTCACATTTACCGACTTTCTCAAATCTAGTCACCGATGACATCATTATGTTTGTCTCATCAAGACCTTTCCAACGATATAAGACTTATCCAAATCTGAGTCTCGAATTAAGAGATATGGTGAACTGATTCTTCATCAATCATATTGAGCCACGTTAACTCAACCTACCACTTGGTGCCCATGTGGTCCCCAAGTGGCGCTCATGTGGCTGCCAAATCACATACCATGTCATACCAAGTGGCAATTGTCAATCCGCTCATACCCGGTCACGAACTAATCGCAACTCTTATGTTCGACATGAACCAACCATAGTGATATATGTAGATATTAGACAATTACATTAGGTGTATACATATGCTAGACCCCCTACATAAATGTCACCCCGTTGTAATGAACCTCGGTGAGTCTCCACACTGCTCCCCGCCAAACTTCTGGGGAGAACCCCTAGGCTCACGTGGCATTACAATTCCACCCCACATCGCAACTCCCCTGTGACCAGCTAGGGAAATCCAAGCCACGTTGCGCTTGTCCTCACCAAAGTGTCCCTCACGACAGGTCACTCCAGGACCTAAATCCTGAGCATTCTACCATGCCTTGCATCTGAAATCTTCGAGGTCATGGGTCTAGGGTGATGTCTCTCATCACATCCTCCATGTAAGCATGGATCCCATCGAGGGATTTTGCGTATTATTTGACCAAGGTTTCCTTCATCATTTTGGGCATTCAATAGTCCCCACTATCACATCATCCCAGAACTTTGACTCCAGGAATTTGCCTTGCCGCTCCACTTAAAACCTCTGAGGTACCAAACCCCCGAGGTCATCCAACAACCATGGATGCTCATCCATCGACAGCCCAAATCTCCCATGCTTACGAGCTTGGTTATGGCGCCCAGTCACTTGGCCTACTAGGTTTGGGTTCCCCATCCCTTCTGATACCTAAACAGCCAGACCCACGGCATAAGTGAAAGATGAAGTATCGAGGCCTTTCCACCCTCATAACTAGATCACGGTGGTTCTATTGCATATATGTCGTTCTGGTTTGGCGTTTGTGCCCTATGAGTACTAAGGCTCAAGTCTTTCTCACTCTATATGCATAAGCTTGAACCCGGTGGTTTTTCAAGGAACTCTTCTCTTTGCCCCTATTATATGTATGCCTGTATAAGCTGGGAAATCAATCCAAGTCTTGGTTGTGGTGGTTTGGTTCCAAAATTGGCCTGGCATGCATATAGTTTTATAAGCCCCTCCCCCCCCCCACCCAACCCCTCCGGCCTACAGCCTAAATAATATATATATATATATATATATTGGCAAACCCTTCTGAATATAGACAACTTGTGGGGGGGCAATGTTCTTGGTAAACTCTCATCCTGACATATGCTTTATTGTGAATACATTGAGTCAGTTTATGGTCGAACTTGTTAAGAATCTCCCGATAAATCTCCATGGCACAATCAACTATAGACTAAATGTATGTGTCTCGAGCTAACTCTAATTTCAACTTTCCAACTACCTTTTTCATAGCTTTTATCTAAGCCGCAGATCCTACTCTAGATACGGAAAGACCCACATTAATAGCAGGTCAGATCCCGGCATTGAATAGATTGGCCGATAAAAATATTTGTCCATCGGTAATGGAAATTGCATTAGTGGGAATATAAGCTGAAACATCTCCAGCTTGAGTCTCAACTATTGGTAGAGCAGTAAGACTCCCCTCACCTAACTGGGAACTTAATTTAGCTACTCTTTCCAAGAGACGGGAATGCAAATAGAAAACATCTCCAGGATAAGCTTCTCGACCAGTCACCCTTGACGACTTGTATAAAGACAAGTGTCCTCTCACCTCATTTGGCATCATCAACACACACACATCTCTTCTCACATTGGTTCATACAGCTATTGGGTATTTTCTCTCACACTTGTGGCACAAGGAGGTAGAATTTATGGGCCGAAAATTTCAAGAGTTGACCAAGTTTGACCAATGTTAACCTTGGACTCTTTGACCAGTTTTGACTACGAAATTTGGAGGATTTCTAGGCCGCATTATTAGGCATAGAAATCGGGAAACTATGGGCACTTCTACTATCATTGACTTCAAGGTTGACTGCAACTTTGACCGCAAAAAATTACAACCAACTTTGATCGAATTTGACTAGGACTTTGAAAGATTGTTTTGGGTTGACTTTGACCATTGTTGGAGGTTGAGTTTGACTACCTTTGACCGAGCTTCAAAGGAGACAAATTGTTGTTTATTTGACCACCATTGACTTTCTTGTTAGCACTGAGTTTCACTGCAATTGACTACAAATTTGGCAAGTCAGATTTGATCAAAGGGTTTTCCCCACATTTGGGTTTTTCCCTGGCATCCGTCAAATCTGGTGTCTTCTTGTCTTGGCTTGTCTTCTGCATTTTATTTTATGTTCTATCTATTGTTACTATCAATGTTATTTATGATTAATGTGATTGCTATTGGAAAACTAAATTGGAAATTGTCATTGGGTTGCTTAAGGAACATTGATGTAATTGTGCTAAGCATAGAACATACCATTGTTAACTAAAATTAACAAAAAATCATCAATGGTTGAGGGTGATCCACACTAAAACCTGCATGGTTCACAAAAATCCAATCATAAAGTAAAAACTCATTGTTTAGGAGTGGTTCATGCACGGTAATCCAAGGATAAAGCGACTCTAGCATTGGTTTTGGCTCATCCAAGGGGTAATGTATGCACAAAATGATATATCATCACAATTTGGTATGATCTTGCCTAAAAGCCACATGAATTGGAGTAATTCACTCATATAACAAGAACTCATGATCAATTGAGGTGAATTAAGGGAAATCAAGCTCATTGAGATAATTTGTTAAAAAAATGGCATTCCTATAAATATCATACCTAGTGTATTTATGGGTTTGTTGTTCAAAGAGAGTACCATCAAATTCCTTTGAATAGATTAATGTTGTGTTGCAACTCAAAAATGGAGCTTTAGTCAAAAGCAATGTTATTTTCCAAACTATGATTTTTTCATTATAAATTGTGACCCACTTATAAGTCGAATCAAAAAAGAACTTCATTTCAAAATCATACTTCATGGTTCAATGGAGCGGTAAAGCCTCCACAACCCACATTGCCAAATACATCAAATAATATATTCTCATATTTGTAAACCACATTTAACTCTTTTAACAACTTCACAATTTCACCCACCACATATCTCTACATGCAACTCCTACTGGTAGACCCCTACTTCCGCACAATCCACTCCATAGACCTTGCAAATTACATCTTCCAGACCAATATCCCAATACAAAACATTAAAATGACCCAATTATATTGATAGTATTTGATGTGCTCATCAAGTTTTCATGTTATTTGAGCATGTATGTGCCAAGTTGTTTTTTCTTCTTGTGAAGATATGCATGAAAATATGGTTGCCAACTTGTGAAGATATGAATATATGCTTGCCAAAATAAACTAGAAGCATGCCGATGAGGAATTACTAAAACCATTTTTGGCATTAGAAATTAACTAAAACCACTTTTGTCATTTTTGACATTTGCATATGGAATGGTTGTTTTATTTTTATTTATTTTTTACATTTGCATATAGAAAGGTTGTTTTATTATGTGCAAATCTGAGCAAATTGTTTTATTTTGTGCAAATCTGAGCGAAATAGGCAATGTATTTTTAAAAAGATGTGGTGAGATTATGTTTTGTACACATTGATTGAAAGATAGTTTTTATTGTTTCTGTCATTAGTTTTACAATGTGCTCAGTTGATCAATTTCGCTACAAGTCTATTCCATAAGCAGATCAGAACATAACTGTATTAGGTATTTGTGTTGCAACTTGCAATTGGCTATGATACATATTTCTTGAATGATGAATGTCATTATGCATGTTGCATTAATAGGCGCTGTTATTTTTCTTTTTCCCACGTGCAAAATGTGTTATAAAAGGTTTGCTCTACAAAAACCATATAGATTCCGTGGGCAAATCAGTTTATTATGTGGGAAGATTGGTCACTTTCATGATAACCTGTGAGCCTTCTGCAAAGTAGCAAGAACAAGAGCGTAGATCTCCAAAGCTAGTGTTGTATTTTGCTGCGACATCGAGTTTGATTTTTTATGCTTATATTTGAAGCTTTTAGGCAAAGGAAAACATTGGTCTAGATATATGAGGCATGTAGTTGACATAAGTTGATGCAGTGTTATTTTCAACTACATCTTATAACTGTAACCTGAAATCGCTACATCTTCAATTTTATCTCTCTCAAAATATGCATAAGATTTGTCCTTTGAATTCCACAGTAAAATAGTTACTCCACCTAGTGAAACTGGACTTCACAAACCAGCAGTAAATGGATTGACCGAATTTTACATAGTAAATTGGTTGGCAGCTTAAATCACATGACAAAAGCAATGCCATATATTTCATATGTATTTGGTTTGGTTTCAGACATGGCTTAGTCATAGGTTCTTCATTGTAATACAGTCGAAAGAATCCTCGATTGTATGTGGGAGGGGAAGAAATTTTATCGTATATATCAGACGAAACTGTGTTTGATAGGATTACAATCCCTTTTGCCATGCTCTTGATATAGTGTTATATTTTCAAGCATGTGAAATCCATTGGTTAAAGAGGATACATGGAAGAATAAAACTTTGGAGCAATTTAATGAGGAGATTTTTTGGCTTTTTGCGCTATATTCTGGTGACTCGATTCATAGTGAGATGACATTGTTTCATTGTGTTAATTGCATTTTTTAATACAGAAATAGATTCAGTCCTGGAAAACCCATGGGACACTCAGATTGTGCAGACTCAACTGTTGATTTTTGTGCAGCTTGGGAGATACTCCAAGCCCTGGCATTGGAGGTCAAAGCGCCACAAATGGGCTTGTGGGCTTGAGATCCAAACTTGGGGGTTTTGCACCCATCGTGATTTGGGCCAAATCCATGATGGAGATGCAACATGTGATGGATGAAGATGATAGTGCTTGGCAATACGATTCCAAGGCACTGAGAATCGTCCGAATCTGAGTTGTCATTAGAGAGAAATGAATTCTTGAAGTTGACTAGGTAATTATTGGTTGCCAAGTCATGTAGGCTTGGTGTAAAAGGGTGCCAATAGATGGGTCTCTTCAAACAAATTTGTGGAGGCTTAAAGGCTATAAATAAGATGTGTTTGATCCTCATTTGAGCATCCAAGAGTGAGAAATACATCTATGAAATTTCGTGGAGGAAGCCGCAGCAGATCAGAAGGTCGAGAAGACTTGAGGACAGCATGGTACATCAGCTACAGGAACAGCATGGGAGAAGACTGGGTTGCTGTAGGTGCAGCGGAATGTGTTTAGGGCTAAACAGGGCTGTCTTAAGTGTGGTTTAGGGCCAGATTGAAGGGCTGTTGAGCCAAGAGGATAAGGAGCTGTTTGCGGACTGTGTTTAAGGGCTGTACGTGGTAAGGAAAGGCAGATTGGGTGAGCTGTTAGGGAGCCGCAGTGGACTGTGGTAGGCCTGCGGCCTAGCCACTCCAAACAGGCCAGCGTGGATACTTTAGGGGCTGCCACATGCCCAGAACAGCAGCCCATGTGTAGAACACATTGCCTTCCCTAGGCCACAGCTAGAAGGAGGCTGTTTCTGTGGGTGTTGAAGGGCTGATGCATTATGCACTTGCCTTAACCAGGGACAGCAATACAACAGTATTGCAGCAGTGTTGAGATGGGTGTTGGATCCTAGTTTAAGATCAGTTTTTGGATCAGTTTGATAGGGAGCCTGTGGAAGTCAAAGAAGAGGGGCAGACCTTGTGGTTAGAGGCCCTAAACCAGTGACAGTTTCCACAGTGAATGAGCAGCAGACTTGCAGCAGAAGATTGTTGTGCATTGGGTCAAAGTGTTGACTATTGCTTGGGTCAGTTTGTGGGCTGCTTGTAGGAGGTCTTAGGAGCTGTTTGGAGGAGCCAACATGGACTGTTGGGAGACCTACCAAGCAGCCAAGGTGACAGCAGGTACATTAGATCGGAAGGCAAGAGGACAGCAGCAACGTGGGTTGCAGATGGACCCGTGTATGATGGTTTGATGGTGTTGTAGGCAAGGATACATTGAGGTGCCTAGATTTGCGCAACAGCTCCTCTATTACAAAGCAAAGGGCAGATTGGTGTTGTCTGTGGGCAGCCATGTGTAAGGGTCTCCCAGGTATGGGGATGCCCTAACTAGGAGCAGATGCTACAGCATGGACTTGGTCCCTCAAGGACTGTTGGAGGGCAGCGTGAGAGAAGACCAAGTGTGGACGAGAATGGGAACTTGTAAATTTTTGTAGATGTTCTATGCTTGATGCAACTTTACTTTTTATCCCCGATATCAGTCAGGATGCTTCAACCAGCAAAGTCTCAATACGGTCAGTCAACCAGAAGTGTCACACAACCCTCTCGGACAGCAAGGTCAGTCAACACAAAGTCAACGAAAGTCAACGATGTCCCAGTCAACGGTCAATGCAAAACAGCAGCAGCAAAAAGTCAATGAAGCCAAGTCAAAGTCAACATCCAGCCTTGGTTTTTGTGCCAAAAAATGCAGATTGATGAGATCGAAGTTTAGGGAGAGTTTCAGGTCAATTTGACCAAGCGTTGAAACCCTAGACAGTCTGAAACCCTAGCCGCTGCTTTTTCCCACGTGTGAGTGAAGAAGAGACTCCAATAGCTGATCGAACCAATCAAATGAGGAGAGAGGATGTGATGTGATGGATGAGTGAAAATGACCTCCAACGTTGACCTATTTATATCCATCAGTGAGGGTGTGTGACACAACTGCTGGGGCTTCAAGCCTACATTTCATTTCAGGCTGACCTGCACATATTTTGAATAAATTCAAAATAAATGTTATGCTTGTGGATCAAGATGATCTTTAGATCGATCTTGCACCTCTCCGAAAGAGGAATCCAATAAAAATATTGGCATCTTCATCTAAGCATCACAACATGGAGTTTGGACCTAGTTGTCCAAAATTAGCATTCCCTCTCAACTAGGGAGAACTCCATCCACCTGTGCCATCCAAACATCGTGCGTCATCTTGTCGTAACTTGTTTTATTGGCTTCTTTATTTCAGAACAGAAGTGGGTCAGTCACAAAGACATCATCCCCGGCTGACAAATTCAGCCCACAGGTCCGAAACCTCTATTGGACTCAAAGAGTCACATACCAACCCGAAGTTGGTTTATCTGACCTGAAGTCAGTAGGAGGTCCGAAACCTCACTAGACTTGATCCCAAATCAAATGGTTGGGCCGTGCCATCCTAGACATAGAGAGTACAGCAATCTCTAATGCATCCATCACAAGATTGTTGTGCATTGGGTCAAAGTGTTGACCACTGCTTGGGTCGGTTTGTGGGCTACTTGTAGGAGGCCTTAGGAGTTGTTTGGAGGAGACCACGTGGAATTTGGGAGGCCTACCAAGCAGCCAAGGAGACAACAGGTACATTAGATCGGAAGGCAAGAGGACAGCAGCAACGTGGGTTGCAAATGGACTCGTGTATGATGGTTTGATGGTCTTCTAGGCAAGGACACATTGAGGTGCCTAGATTTGCGCAATAGCTCCTCTATTGTGGGGCAAAGGGCAAATTGGTGGAGTCTGTGGGCAACCATGTGTAAGGGTCTCCCAAGTGCGGGGATGCCCTAACTAGGAGCAGATGCTACAACGTGGACTTGGTATCTCGAGGACTGTTGGAGAGCAACATGAGAGAAGACCAAGTGTGGACGAGATTGGGCACTTATGGTCTGATAGAGGACAGTGTGATAGTGTCCATGTTGGAGCCAAAGTGCAGCGCCTTGATGGACAAAGGTGACTGTTGACCTGGCAGTTGTTGGAGCTCAAGGGTCTGATCAACCAAGAGCAGGATTGTGGAGCCCAAGACTTGTGTGTGGAGAATGACTTCTACAACAGATGACAGGCAGTCCTCCCAGCTCGTGTTCATTGTAGGAGCTGGACATCTTATAGTGATAGGTGGCATCCCTTCGTGCCCTATGTTGGTCTTCATCGTTGCAGCGCAGAAAGACCATAGTGGGCTGAACTCCCTAAGTAGCTGAGGAGTAGTCGTGGGCAGATTGAGAGCTGTTCACAAGTGGAACTGTGAACAACTCGACAGGAGTCTCGATGTGTTGATGCATTAGTGGATGAATGATCAACTAGAGAACAGATTGGACAGTCAATGGCCAGATGGACTTGGAACATTGATAGATGCAAGAGCTGCAGATGGGGAGCCGAAGGACCAGGCAGGTACAGGGTACGACTAGGAGGAACTGTGAGTGCCACAGCCAGATGGTCAAAGTATCTTGTCTTGTACTAGTGCATGTATGAGGGCCATTAACCTTGGTACGAGAGCCCTAGACTGTTGTATTATATGTTGTAAATATAACGAAGTTGGGTTGAAAAATTAAAAAGCTATGTATATTTGTGCATATATGATTTACTGCTTTATATTTCTGCTGTGCAAAGTAGTTTAGTGGTTGAGATTCTTGGTTTGGTACCGTCAGTGATTTAAGACTCTAACCTAGACCCAAGATCACGGAAATTCATCGACAACTTAAAATTATTATTTTTTCAATTTATAATCAGATTTCAGGGAATAATGGCCAGAAAATTTGTCAAAAAAATCCCAAAAAGCCACCTCATTAGACTACTGCTAAACCTTTTATAGAAGTCCACATTGTAATATACAAAGAAAAGTCATAATCAACTTTGGAAGTACAGAAAAGGGGTATCTCGTAAAGAATCCTTACTTTGGGAAGTCCAGAAAAGGGGTATCTCATAAAGAAGCCTCACTTTGGGAAAGTCTAGAAAAGGGGCATCTCGTGAAGAAGCCTACGTTTAGAGAGTGAATTGGCCTCATAGCATATTCATAGCAATCTTTTGCAGAAACGAAAACCAAGCAGTAAGTTGTATGTAAAGCCAAAACTTGTACAATTTATGTTTGGCCTCAAAGGTATTCTTATAATTCAATGTCTATTTGTCATCCAGTTACCCCAATAAACATTGATGAGGTACATTAGGGTTAGTGGAATCAGCTCCATGGATTATTGGGTGTACCTACTACCTAGGACTACAAATCCTTGTGGAGGCAAAGGTGAGAACAACACTCATATTAAGTTCTTGCGTAATTTAATACATATATATGCATCGTGCAGCTATCCACTTGTCACATTATCCAACTAGGGTTGAACCTCAACTATATCAATGGTATTAAACTACCCACATCCAAATGTTTTATTATGTAATATTTTTGTGCACTGTTCTAACTGTCCTTATAACACCTTCGCAATTCATCATGAATAAGCGTTATTTCTCAACAAACAATGCAAGTAGGGAGTGATGGAAAATGCAAAAAGCTTTGTTGGCCTTTGATTCCTACCTTTGATTAGTAATTCTTTCCCCTGTTGGTCAAGCTCCAATTGCTCCTTTTAGGTGACCATTATACTCCTTTTGGTTAAAAGTTCAGTCCCCTTTAGTTATCGGAAAGGGCTGCAGATGCAACTTCTGCATAATTGAAGATGGTGTGCTATTATGGCAACTTCGGATCAGCCTCTTCACAGAATCTTTCAATGACTGCCTTTTACCCTCTTCTGTCTCCAAATTTCTGGATACGGAGATGGAATTTCCATTAGGCAAACAAAGTCCCTCTTATGAAAACAGATCATGTAACGAGATATCACCTAGAAGGATGATAGGAAAGATGTTAGTAGTATCTGAGACTCAGATAAGGTCGAGTTTATTTTTTTTGTGTGTGGATGGGTTTTATGTGTTGGAATCACAATTGTCGTTAGACCAAAACCCGCAAGCGTTAGTCTCCACTACAATTGCCAGAGTTAAGATCCACGAGGGGCGGTTAGTCCATGTCGCGAAACACACGGGGAGCGTTGAACCCAATGTCCAACAATCTCCCCCCCAACGCGAGCCGGGTGAGTTTCGAACTCGAGACCTGTCGCTCTGATACCACTTATTGGAATCACGATTGTCGCTAGACCAAAACCCATAGGCATTAGTCTCTGCTACAATTGCCAGAGTTAGGATCCACGAGAGGCAGTTAGTCCATGTCGCGAAACACACAGGGAGCGTTGAACCCAATGTCCAACATTATGCACATAGTACAAAAAGTATATCTTTGGTCTTTTTTAAGTAATAAAAAGATACAAAACTTCTCTTCCGAAAATTAAAGGTCAGCCCCATTATATAAAAAAGGTAATTGGATATGATTCTTAAACCTCTTACACAATATTGGAAAACAACCATCAATTGTCTCTACAAAGTGAATAAGAAACACAAACAAGAGCAGATCCATTAAACTATAACTTTTCATGCTATTACTTAGCATCCAAACATTTGGATAAGAATGTTAGTGGCTCTAAATGTGAGTTAAACTGGCCCACACTATGTAGTTGCTAGAAGAAGATAATTATTTTCAATGGCATTTGTTTACAACACAACATAGTACCATTTTCAATTATATGCTTCGAAGTAGCAAACATATATTTGTTTATTGATTGACAAGATAGAAAATTGAATGAGATCAATATTTCAGGAATGGTATCTTAACAAGAAATCACTTGCAGTTAAACATAGCATACTTCAAAGTCTGAACAAAATTCAGAATCCACACTGGAGAGGAAAGAGATACCTTGAAAGATCTGTTAAGACCCTAGACTGTCTGAACTGAAATTTGGAATCATATGATGTGAACATGATTAGACGAATCTAATGTGATCCTTGATGCAGAATTAAGCCATCTTCCTCTAGTTTGAACAACATTAATGGTTTTCAGGATTCACAGATACACGCTTTCCCTGGTTAATATTCTAGAATCTAAAGCCTTGACTCCAATATCCCCACAATTCACAACCTGAAGCAAAGAATACCCTGAGTGCTTATCTTGAATGATTCCTTACAATTCATGGCCAGGACTGTTAAACTGGCTAAACATAATGGCCATATCCATGCCCTGAGTCATGGTCGGGACTGCTACGTCATAGGAGCACTGCTCAGAAAATCCAGGCTTTCCAGACTTCTGAACCTTTTTGATACACTTCTTGAACTTTTCATGGCATTTCACATTCATCACCCCTGCATTATTTAAGTGCACATAATTGCCATTATATTTCACTTCCACAATAAAAGCTAAGAAAATTTATATAACTGCATATACCAAAACAAAGTGCAATGTGATCTTCAAGCATATACGAAAATCCAACAGCGAATATTTAACTGACAATAGTAATCTGTGGTATTTTATGGTTCAAGTCCAAGCAGCTTTACGATTTAAAAAATAATCATTGAATCAAAAATCTAAAAAATTAACTCAAAAGCAATGAAACTTTGTTGAGATTGATCTCTGATTTGACATTCAAAAGCATTAACAAACAACTGTGGCTAATTTGGAAGGTTGTAACCAACTGTGGCTAATTAATAAATATTAGGTAACCAAAATAAGCAGTGAAAAACGGACCAAAGTTTGACTAGATCATGCAAATCTTAATGGTCCCTTCCGATAGCTTCTGAGCCATTTTACGAAACTTGGGATTGCTCTAATTTGATAAGAATTATCAGCTTGGATGAAAGGACTCTAAGTTGATACAATGTTCTTGCAGGTTTAGTATGTTTATGTTGTTTAATATTTATGCATTGCGAGGCCTCATTACAAAGCTTTGTTTAAGAATCCTGTCAAAATCAAATTAATGGGATCATTTTCGTATGTATATGAATTTAAAATAAAACTCATTTGAGAACTCAGAAATGTCTATTAAAATAAGTCCAACTAAATTTGACTAAAACTTGTGCTGAAACTTCATAATTATTTCATTAATATAGATCCGTATTAACACAGATTTATAAAACACCTGACGACCAAAAAACTCTAAATGCAAAATTTAAATTATTTTGCACCCTATTGTACTATTTAATTATCATTGAAAGTTGCACCAAATGAAATAAATAATAGATGCAAACTTCAATGTTTAGCAACCCCGTAAATAAAATAGTTAAGATAAATCTAAGCTAGATTATTTATAGTTTTTTTGTGTGGTGAAAATACACGGGGAATTGAACTGGTGACCGACTTTTTCGCAATAAAATAGTTAAGATAAATCTAAGCTAGATTATTTATAGTTTTTTTGTGTGGTGAAAATACACGGGGATTTGAACTGGTGACCGACCTTTTCGCATAGAGTGCCTTAACAGAACACCCATTCACTGTCAATCCAAAGCCCCATGGACCTGGATAATTTATATTTATTTAAATACATTAAATAAAAATAAATACTATATTAGCTTCTTTATGGTAATCTAAAAAATAATAGATACACACCTGTGCACAGAGATCTCTCCCACCATCCAGACCTCTACCCCAAGCTGGGCTGTCAAGCACCTTGTTCCTTTACCCCTACCCAGTCCTCTACACCAAGACGGGCTGTCAAGCACCTTGTTCCTCTCCCCCCACCCAGACCTCTACCCCAAGCCGGGCTGTCAAGCACCTTGTTCCTCTCATTGCACCCAATCTTACATATAGTCATGTATTTTCTTCTAGGTCTATTGGACCTAATCAGTGTAACTACACTATTCTGAGGCCAAGTCAGCTCCCCAGTTTGATTCTGCATTTTGAGAAAACTTGTTGAGTCAGGTTCTCTGAGTCATGCTGAGACCACTCTCACAAGTCAAATAAGAATCAGATTGAATCTGCATCTTCGTTCTCGTATATAGACAACATTAAACTCGAGAAAAATAATTCATTTTGCTTTGTTTCTTAAAATTAGCGTTACTTTGTTATTCTAATTTATATCTAAAGTCGTCTCTTGAGTTTTTCTCAAGTCTGAGTTAAAACATACTCTTTGGCCTTGAATGGTCATTTTCCAAGTTGACTCTAACTCTGAACTCATTCTAAGATGTTTACTTACAGATAGAAATATCTGCAATGTCTGCAGAACAACCCTAAACAATGTATTTAATTGCTGGTTTTTAAACTACACCTCGATCTACTTTTAGTATTTTATAAGCGCTAAATCTGCCTGAATCCATCCTGCATCATTAAAGTTAATTATTTGGATATACGGCTCAGTGTTTCACGGCCCCAAGAGTGCAAAAGCTCTTAGTAAAAGATACTCAAATTTGGCCAACTGTCATTAACAGGGCTATTTTTACTGAATTCCAGAGGAATTATACAAATTTCAATACACAGTTTGCATTAATTAGCCGCAAGAATCTAGATGGATCAGACAGAGAAGGGTACTGTTACAGTTCCATCTGGATTTGATTCTTAAAAAAGAGGCAAGTTTATCCCTCTGGTTTCCTCCAAAAACTTGGCAGATTTGCCCCTCCGGAGCTGAGACGATGCAGTGCCTCTAAATGTCAAACAGTGTAAGTGGCGATGCTCTATAATTACTCTGAAAGCATCTTGCCCAGAGTTCGAGATGAGGTTAACTCTGCAGTCTTGCAGGTAGCCTTATTAGAGTATTTATTTTATAATTGAAGAAAAATATTGATGTAATGCCTCTTAACAGCTTAAAGATAGGCTAGACGCGTTTATGAAGGAAACACTGCAAAATCTAAAGGGGCACCGTCAAAGCACAGGCCTAAACCTAAACCTAAGATTCATCTTCTGTCAAAGGCTGTCCTCGACCTCTCCTGGAGCAAATAAATTTCACAATCCTTTAAGCACATTCGACGGCCATTAAATTACGATTAAAAAAGACAGCGACCAAGCAGATATTGCAGATACAGAGCGGCCTCACCTTTTTTCTCAACGCATTCGTCATGGAGTTTGCAGCATGCATCGAGATCGTCGCAGGGCTCCTCGCCAGGGCAGCCCGTCCATCCAACGCCACAGTATTTACCATATCGAATTCCAAGAGCTGTGAATTTAAGACAAAGAAAAAGACATGCATTCAGATCAGGTTAGGGTTAGAAAATTCAGATCGGATTTTTGAAAGAGGAAAATGCGGGCAGCTTACAATTACATTCCTGTACGACGCACACCCTGCTACAATTTGGCTATAACAACAACATAAACACATCTACCGTCAGTATTTGCAAACAACAACAAAGAAATGGAAATCTGGTGAGGTATTTATTCGGGTTTGTGATGTAACCTGCGAGGTTCTGTTGGCCTTGGAAGCCCCGACAATTCCAAAGCAATGGAATACGTGAGAGGATAAAATTGTGACAATAATTATAATGAAGGTGTACGGTGGTTTGGAATAACTTGCGCCATTCCTCGCACCGCGTCCCAATTCCATCCTCGGCCTTTTGCCTTGCACTGTCTACCTTTACCTTGATTGATTGAACAAGAGCCTTGTCATGAAACAGCACCAAGGCCCACCGAATTCCCCTACGAATCTATCCAAAAAGAGACTCCCAACTCCAAGGGAGGCCTAGACCTGTTTGTTGAGAAGTCCGAACACGCAGCTACAGAGTTGTAAGGAACTAGATAGGTCATCGAGTGTCCCTAATATACAGAAAGAACATAAAATTTGAGAGTTATAGTATGAAGCATACAGGCAGACAGAACTCCATCGGTGAATCCCTCTAAATAGAGATTCATCCAAGGAGCCCTCCCCTGTATGCGTTGAGAAATTCACACATACGCAACAAGATAGCTGTGAGGGCACAGAAAGACCAAGTCTTCCAGAGTTCGAAACAGGGTTTTCGCTTATTGTTAATTATTGAACATCAAATTTAATGTGATCAAGATGCAGAAGCTATTTACTTTGAAGCATTTTATGTCTATTTTTTTTAACTATGTGAAATGATAATCTATTGGAGTAATCCACGTGAAGCTCGAGATTAAATTGATGAAGTGTCAAATTCAAAAGCATTTTCAAGAGCATACCAAATTATATTAATAATGGAGTTGTTTAACGATACGCACGGATTGTTGTTGGGATGGTTAAAATTGGGCAGAATCTCATCGAAAAAATTTAAGAAATCTTATATTAATAGTGTTTGAATCATGATTTTGATGGTGGAAATAGGTTCAGCACCATCAAAAATCTCTAGAAAACCCAAAATATTAAAGTTTGATAGTTATAACCTGGATTTACAAAAATCCCTACCAGATTTTCTTAAAATTTTACGGGAATTTCCATGATTTTTATAGTGAAAAAGTAGTCTAGTTAAACTACGGCATTAATAATTTGTAACATGTCAAGTTTTTAATTATTTTTTTAGGGCTATTTTGATTAATTTGGAGGATAATATCTGGTTAGTTTAATTAGTCGAGTTCTCGTTATTAAGATACCTTGCCAATGGAAGGTCACAAGGTCAATTTTCCATGATGCTCTTGGGGTTAGACTTTGCTAGTTTAGCCAGTTGGCGCGGGATGATCCCTTTGAGTTATGTCACAAGGTCCGTCGAACTTTAACCTTGAAGTTCAAATTTTGGCAAACCTTCAAAAAAAATTGAGGTTCGACGAACCTCATAACCATTGACCAAGCCCATAGATCAAAACTCATAACTTCATGTCACAACTCAAGCTTGTAATTTATCCTTGTAGTTTCCATGTAAGTGATAGCATTTTTTATGTTGCTTGATGTTGCTTTTTTACTATTTTATCATATACATATATATATGAATTTAATGGTGAATCTCATTCGAATTTTATCAAAATATTCGAACTCAAACCAAACCCAAACTCAAACCTGAACCATGTGGCATTGCTTCCGAGTTGATCTACTCAAATTTTTCTCGAAAAAAAAATAGAAGACAATCTTATTAAAAGATAATTAGCTAACTAAATGCATCTTTTAAATATTTCGCTAAAATTGAATGAGTTAAATCCAAGACAAAATATTTGATAATAATAAAGAAGTTTTAGTATTTTACATTTTCAACTTTTTTAACTTTACTATATTAAAATCCTATTAAATAACAATTTTAAATTACAATTTTGGATTGATGAAATTGTTTATGTTAATAATTAAATAAACTCAACACCCTGCAATATCTTATTGCAATAAGATTACACAATATGAATATCTAATATATACAATTATATCTCGAATATCTCATTGCAATAAGATTACACAATATCAATATCTAATATATACTTATATCTCTCCAAAAAATCTTTAAATCATATTTGAAGACAAAGATGTCCGTTTCCCCTCCCATTACAAATGTCCAATTCATCACATGCTTAATTTACACATTCGATAATGGGTTGAAATGAATAATTCCAATGTCATAGACCAATTCATAAGTATCAAAAACATTAGGGAAACCAAAATACTCAGTATCAACAAGTGAATTTCACCATTCCAATAATGCAAAACCAAATTATATTAGCATAGCCACCTAACTAACGGTTGGTGAACATCAATATGTATCACTGGATTTTTCTTATCCCTCATAATGCAAAACCAAATTATACTAGCACGGCCACCTAACTCGCAATTAGTGACAACTGATGTGTATCAATTGATTTTGCTTAGCCTTTATCTACACTCTCACTCATGCTTTTAGAGAATGAGAATTATTTTGGGCCTTGGCATGTTAGCGTCTTATATTTCATAGGATCTTAAGGTGATTTTATCTGTCAAATTTATTTTGTAAAATTATTTCTAATCTATAAATAATTTTTAAAATAAAAAATGAAATAATATAAAAAAATCAAAAGAGAGTATATGTTATAAATAAAAAATATAAAATGTTAATTTTATCAAAGGAAGAAAAACAATAAAATTCTGAAAGTGTTGCAGCTCCAAATGTCACTACTTTTAGTTTAGCTTATTTCTGAAAATAAATTGTGTGCAGCTTGTTTAAAATGCTACAAATAGTTTAATAAATTCAATCATATAGTTTAAGCATAATTGAATTAGGTTTAAATTGCTTGTTAATAGGTAGAGAAAAATAATTTGTCAAACTGTTTAATCTTGACAGATTAATCAGTTAGATAAAAAATAAACATTGGTTCAATAGTTTAATCTGAACCAAGGGAGATGTTGTAACATCATTTGTTTTTATAAGTTAGCATAAGTAGTTTAAAACTTTTCAAAATGTGAAAGTAGGATATGGATGGAAAAGAATCAAAAAGTTAAAAATGTTAGGAAGATTATTATTTTTGTAGGCATCCATATCAATAAAATGATAGGTGTTAGATGCTCTAAATAAATAAGGCAAATGAAATAAAATGTTAGGTGTTAGATGCTCTAAATAAAGAAGGCAAAATAAAATGTTAGGGAAGCAAAAAAGAAAAAGAAAACCTTCATTCTGTTTTAAAGGATTTGATTGGATGCTAGTCTAAATGCGCCTATGGAAAAAGTTATTTGTATGGTTTAAATCCTCATTATTAACTTATATCTTAAAGTTTTAAACCATAGCAATATATCCCTGGCATATTTTCATTTCATTCATTTCCCTTTATTTTTATTTTCATTCCTCGCTCATATATTTCCATATATTCCCATACATTTCATTACAATTTCTTTTATAACTCCCGATGCATTATTTAACGAAGTCCCGACCCCACTACTTCCACATCATCGCATTGTAATCTCTTTTCTTTTCATTTTCCTTTAAAAACATTCGACCTTACTTTTTTTGCCTTTTCCACTTTATATTGCTACTTTACTTCTTCTTTTTTCACCGTTATATCATTGTTTTACCTCCGCTTCTGATTTCCCCGATTGCGATTAAAGTGGGCCATTCCTCCTTGACACGTAACCCTTCCCCCACGATCCATCGCATTGCGCAAATTACAATGTTTCGCATTGTCACAAAAACCTTAACACTTGCGATTGTCGATTTGCGATATATCGCATCGCATCTTTCTTAACTTACCTTTGAAGCGCCCGTAATGTATTTGGTTTAACTTG
>CM076582.1:1224285012-1224466670 GCA_034641835.2 Pinus albicaulis | reverse complement strand
AAGTTTTATTTATAATAAATATTGAAGACAGAGATGACAGTAGTGGTGGTCTTCTCCCAAATTGGGTTTCCACCTTAAATATTGGTGTTCATGTGTGTTGCTTATGTATGATGGCTTATTTTGTTGTTACTGCACATGCTTACTTCTTACTAAACGTCTGATGAATGAATGGTGCAATAACCTAAGTAAAGAATTAAATTCAGAATAAGATCTCTGATAAAAAAATTTCAGTCAGATCTAAATACTGATTCACCCCCCCCCCCCTCTCAGTATTTTTCCCAACAATTGGTATCAGAGTGGGTCCTTCTGAAAAGCTTAGTCACTAGAAGGAAGATCAATCAAGATGAACAATCAAGATGGAATAGCATCTATCAGGCCTCCACTCTTCAACAGAAATAATTTAATCTTTTGGAAAACAAGGATGAGATCCTATCTTCAGTCTCTGGGTGCAGATGTATGGGCTATTGTTGAAGTAGGATATCAATATCCAGTCGCAGTACCAACAGATCCAACGGAAAGGAAAAATTATGAAACAAATGCAAAGGTGGTTAATGCTCTATTGGGAAGTCTAACTGAATCAAAATTTTCCAAATTCATGCAGCTGAATACAACAAAGGCAATATGGGACAAAATCATTCTAAGTTATGAAGGTGATGCAAAGGTAAAAAGTGCTAAACTCCAAACTCTCAGAATTCAATATGAGAACCTAAAAATGCATAATGAGGAGAGCATTGCTAATTTCTTTTTACGACTTGATGATATTGTAAATCGTATGAGAAATCTAGGAGAAACAATAACCGAATCTACTTTGGTTGAAAAAATTTTAAGATCACTAACGACAAAATTTGAGTCAAAAGTTTCTGCTCTTGAAGAAAAGCAGGATCTTCAAAATCTTACTGTGGTGCAACTTCATGGCATACTAACTACATATGAAATGAGATGAGGAGGACCATATGAAGTCAAAGAAGCCGTCTTTAGAGCTTCTACAAAAGGGAAAGAAGTACAAGAGACAGAAGGATCAGGGTATATCTCAGAAGAAGATGAGGTAAATTTTGTAAAGAAACTCCAACTTGGTACAGGACGGTTCAGAGGTAAGCTTCCTTTCAAATGTTTTTGCTTGTGGAAGAGTTGGTCATTATGCTGCTAAGTGTCCTCACAAAGAAACACATGAAAAAGGAAAGGAAGTAGCAAGAAGGAATAAGAATCTTTTTAACACTAGAAAAAGTTACTATACTCATGAAGACAGTGATGGGTTATCAGACAGTGAGGAAGAATGTGAACAAGATCTTAGACTTCTCATGGCATTTGAAAAAGAGTCTAGAGAAGAAAAGGATAATTTTATGGATGCTTTAGAGGACAATGATTTTCTTGATGAAATCAATCAACTCAAAATATGCTTAAAAGAAAGTAAAATATCCATAGAAACTCTGAAAAACCAGCTTCAAGAAAAGGAGAAACATAATGAGAAATTAGAATGTGAAATAGTAGGTCTAAGAAAAGAAATTGAGAAAGTAAAGACTTTGAATCTTAGATTTGCCCTAGGATCTGAAACCTTGGATGAGATTATCAAGGTACAACGTTCTCCTCTTCTAAAGACAGGTCTTGGATATATCGGAGAATCTTCTCAGGCTTCGGCACCAAATTATCTAAAAGCAGCTACAACCAGTACACAAAATTCTGTCCCTCAGCAAGGGAATAAAGAATCTTTACAGATAAAGCATGACCATCTCAATTCAAAGAACACTAACAGGAGTACATCTCAAAGAAACACCAATCAACAGGTAAATTCAAGTAGAATATTTCATGATCGCAGAAATTTATTCTTTAATGGACAATGTTTCTCATGTCACAATTTTGGTCATAAAGTGGTTCAATGTGTTGCATATAAAACCATCATGACAAGAGAAGCAAGAAAGAAAAGGATTGATATTGGAACAAAGAAGAATACATATAACAACTTTTATCCTCTTCAAAATGAAGTTGAGTGTGCTTATTGCAATAACTTTGGCCATGAAGAATCTAAATGCAGGAGCAAAGTCCAGCCAAAAGAGAATCTTCCTTCAAGCTCCAAAGTATGGAAAAAGAAGGAATTACAGGTTGAAAATTGTGGCATAGCTTTATTTGTAGAAGGAGAATAAAATCAATGGTACATTGATAGTGGATGCTCAAAACACATGACAGGTGACAAAAACAAACTTCTTGCATATAGTGCTCTAGAAAAGGAAAAGAATGTTACATTTGGAAATGATACTCCTGTTGTCATTAAGGGAAAAGGATCTGTTTTTATAAAAGAAAAGGTGAAATATAATAATTTCATGTATGTGGATGGATTAAAGCATAACCTATTAAGTGTAAGTCAAATGTGTGATCAAGGAACTGAAGTTGTCTTTAGTTCAAAAGAATTTGTGGTACGTGATCTTGATACAGGTAAAACAATTATAACAGGAAACAGAACTCCAAGCAACCTGTATGTATTAAAGAACTGCAAAGAACAATGTTACATGATTAAAACTTTAGAAAACTGGCTATGGCATAGAAGGTTGGGGCATCTGAGCTTCTCTCAAATCAACAAATCAAGCAGACTTAAAGTTGTTCGTGATCTTCCCAATATTACACCACCTGAAAGTATCATATGCAAATCTTGCCAATTTGGTAAGCAAACTAGAGTGAAATTTAATGCCAAGGAAGGTTCATCAAGTAAGCCTCTTGAACTCATTCATACTGACATATGTGGACCTGTGAAGAAAAAGTCACCACGTGGTGAACAATACTATATCTTATTTATTGATGATTTCTCTAGAATGTGGTGGATTGGGTTGATTAAACACAAAGATGAAGCATTTGAGAAATTTCAGATCTTCAAAGCACTGGTTGAAAATGAATTAGATCTAAAAATCAAGTGTCTTAGATATGATCGAGGAGGAGAATATACATCATATGAATTCCTTGAATTTTGTGAACAACATGGCATAAAAAGACAGTTTTCTGTAGCTGGCACTCCACAAAAAAATGGCGTAGCAGAAAGAATGAATAGAACAGTTCAACAAATGGCTAGAGCTATGCTTGATGATTCCGGAACACCTGACACATTTTGGGGAGAAGCAACACATACAACGGTAAATATTCTTAACAAGGCACATGTTCGTGTAAATAGTGATAAAACTCCATATGAACTATGGTATGGTAATCCTCCCACTGTGAAGCACTTTAGAGTCTTTGGGAGCAAATGCTTTATCAAAAATAATGATGAAAAACTTGGCAAGTTTGAACCCAAAGCAGATGAAGGGATATTTCTTGGTTACTCCTCTAGGAGTAGGGCATATAAATGTTACAATAAAAGACTTCGGAATATTGTTGAATGTATTGATGTTGTTATTGATGAGTCTCTTGCAGCTCCAAAAGAAGAAAAACAAACAACAAATGAAGACGATGATGACATATATTCTTCTACATCAAATAGGAATGATATAGACAATGAACCCAATGAAGAACCTAAAGATGACCTATCTGAAAAAGCTCCATCCAGATATGTTCAAAAGAATCATCCAGAATCTCAAATTTTGGGAGAAAAAGGATCAAGTGTACAAACAAGAAGGACTCTTGTGGGATCTTCTAGCTATCTGGCATTTCTATCCACTATTGAACCACAAAATGTCAATCAAGCCAGCAAAGATGAATTTTGGATTCAAGCCATGAATGAAGAGCTTGATCAAATTGAAAAGAATCACACTTGGGAATTAGTACCAAGACCTCATGACAAAAATGTCATTGGAACTAAATGGATATTCAAAAACAAGTTAAATGAGAATGGGGATGTTATAAGAAATAAAGCTAGACTTGTTTGCAAAGGGGTATGCTCAACAAGAAGGTATAGACTTTGAAGAAACTTTTTCTCCTGTAGCTAGACTTGAAGCCATAAGAATGTTTCTTGCTTTTTCAAGCTTCCAACAAATCAAAGTTTATCAAATGGATGTTAAATCTGCCTTTCTCAATGGTGATCTAGAAGAAGAAGTTTATATAGAACAACCAGAAGGATTCATTTTGGGAAATGATGAAAAACTTGTTTGTAGACTTAAAAAGGCTCTATATGGTCTCAAACAAGCTCCAAGGGCATGGTACTATCGTGTTGACAAATATCTTCAACAACAAGGATTTTCAAAGGGGTCTGCTGATAGCAAATTATACACAAAAACTGAAAATGATAAACTATTGATTGTGGTAGTATATGTTGATAATATTAGTTTTGGAAGTAATGAAGACTCTATGAGTCAGAAATTTGCTTCTGATATGCAGCAAGAATTTGAAATGTCTTTACTTGGGGAACTAACATTCTTTCTTGGCTTGCAAGTGCAACAAGCAACAGATGGCATATTCTTATCACAAGAAAAATATCTTAAGAAAATCTTGAAGAAGTATGGCATGGAAGATTACAAACCTGTAAGTACACCAATGATAACCGGATGTAATCTCAGTTCTAATGATGATTCCCCCACGGTGAATCAACCAGAATACAGATATATGATAGGAAGTCTACTTTATCTCACTAGGACAAGACCAGACATTATGCATGCAGTTGGAATTGTGGGGCGATTCCAAGCTAATCCAAAAGAGTCTCACCTTCAGGCTGTCAAAAGAATATTCAAATATCTGCAAGGAACTCAAGACTTTGGACTATGGTATCCAAAGAATGATGATCTCACTCTTCATGCTTACACTGATGCAGATTGGGCTGGAAACGTTGATGATCGGAAAATCACTAGTGGTGGTGCATTCTATATGGGGCCCCGGTTAGTATCTTGGTTCAGCAAGAAGCAAAGCTCTATTGCCTTATCTACAGCAGAAGCAGAATATGTGGCTGCAGCATCATGTTGCACTCAACTTCTATGGATGATGCAAACCTTACAAGACATTCAAATCAAATGTTCACCTCCTATCTCCATTATGTGTGATAATACAAGTGCCATCAGTATCTCAAAGAATCTTGTTATGCATTCCAAGACCAAGCACATCCCATAAAATATCACTTCTTACGTGAACAAGTGCTTGAACAAAAGGTGAAATTGGAGTATGTTCCCTCCAAAGAACAAGTTGCTGATATATTTACCAAAACTCTACCCAGGGAAGAGTTCGAATATCTCAGACAGAAACTGGGAGTAGTCTCTGCCATGCAGAATATCAGACCTGCTTAAATTCAGAAGATTAAATTGGATACGCTCCTGTTGAAGGTGTTCAGGATGCACAGACTAAGGGGGAGCATTGGTCACGTGGCAAGGATGCATTGTTGGCATTCTAATTATTTGTTGTAATCTGATCTCATGCTTGAGAATATTTGATCTTGAGTGTATAAGTCATTTTTGTTACTTCATTGAATATTATGTTTGAATATGCAGCATGATCTCAGGGGGAGCATGGTATTGTCGGATCCTTTGCCCTTGATGTCAAAGGGGGAGAATATTGTTGAATGTTTTTCTAGTCATGGTTGCCATCAAGTCCAAAGGGGGAGATTGTTGGCAATATGTTTTTGGTATCCTATTATATTGAATTGATTGTCCTTGATGGAAACTCGTTGACAAAGGATGCAGATACTGACTGTATGAAGAACTCAGAAATCCATCAGCAGTTCTATACAAGCAGAATATAATACTGAATTTATATCTTCTTTTCTTGAATAAGTTCAGTGTTTATATATGCATCCTGATGACGGATAATTGAAATCCGTGATAGTTAAGAAACCTGATGTTGGGTTTGATGGTGCTTTGTATACAGTTAGAGGTACCAATGTTAATACGGTCGACTGTGTATCCCAACTGGTAGACAATGAATCAACGCGTGATAACCCTCTATATTATGGAGTAAGGTGTTTATTCATATTCCGAATGGTGGATCGAATGCACGCAGAGAACCGAATCGAACAGTCCTTAAGGATTTCATCGAAGCTGTATAACAGTAATTATGGTTATATGAACTGATAACGTGGAGAAACGAATTAGCGAAAGTACGATGACGGAACCTGGAGTAGAGGGGCGGAACCTTGCGAATGAACAGTGAACGTGGTTTAGGGCTGGAAGTGGTTTTTATCGCACCACCTTTGCAGCGAAAGTGGTAATTGAGGAGGGGGGAGCGATTCCATAGATCAACCGACGCGTGTCCCCGAGCGACTTTTGAAAACCACCTCCACTGTGCGCCATCGCGCGTTAAAGTCTGACCAAGGATGTCGCGCGATATTGTTGTGCGCCGTCAATCTGGAAGAGAGCCATTGGACGGTGGTCGTATGAGGAAGGTGCACGATGGATAACCACAGTATGGTGCGAGTATGTGATTGGGTCATTGATTATATATGTGGACCCAGTTTAAATTATATTAATTAATCTAAGGTTTGCAGGTTTAATAAAGGATGTTGAATATGTGAAGTTGGCGAAATATGAAACATGTGATGAAATGTATGTGGGTTAATATATGTGATTGATCTCACGAACACATAAACCAGGGGTCTTTATATATATGTCTTGGGGACTTCATAACTAAAGGAGGAATCGGATTAATATCTCAATCTCATATTGAGATATTAAAAAGCCTTAGATTAATTATCTAATTGCAAAACCAAGAAAATAGAGCAATAAGAAATTGTTTGGGGCTTGGGTAGACCCTGATGGATTATCTAATTGATCCCGTCCAGGAATACCTTCAGCGGTTGGGTGGTTTTGACTCATGGTTTTAATAAAGGCAAAAACTATATAAGGAGAAGAGGATTATAGTACAAAGTGTGCATGCGGAGGGGTTTTTAATGAATAAATATCTTTAAGAGATATCTGCATGATTGAACTCTGGAAAAATTGAATCTATGATGCACCTATGGAGTTGATGAACGTTCAAGATCTCTAGATCTAGAAATGATGAATCTCTAGGAAGATCTACAAAGAAATAATGAAGACCTGACACAAGTCTGATGAAGAAATTGAAGAAATTTGGTGGATCTGAGGGTTGAAGTCTTCAGCATAAAAGTGGAAGCTTTCTGCCAGTACAATCTGGTGTTAAAATCAGGGGGTTGGAGCTCCCTTCCAAAAGTGAATGGAGAACAAGAGAAGGTTGCAGCCTTCTGTAGGTGGGTACCTGCGTGCTGGTATAAGTCTGCACCAGCACAAAAATTGTAAGAAGTTTTCTTTATAATAAATATTGAAGATAGAGACGACAGCAGAGGTGGTTTTCTCCCAAATTGGGTTTCCACCTTAAATACTGGTGTTCATGTGTGTTGCTTATGTGTGATGGCTTATTCTGTTGTTAATGCACATGCTTACTGCTTACTAAACGTCTGATGAATGAATGATGCAATAATCTAAGTAAAGAATTAAATGCATAATAAGATCTCTGATAAAAAGTTTTCAGTCAGATCTAAATACTAATTCACCCCCCCCCTCTCAGTATTTTTCCCAACACCTAGAGGTCGAGAGCTTAGCGAAGAACATCATAGTTTTTCCTCTGTAATTGTGTTCAGATTAATACAGATCATATTGTCATTGTTGTTACATGTGTGATTCTATTTAGTTTCAGTTAAATTTCCTTCTCTACCTGCGCCCTGCTAGGGAGGAAGGGCCCTCCTTCTTAGCAGGGATTGCAGTGACTACTGTAGTTGTGTGTGTATGTAATTGTATTTCAGTTTATGTATCGTTAGATTATTGTTGATGTTGTTCAACTGATAATATATCTGCTTCTGTTTCTATAGTTTATATGTTGTTACCCATATGTTAATAGAGACACCAGATGGGTACTTATTGTGTGGCGAGCTAAACAGATCAATTGAAGTGTGATTTCAATATTTTGGATTCTTTTATTTTTGCATGAGTGATTTATTTCCAGCATTTTACTTCAGCAACGATTTCTTTTCTTTGAGATTACTTCTAGTTGGTGTATCGGCATAGACAGTGCTACTGTCATTGGAATAAATAGATGTCCCTAGATTGATAATTAAATGTGTGATGTTCAGTCATTTAATAAGTGATTTATATAGTCCAAAATTTTGGCGTCATTTCCCGGGATGGTAGTGATGATCCAATCAATCAGAGTTGTTTCTAAGAAGTGCAATTTCTGTGTGTTTTTATAGAGTGTCTCCAACAACACTATTGTCGGGCGGTAAGATGAGAAAAATGCAGCCCATGGATCCATTAGATATGACATTATTACAACCATATCTGAAAGGAAATCAGAAACAAATGACTTTTTCCTAGTTAAACAGACCTCCCATGCTCAAAACAGCCCAAAAACACTGAAAACCCCAAGATTTACTGCAACACAAATTACTGCAGAAAGTGACAACATAGTTATAGAGGGTTTATGCTGATAAACATAGAGACAAATCAGATCTACTATTATATTAATCAATAAGGCATAAAAACGAGATCTAGTCTCTTTTATATAGATCCAAGATGATCCGGTAAGGGTTTCATGACAGAAATGATATACATGAAATATTTGTTGTAGATCTATGGCTGAATCATGATGTATGGCAGAAGTACTGCATAAATATGGCTGATAATTCAAAGAAATGGTTGTAGCTCATTTTTCTATCTTTTCCCAAAAAAGACTAATCCTTCCCCTGGGAAACTAACTTTGCAATACCTTAAGGAATAACGTATTTTATGAAAGGGACTGCATTGTTGCTAAAGGTAACTACTTGGCCTAACACCAGATAGTGGAAAATTTAGCACAAAATTCTCTCCTCATATTTCTTAAACAAGATCTCCAAGCAAGAGTGGGGAATTCCCGCATGAGAAAACCCTTGCACTAAACAGTGCAAAAAACTTAGCTAAACAACCAAAGAATGAAAATAAGTCTAAACAGACCACATACAAAATATAAACTTCAATAACGCCCCATATGGTTGCCATCCCCTTCATTATATAGTTGATGAGCTTCCTCACCAAGGGTCCCACCCAATTATGAGGTTGCTTCCATGCAAAGGCTCCTCCACCAAAATTACACTATCTCCATTAGTCTTGCTCATATATTTACAGCGCTATTTGATTTATTCAACCTTGACCGGATCTTCATGCATTGTCTCTTTTCACACTCAAGGTGTCTTCATTTTGACTAGCTAGATTGATCTTCATTCACATTGAGCTGTCTTCATTTAGGATCCACTCCTCACATATTAATGTTGTTGACTTGGCCAAACTTGAATTTTTCCACACATTTTAGAATCTGTTTACACATGAGGATGTTTGATCTAGTTATTAACATGATCCCTTTTCACATTATGAGGGATTTTATGCCTACTTAAAAAACTTATGAGCCTCCTTGTCCATTTATTCATCTAACTAGATATTGAAAGCAAAATTAATATTCCTATTAGATGCATTCTAATTTAGGAATATTATAGTATTCCCCTCCCAAAGGTTGCTTGTCCTTAAGCAACTACAAGGGTGCTACAAAATCTACCCTCCTCCTCTTGGGGCCTTCACATCTAATAGTATCCACCATTGCTTTGAATATTCTGCAACAATTTTGTCCCCCAATAGTTCCTCCCAAGTGTGCAAGTTGGCCTTTGGTGGATAAACCAAATGGTTGTCATAATGAAAGAAAGGAAGGTCTATATGGAAACATTTTTCTGATCAATGGCCTCCTTAAGATAGAAGTGATGAAAATCATGGGGAATTTCATCATCAATGAAGGGCTCCCACCTCCATGCTATCATCCAAATGAAATGAATCACCTCCTAGCTTGGTAATTCATAGAAAAGCTCCTCCCAATTGCTCATGAGAGGCATGTCCCAAGTGCTCCAATAAATCATATGGTCCACCTCATAAAGAAACAAGTGATCTATTATAGTGGCCACATAGTTTCCCATGCTCCCCTTAGGACATGTAGTGCAAAAAATGTGGGGAATTTATTTCCCCACGGACACATCCAACCAATGTGTCTCTCCTCCAACCATGTCCTCAACAAAGATAAGAACATTTTCAGCATATGGAATCATAATTAGAGTCATGCTAGCTGCCATATGTAGTAAAGGAGAAGGACAATGGTCCCTCATGTGCAACCAGCTCAATTTTACTCCTAACTGCCATAGAATATGATATGACGTGTTTTCCCCAACACTTGTTTGCTGCCCCATCCTTCTTGCATGCTTGGATAAGGTATATAATGGTTGGTGTTAACGAATCACACCATGAAGAGTACATCATCTCTCCAACATCTTCTAAGGAATGGTCAACATCACCATTTTCCATGGCCCCAAGTGGCCCATGAAGCCCATAAGAAAATGTGCCCCCTCTTGGAGCAAAGTCCTGTACATGAGTGTTAAGAAAATACAAGCATATAGTAGATACATCATGATGTTTAAAAATACAAGTTTCACCATACACTTGATTCAAGTCAGTGAGGTAACTCATGGATGAGCTCCCTCTCACACCCAATAAATAAGGAGGTGGTAATGATAACTCTTTCCAAGAGCTATGTTCCTCCTCAACCAGCAAATGATCTATGCACTTCCTCATATGAGAGTGCATCTCCTCTTTGAATTTTACCCACATGAATCCATATAAGAGAGTATGGTATGTTTTAATGAAGCTAGTGGGTTTGGAAAGCAAGATCTCATAGGCTACATTAAGTAATTTATACTTGGGCTTGGAATATTTAGATAAGTAGATATGATCATGGAAATAAATGACTCCATCAACTACTTTATACCTACCATCCATCACTTGACCATCAAGAACCTTACATGTGAAGAGGTCCTTGGAATATTCCATCAAAATTTGGGACTCCCAATAAGGATCTAGGTTCCCCAACAAAGACAGCGCTGTAGAAATCTGAAATGCAGCCCCTGTCATGACATGGCTCTCCTCTTTGTCATACTTGATGCCAAAGTTACATGTTGGAGTACTATCAAATTTATTTTTCTGCCCCTCTTGCAGCTGATCTTTCTCAAGACAATATTGAAGTTCATGGAAGTCAACCTCCTTTTGAAAGGGTCCTCTCTTCCAAAACTTCCATAATTTTTCCCATGCATACAAGAGTGGTAATACCCTCTTGTCATATTCAGAAATATTCATGATGTATAGAAGTATCTTTTGCTGCTCCAAAGATATGGAGTGCCCTTTTGATACCATGCTCATGTCAACACAGATTTTTGAATTCTTCTTTTCCAGCGCAAATAGATGAGTGGAAGATAGCAAAGTCAATTTCAGAAAATTTCTCAGCTCTCCTTGGAATCCATCAGTAGTTCTCAGCGTTGTGGTAGCTCCCCTCAAGGCTCCTCCCTTAGCCAAATATGTCACTGCTGCACATATTTGAGAGAACACTTTAGTCTTCCTCCAATCA
The DNA here is from genome assembly GCA_034641835.2 of Pinus albicaulis. Classification (NCBI taxonomy): domain Eukaryota; kingdom Viridiplantae; phylum Streptophyta; class Pinopsida; order Pinales; family Pinaceae; genus Pinus; species Pinus albicaulis. Next base: position 1,224,455,354 of record CM076582.1, on the reverse strand, counting down.
GGAGGTCTCTCTAGTGGAATGCCTCCATGCAAGGAGACATCAAGGCATAGAGTAGGATGTATATGTGTGTGGACATATTTTTCCTTGCCTTCATTGCATAGATCCTACTGCCCTCTTTGTGTATCAACCTTCTGAAATAAAGAGGGGTGTGTGCTCCTCATCATGTGATGCTTGTCCTCCCCTTTATCTCCTTCTATCTTTGAGATCTCACCATTTTATAATGATGGCACATGATGCACATGGATTGTGCCATGATCTCTACATGTGAGATTCTTTGGAACTCCTTGCAAGAGTGCAAGAGTTTCTCTCCTTGGAGCCAATGATCCATCTTCCTCTTCATCAGGTACTGGATGTGATCTTGATATGACAGCGCTGTTATCTCTAGCCTTCTCTTCCTCCTCATCAATAGTAGAAAATGCCTTATTATCAATAAGAGACCTTAGATCTTGGTCTTCCCTTGAAAGAGGATTTTCCATGTATTCCTTTGGAGAAGGAAGCTCATCATTCAATGGGGATCTTGCCCTTGGCAAAGTTTCAAACAAGTGTTCATCCCCTTCAATGATTTTTTGAAATGGAGTTGGATTTATAGATCCTTCCAACTCATGCAAAGGTTTTGTTTGTTTTGGGTTGATAAGCTCCATAGAAGGCGTGTTATGAGATTTTTCATCAAACCTTTCCACTATTCTTCTAATGAAATTTGCGTAAGTAGATGTATTTGCATTCTTTAAGGAAAAATATTCAAACAACCACCAAGCATAAGACTTACCCTCAAGATACAGTTTTGATACTTTGATGGCTTCATTTTCTGAAACTTGATGTTGTTGCACATAGGTGTCTAGCTCCTTCCCAAACCCTCACTGGACATTTAGGTGATCCATAAAAAGTAGATAGAAAAAATCTACCCACACCATACTAATTTCTCCTTGTGTTTATTTCCTCCTTGATCTTGCAAAACCCTTGGAAGTTCAAGTGATCTTTGAACCCCTTAGATTGAGCTTCATACTCTTGCAAATAATCACTAAGAGTCTCCCTCTTCGACACATCTCCTTTCCCCATCTCATTTGTCTTGAACATATGGCTGGTAGAGTGTTTTAAATGTGATGGTGTGGTTGAATACTCACACCCATAATATGAGGAATTAGAACTTTCCTCATATATAGATCTTGTAGATCTTGTTGAGGGATCTCCATGTTTTTCCCTCCTCATTTCTTTGATGTCCTTTTTTATGCCATGCAAAGTGTGTAGAAGAAGCTTTGAGAAATTCTTCCCTCCAGAAAATAAGGGTTTGCTTTGCTCTCTCTTGCAGATCTTCTCCTTCCCATGAGAAGACTCCATAATGATTGAAGAACACAAGTTGAGCCAAGATTAGGGCTCTGATACCACTATAATATCCCAAAATGGGAAACTCAGGAATACATGCATGAACAAAGAATTTTTTAGAGATATAAGTATTAACAGAAAAATTTAGCCCACGGATCCATTAGATCTTACATTATAGCAACCAAATCTTAAAGGAAATCAGAAACAAATCATTATAGCCTAGTTAAACAGGCCTCTCATGCTCAAAAAAACCCAAAATTACTGAAAACCCAAGACTACTGCAACACATAAATATTGCATAAAGAAATAGCGTAGTTTATTTAGGGTCATACTCAGATAATGGAGATAAAAATTAGATCTGATGAGTCATTAATCAATAGAGCACAAAAAATAGAGATCTAGTCTCTTTTACATAGATCCAGGATGACCCGGCAAGGGTTTCTTGACATAAATGATATACATGAAATATTTGATACAGATCTATGGCTGAATCATGCTGTATGGTTGAAGCACTGCATAAATATGGCTGATCATGCAAATAAATGGCTGTAGCTCCTTTGTATAGCTTTTCCCAAAAAAGGTTGATCCTTCCCCTGGGAAACTAGCTCTCAAAACCAAGGATTAAACCCCTCCACTGTAATATCTTAAGAAATAACGCAGTTTCTAAAAGGGACTGCACTGTTGCTGAAGGTAACTGCTTGGCCTAACACCAGATAGTGGAAAATGTAGCACAAAATGCTCTCCTCATATTTCTTAAACAAGATATCCAAGCAAGAGAGGGGAATTCTCGCATGAGAAAACCCTTGCACTAAACAGTAAAAAAAACTTATCTAAACAACCAAAGAATGAAAAGAATATAAATATACCACATAAAAAATATAATCTTCAATTATGCCCAATATGGTTTCCATCCCCTCTATTATATAGTTGATGAGCTTCCTCACCAAGGGTCCCACCGAATTATGAGGTTGCTTCCATGCAAAGGCTCCTCCACCAAAATTACGTTGTCTCCATTAGTCTTGCTCATATATTTACAACGTTGTTTTATTTAGTCAACCTTGACTAGATCTTCATGCATTGTCTCTTTTCACACTCAAGGTGTCTTCATTTTGACTAGCTAGATTGATCTTCATTCACATTGAGCTGTTTTTATTTAGGATCCACTCCTCACATATTAATGTTGTTGAATTGGTCAAAATTTAATTTTTCCACACATTTTAGACTCTGTTTACACATGAAGATGTTTGATATAGTTATTAACATGATCCCTTTTCACATTATGAGGGATTTTATTCCTACTTAAACAACTTATGAGCGTCCTTGCCCATTTATTCATATAACTAGATATTGAAAGAAAAATTAATATTCCTATTAGTTGCATGCTAATTTAGGAATATTACAAAGCCAAAAGTTGAATATTCCTCAATATCATCATCCTTGACATCGAGGGGAGGAATTCTTCATGAGTAGTTGGATTGCTGTTGCAGGACCCTAGCTGAGAGGGAGCCTGGTGGTAATTTTCCTACTTGGAAGAAACTTGAAGTATGTTCTTCCTGGGTTGAGAGGGAGTGATTTATGTGATTCTCTAATACATGTGTCATGCACTAGACCAGGACTAACAACCGTAAGTCTTAGTGAAGACCATGTGGAGAGAATGGATAGACACATCATTCTGGTCTTCACCTGGAAGACAGAATGGAGGATTTGGTAATCATTTGGCATTCGATACTCTTTGAGAATGAGATAGGGAAATCCTCTGAGCCATATCATTTATCAAACATAGTTAATGATAATCTCCTTATATATAAAATTGTTAGTATGTGGTTGAAGTCGGAAAAAAGAAAAAGAGCCGGGAACACCTAGAGACAAGGACTATGGTGTCTATTAGTCATGTGTCTCGCCAGCATTGTTGCCCATTTTCTCATTGAGAGATGGGGTTGTTAGTCAAGTCCTTGCACTAGGACAATGCTCGTTGATATGATGCTATACATATGAAATTACCAATCCAATTCTTCTTATGAGATTCTTCAATTTGAAAGCGACCATGTACCTGTATGAATACCTCCCTAGTTAAGAGGGAGTGTTGAAAAGTGTAACTAGGTCAATCTTCATATTGACTATGTAATTATGAAAAGAAGAAAACACAAATAATAAAATGTATTTTGTACTTGCTTCATGGGTTTCATGAACAAGATTTTATTATAGGTTAAATAGAATTCTTCTTGATGTCTATCTAGGGTTTTTTCTTATAGGTTTAAAAGTGTCATATATATATATATATGACGTATCTAGTCTAAGAGATGCTCCAAGACCTAGTCAGAGAAAACGTGAATCAATGGCTTAATTCAACTCTACATCAACGTTGAAATTTAATCTATTATGATGTGCTTCATGCCAACCTCATTCTCAGTTAAGTAGTCAGCCTACTAGTTAACTGTATGGCCGGCCTAAAGACTGGACAAGTGCACTATATATACATCTATTCTACAACTCACTTGAATAGACAATAATGTGGTGATACCACTAAATTTTAAGTGTGGACTGTTGGACGGTTTTTAGATAAGAAAAAGCAGCATAAATTTTTGTGTAGAAGCTATGACTGACTGAAACATGAGTGTGTATCTCTATGAAGAAATTCAAAGGACAATTCTGAGCATGAAGTGCAGATTACTCAATCATTAAAATGCAGATTTCTCTAAAATATGATTACTCCTGTAGTGAAAGCGGATTTCAAGAGAAGGTTACAGGATGAGTTTCGTATTTCTCTGAAATATGGTTACTCCTGTAGTGAATGTGGATTTCAAGAGAAGGTTAAAGGACGAGTTTAAAGAAGAAACAATGTGTATTTAAGGTAAGTAAAAGACTACGTATTGCTCTAAAGAAATTGCGGACATCTCTATGTTGACTATCGCATGATCAAGTTTGGGTTAAATGTGAGCTGAAGCATTAGATGCGTGTTAGTATGATTCTTTCGTCGTAAAAGATCACTTTAGCTACGCATAACAAATAGCCCTAACATCGATTATGGCTGCAAAATATCTTTAAGTCTGCTGCACAAATTCAGATCTAAGCACAAAATACATTAAGCAGATAAAATATAATATGGCTCCATGCATCCAATAGACAAGACAAGAACAAAGTGTTTAAAAGAATGATTTGTATTATATTAAAGAATGGGGCACCTGAGAGGAAAACAAGAAAGGTGTTTTCCAGTTCTCCTCAATGGGATGAGTTCTTGAAAGTCCTCAGCATTTCAAATCTAAAATTCCTCTCTCTTATTGTGGTAGAAAACCCTGACAAACATAGAACTCAATGGGAGCTCACAAAGAAAAAATGGAAAATGGTGACCAAGAATATATCTAGTGTGATCTAATGCAATGAAGGTGACTAAAGAATGGGGAAAACCCTCCTATTTATAACAGAATATTAGGGTTATCTAGAACTTGTTGCATGAATAAAATATTATTAATCAAATTCTAGAACCACCCTTTAGGAATATTTTATTATATTTGTTGGAGGGAAAAGGTCTTTTGACTTGGGTCAATTCCTTTATTTATAAACAATAAATAAATAAATGATTTATTTATTATTCTAGGGAGATGATGGGGATATAATTAAATAAATAATGATTTATTTAATTATTTAAAAATGATTTAGTCAAATTTAACTAGGACTATTATTAAATAATGGTTTAAATAACTTATTCCTAGGAAATAATTAAATAAATAATGATTTATTTAATTAATTTCCTTGTTTTGGGTTAAATGTGACCAGGAAATATAGACAAAAGTTATTTTACATGGTGAAAGCAATTTTACTTAGGGTGAAATTGGTCTTACATGGTGTACTTGGGTTCATCTAATAATAATGGGTTAGATGAGGGACCATAACAACATGAGTACAATAGGGTATCTCATGACGAAAATCAACACGAACAAGGACAAGTAAGGAGGCAAAGTGGTGCCCCAAGTACGAGTGTTGTGAGTGAGGAAATTTGATTTGGAGGAGGGTTATGGTTGAGGGGCATAGGTGCCCCCAAGCATGTTGTGGTCATGCCAAAATGTATAAAGGGGAATCTAAACACATTTTAATGATGTGGTGCACCATTTGTTTTCGTTATGGTTATGCAGTGTGAGAAAGGAAATGGAGGATTACCAATCTCTTTTGGTATTGCATATATAAATCTAATGGAATTTAAGTTTCCGGGTTGGCATACCAGGTGTCACTATCCCAAAGAGAGGATTTGGAGGTAATGAACTGATGTTCTCCTAGAAAACACATAGGTTGGTCAACAACAATGTCTAAGAGACAGGGTTGCGGATGTAAAATGAAGGAACGATAAGGGGTATCATCCCGAGAATGATTTGAAGTGGTATGGGACTCTAAAGGTTCTTCTAAATGTGGAAGAATAATGGTATTAGAGTCGACATGACCAGGAACACTAGGAGAGTTGTGGAGAATTACTTCTTTGGGTCTCTCAAATATGGGTGCCCCCTTACCCAAACATTGTGTTGCAATGTAATGGTCACAAGGTGTATGTGGTTCGAACGTGTGGTTTCGATGTAAGGGGGAATAAATAAAGTTAGGGGAGATGATTCCTTCCATAATGTCGTCATCGGGATAGAAGATGGGGTGACTTGTGGAAGAAAGACCACCTGACGTGGCGAGGCTATCTGACTCATCATCATGAGGAGAGAGGTTCACATGCGCAACGTCACAAGTGGTGACAGAAGAGTAAGTAGATAAAGGATCTACCGATCTTGAGCCCAAGGTGATTGCTGAAGGAAGGTCAAGCGAAACAACAGGGGAGGATTCAGAGGGAATGTTCCCCGAGGGTCTCATGGATGATGATAGGTAGAAAATGATGGATGAAGGCTCCGTCATCTTGACATCAGGAGGGGGAATGTCAATGGGAGAAATCATGTCGGGTAGTTCTGCCAGAGTAAAACGCGCAAATAGGGGAGAGGTGGACTCGTTGCGCTTGGCCGCAAATTGGCGAATTGCGGCGAGAGAGGTGCGGAAGTCCTCTAGGTGGGGACAAAGGTGGATGTAATGGCCATGGAGATCACACAAAGCACAAGGGTGGTTGGTGTGAAGAGTCTTGGGGTATGGGTGGCGTGACCAACAACATCACATAAATCACACTGGATGGTATGGTTTGGAGGCCGAGGAGGGGCAGGGTTTGTCGGGGCAGTCTTGTCGGTTGATGCCCCCCTGCGAGCTTTGCCAGTTGTACCTGAAGCAGTCGCAACGGGAGGTGGTTCCTGTTGAGGTGGCTGAGGCACTGTTGCAGCGGGATAAGTCATGGGGACCGGTTGAAACAGGGTCAAAGAAAGATAAGGTTTGGGTTGACCAAGCGGGGTAGTGGTTGGAGGGTCAAGGTACCAGACGGGTATACCCAAGGTCAAGTTAGGGAGGGAGAGGGTGGCCAAGATAGGGACCGAATAAAATATAGGAGGGGGAGCAAGGAAAGGTATCTGACCAGAGGGGTAATGGCCAGGTGGGACGACTCCTAAATTTCTAAGGCTTGGGGGAACCATTCCAGGAGGGTAAAGAGGCTCATGAGTAATAGCTGGATGGGAAGGTCCAGGCAGAAGAAGTTCGGGCAGCTGAGGCGAAGGGCTAGGAGCGGATTGCTGCAGGCGAGGTTGAGGTTGCTGACTAGCTGAAGCGGGTTGTTTAAGGTCAGCCCGAGACGATTGCATCATGAAAAAATTCACTAAGCTGGGATCAGAGACAGGAGGAGGAGGAAGACCAAGGAAGGTTCCAAGCAAGGAGGAGTCTTTGTAGACACCGGGGGAAACACTGGTCAAAGAATCAACGATTTGTTTATTGGTTACAGAAGAGAGGGTTGACTCAGGGGAGGTCTGAGATTTTGGCTCATGATACATAAACTGGTTGATGGTGACTATCTTTCCATTGTGAGGGAAAAACATCTTGCGGTGGACCGCGAATGGGACAACAGACATGGCATAGGTGTAGCTATGCCCCAAAAGAATGTTATAATCAAGAGGGGCGTCGATGATTTCAACGTCAACGCAAACAGTCTTGCCCGCAAGAGTGATGGGACAATTATGGAAAAGGCCAATGGGCTGGGAAGCGTGGCCATCCCACGCTCGAAGAGTGATCATGGAAGGAGCCAAATCAGGAGATCCGAGTTGTTTCCAAACCGAAGCGTACATCACACAGGTGGATTCCCCCTCGTCAATGATGCACCGGGAAATGTTAGCGTTCTGGATTTTGACTGAGATTTGGAAAGCTACGGAAGCAGGAAGAGGACGAGACTTCGACTAATGGGCATCGAAAACAATCAATTGGTCATCTGCTAGATCTACAGCGCCCAGGGCAGATAGTAGAGATTTTCTTTGGGAGGGGCACGACTGGAGGAGTTCCAGCATTGAAATGGCAACAGAAGATTGGGCCCACTCATCTATTATGCTAAACAAATGGGAAACTCGGTTAGAAGCAAAATTTCGGCGTAATGGTCCCTTAGGAATCTTGGTATGAACCTTGGATTTGGGCGGAGGGATATGCAAGGGACCATAAGTATTCGAAAGAGGCTCTGTAGAACCTGAAGAAGGTAACTCGGGAACAGATGGAGCAGGAGGTTGGGGGTATGGACGGGACTGAGTGTAAAGGTTAAGGTCGGTGGTTATAGGTTGGTCAGAGTTCATCATGAGGATCTGGTAATCAAAGGTACCAGATGTAGGAGGTTGAGTGGGTACCAGTCCGTGAGGTGGTTGGGTAGCCATGAAGCTTTGCTACGAGAAAGGATTGGTCATGCTTTGTTGTGTATACACCTGCCCCTGAGGGGGTGGTGGCTGCTGTTGCAGGGGTTGAGAAGACAAGGGAGGAGGGGGTGCTAATGCTGTAGGAGTTGGAGCACTAGGCTATGGATATGGATGATAATGAGGTTGGGTAACAGTGTGGTAAACAGGGGGTTGGGCAGAAAGAGGAGGCATGCCAGATCCTGGATGCGTGCTATCGGGAGGGGGAGGAGTGCAGCAAGTGGTGCCCCGTCCCCTAGGAAAACCATAGCTCATGGGAGGTTGAGTGGATGGATTGGAGATAGCTCCAACGATACTGTCAGTGGCAGGAGGTGCCCCTGGTGCATGGGCATTACCGGGTCTGGGGAGATCAGGTAGAACAATATAAACATAACTCATCTGAGCGTAGATCAGGTCATATTTTAACGCCATTTGGAGGGAAGCTTCTTCAGTTTGAGGGAAATGCGATGCGACATCTTTCCCGATAGGTGGAAAGAGAGATCTAAGGAACCAGTCCATGTAGACACGGTCTTCAAAGGTAGGAGATTGACATAGGCTCTTTCTTCTCCGCCATTCCTGGACATGATCGGATAGGCGGGTCACAGAAGATTGACGGAAAGAAGTCAAAAGTTCGATACCAGTGTCATAACGAAGGGGAAGCTGGAAGTAAGATAAAAATTTCCTGGCAAGAGTCGCAAAGGTGGTATGAGAGGAAGTGGGTTGATCAACATACCACTTAGAAGCTTCGCCTATAAGCGTGTGTTGGAAAAATCTAAGATGGATGGAATCATCAATAATGGAATGGGATGAACACCACATGTGGAAAGATCGGATATGGTTGGAGGGATCTTCTCCAGCAAGGCCTTCAAACTTGGGAATGTCGGAGGGGAGCTTGGTTGGCATAGCAGGCCAACTAACATCGTGGCAGATAGGATCATTGATCAACTGATTGAAATCGGGGAGACTGAGGCCTGCCATGAAGGGGAGCAAGGGAGCAGTCGAGGTAGTTCATGTGGTGGTTCCACTAGTAATAGTCCCAGCATTAGGGCCGGGGTTGCCACTAGCGTTAGGCCCTGGACCAGACATGGTGAAGGTAATAGGGGGAGAACCAGAAGTAGAAGGAGAAACCAAAGAATCAGAAGATGAGTGAGAGGGCGGACTTGGGGGAGGACTAACTCGACGACGACGAGAAGGAGCAAGTCGACCAACCGTAAACTGAGGGTGAAGGCTAAGAAGTCTCCGGGATAAACGCCTTGGAGGCACAATGATGACGGGAAGAAGAAAAACAGACAAAGGCAAGGTAGTGCAAGATCAAGTGAGGTCAATGTCGAAACAAGGGTAGAGAGGTGTAGTGTCAATTGATTTTAAAGTCTTTTCCAGGCAGTTTTAACCAGGCTCTTCTTCGCTTAGGGTCAGTGTGTGGCGTGCGTTAATTTTAATTGTTTAAACCCAGACGTTTTGAGAGTAAAAGAAAAAGTGTGATGCGTAACTAAAAAATCAAACTGCAGTAAATAAGACTGAAAGAACAGAAAATTAACAGCTAACAATGCATCAATCTAACCCAAGAAGGCGGGTCTCTCAAAACTAGTCTATAATAGGGAAAAATATACTCAAAGCACGCTAAAAAGAGGCCAATAGATCTAAGGTCAGGAGGGACGGGGATCTAAAGGAGAAATCTGCTGAAAAGAGGTGTAGATAACAGCAAAGAGGCGGAGGCAAGGTTGCTGCTAGAAAGGAGGGGATCAGCGAAAGGTAGAAGGGCCAAGGAGGCGGCCCTAAAAATGAACCCAAAAAAAACTATATGAGGTGTTTTGAAAGGGAGAAGATCTGATCTGTAGGGATCTAAAAAGAAGGGATCATATTAGAAAGAAAAAAGGTTGAAACTCTGGAAATTCAGACTTCTGAAACAAAGAAAACTCTCCCACAAAAAGTGGAGGGTACTGAAGCCCTAAGGGGCTAGATTCCCACTTAGTTGAGTAAAATGGAACAAGAATAGGTCTAAATGGGTGAAGACGGAGGTCATACAACCCTGACAGAGGTTCAGACAAAACCCAGAAAAAAGTCCAGGTCACAGTTTTTGACCTATTTTTCTCTCAGGTCGCAGTTTTTGGGCTATTTTCTACGTCCTGAAGCTCCAGGACGCAGTTTTTTGGGCCAAAAAGTGCGACCTGCACTTCCGGCACTCTCGGTGGCAGATTTCAGAAAAAATTGTCGTCTAAGCGGCGGCTGATGTCTATCACCTGCGCAATAGGGCCAGAAACACACAGAAGTTAAAAATTTGAATGTTTGAGGGTTTTAGAGGTGAAAGGCACCATAAAAATAGGAAAAACAGAAAACTGGAGAGAAACCCTAGGGTATGAAATAGCTGGATATGCAAGAATATATAAAACGACAGCGGTCGCAAAAGAAAACCCGTGTGGAATCGCCAATTGTTAGTATGATTCTTTCGTCGTAAAAGATCACTTTAGCTACGCATAACAAATAGCCCTAACATCGATTATGGCTGCAAAATATCTTTAAGTCTGTTGCACAAATTCAAATCTAAGCACAAAAGACATTAAGCAGATAAAATATAATATGGCTCCATGCATCCAATAGAAAAGACAAGAACAAAGTGTTTAAAAGAATGATTTGTATTATATTAAAGAATGGGGCACCTGAGAGGAAAACAAGAAAGGTGTTTTCCGGTTCTCCTCGATGGGATGGGTTCTTGAAAGTCCTCAGCGTTTCAGATCTAAAATTCCTCTCTCTTATTGTGGTAGAAAACCCTGACAAACATAGAACTCAATGGGAGCTCACAAAGCAAAAATGGAAAATGGTGACCAAGAATAGATCAAGTGTGATCTAATGCAATGAAGGTGACTAATGAATGGGAAAAACCCTTCTATTTATAACAAAATATTGGGGTGTTCTAGAACTCGGTGCATGAATAAAATATTATTAATCAAATTCTAGAATCACCCTTTAGGAATATTTTATTATATTTGTTGAAGGGAAAAGGTCTTTTGACTTGGGTCAATTCCTTTATTTATAAACAATAAATAAATAAATGATTTATTTATTATTTTAGGGAGATGATGGGGATATAATTAAATAAATAATGATTTATTTAATTATTTAAAAATGATTTAGTCAAATTTAACTAGGAATATTATTAAATAATGGTTTAAATAACTTATTCCTAGGAAATAATTAAATAAATAATGATTTATTTAATTAATTTCCTTGTTTTGGGTTAAATGTGACCAGGAAATATAGACAAAAGTTATTTTACATGGTGAAAGCAATTTTACTTAGGGTAAAATTGGTCTTACATGGTGTACTTAGATTCATCTAATAATAATGGGTTAGATGAGCAAAAAAATGGTGTAACAATGCGGATCTGTTTCGTGGAGCATTATGAAGTGAAAAATGTTGATTAATATGAACGAGCTACGTTCAAATGAGATATCATGATGTGTGAAGGGCTAGGTAAATGATGATGATTCGATAAGAAATTTGAGAGCTATTAGAGTATGGAGAAAGGAGGAAGGTAAATTTATGATTTACCTTCCTACTCACAGTTCATAAAAGAAGGGTCAGTGCAAGTTGGTGAAGTGAAGAAGGAAAATGTCTTGGAGGCTTTCAGAGGTCAAGGGTCTAAGTCTTGGTCATGGTACTTGTCATTTGAAGATCTATAAGAATAATTCCTTCGGGTTTTCCTCTCCAAGAGGGAGAGGTTTTTCCCTGGCTCAAGGAGCCTAAACTTGTGTCTCTTTTGTTTAGGTAATTGACTTGATGAAAGACTAAATAAGTTAAGAAGAGAAGACATAATTAATTCAAGTAAGCTCACAAGTAATTATCAAGAAGATAATTTTGAATTAATCTCCATCCCTCCAATTTTTCAATACATCTCATACATCGTTTTTCACAATAGATTCATACTCCTCAGCCATAGCATCCTTCCATACTTGTCTTTTACTGCTTGTGTTAGTGTCAGTATTTGCATACTTCCACCAGGGATCAAAACACATTTTCATGTGCATCTTAGGTGTCCCATACTAAATAATTTTTTTATCATTTCGTTAGGTCATGACATAAATTTGCTCCATTGGTGGTTTTCATTGTCAAATAAACTTTTTCTCCCTCTAAGATTCATATTTCTGACTCATTCCCATGTTCCTTTGAGCATAAAAACATATGAAAATGCTCTGTTTTCACTTGAAATTTTTTTAAGTCAAAATATCATTCAAAATTAGGTCAAAAAAGCACTTTCATTAGGTCATTAGGGATTTGCATTTTTCAAGTTCTTCTCTTCATTCCGATGAGACTAGCACACATATGAGGGATTGAACAAATATCATAATGATGGTTTCATTATGTTTTAAAGGTTGAATTTTCAGTTTCAGGACTTTTTATCAAAATTGTCATTTTGATAGAAAGTCATTTATGTAATTTATTTTATTTTTTCTAATGTAATTTTATGCTACTATATGTAATATTTTAATCGCAAGCTGTCAAAGTGAACATGTCAAGCCTCAGTGAGCAAAAGAAAAGCTAACTCCAGATTGATCCAACCTGCAAATGAAAAAGTGTCAAAGAGTATCAGTGATAAAGGATGAAGACTTCAAACACATTCGAAAGTGGGTTTTCAAGTTAAATTAAATCCACATGTCTATAAAATCCCATCAAAAATTTCAAGAGAATCATTGTTGCCTCTCAAAACATCAAAAGCATTCAACAAGGAAGAATTTGTGAGTTTTTGAGTGATATTGTGCTAATTTTTCTTGGTGTTGCGCGCCTGGAGATCGGCGTTGCACCCTTGCCCGAGATTTTCAATGCATTTGATGAAGGTGTTGCATGCTTGTAGCTTGGCTTTGTGCTCTTGCAGAGGCGCTACACGCTCACTAGTGGCGCTGCGTTCCTAGCCAGAGAAGGTTCCTGAATCTTCTAACAGCTCAAACAATTTCAAAACTTCTCCAAATTCTTGCCAAAGTCATCCAAGCACTCTTAAGTGGCAAGTAGATGACATAAGCCCTATGTTTAATCTATTTGGTGATTCTTAATTGAATGGAAATGAAACCCTAAAGGAAAACCCTTATACAAGCTTGTGATCACTGTTTTTACATTTGTTTCATCCTCCTTATAGAAATATCAGTTATAAACAGGATAATTATATTGATTAAGGGTTTTCATTCATCTAGTTTGTTCCTTCACACATTCCTTTTCACTCATTCCCTTCACTCACACTCATTCCCTTCACCTTTCAAAGCTAATAATTTCATCCCCTTCCTCTCATCTCATTTCACTTACACCCTAGGGTTTCACAAATCAGAATTTGAGATGTCAGAAGAAGAAGATAGTGGCATGGTTAGTGAGGCACAAATGCCAAGGAGAAATGACCATAAAGGAGGAAAAATAAACATATTTGAACCCCACCACAAGGGAAATCATGGCCTCCCCTCTCACTGTTTCTTGCTTTAAACATGTGGGCTATTTTGAATTTTGTGAGAGAGTGCAGCAAGTCCAAAATCACCCGGAATTAACAAGACTATTCATCATCAATCTACATGATGAATAGTATACAAGCAGGTCAAACTTGTCGAGGTTACTTTTGAGATGTCTACCAATGCCATTGCAGCTGCTATAGGGATACCTAGTGTGGGAGAGAGGTGGTTTAAACTAGCAAATTTGGACATGAGTTACTTTGAACCATACCTCAAACCTAGGTACAAAGATCACAACGAGTCCATTTTTCCTTTTTCTCATCTCCTTGATTGGTATGTGCCTATGATGAAGATAATAATGAAGTATTTCACTTGTGAGGGAAGGTTTTCTTGCCTCTATTCATACCATATCTATCTTCTTATGCATTTCAGTAGAGTTAGGATGCTGCATTTGCCTTATTATATTTTCCGTAGCATTGAAAATATGGCCTACATTGTGAAAAAGAGGGATTACAATCAGAAAATGCAGAGCCTATTTCATCATTCACTCATCAAGATGGTGGTCATGCATCAGCTCCAGCAGAAAAACATTCCATGGGATGCATTCATTACCAATGAGGTTTTTACTACCGCACCTATTCATTATGAGTAGAATGTTCCTTCATCATCTCATCCTCCCGAATTCATTCCTCCATCACATCCTGATGCTCATACATCACCACCCACTCACATTCATTCATCTCATGTTGATCCTTCCTCATCACCTTTTCACAACCCTTCACCATCACATCATGATACTAGAGCATCAAGCAGTGAAAGGGACATTGTGGCTGCTGGCACTAAAATTATTGACATCAAGCCATTTCCTTTGACATATAAGAGAGGCCACAAGCATGTGTTTGCTTCACTTAATGTGAAAGGGACCATGCCTTCTTCATCAAAAAAATAGGTAGACAAGGGCCAGGAAAAGGCTATAGAGCTTATCATTGTTGAGGAGGAGGATAAACATGAGATTGAGCAGGAGTTTCAGTTTATTGATCTTGATGATGAGGATGAGGTTATAATCACATATGCATTGATCAAAGGCAAGGATGCCAAGATTAGTGAACTTCAAGCTAATCTCAGTAGAGCAAATAATGTGATTAACTTTCTTGAGCTAGAGAATCAGCAGATGAAGACAAAGCAGGCCATCAGTGAGGTTAGGGCAATCAGAGCTCAGAGAGAGGCCTGAAAGGCCAAGGCTTTGTTGGATGAGACCATGGGTAGTTTTGATGACAGTGCTTATGAGGAAGATCAACTTCCTAGATAGAGACCGAAGACCATTGGACTGAGGAGGGCTTTAGCCCGGGAAAGGCACAAAGAGGCAGAATTGGCGGAGCAGCTTACTCCAAGTGAGTTGCTTTCCATAGAGATTAACAGAGACAAAGAGTCTTGGATTTAGAGAGACAATTTGCATTTGGAGGGCCTATTAGAGAAATCCAAGAAGGACACTATATTCAAAGGAAGATGGCAGAGCATTGTGTCATGAGAAACAGGATTGCAAGGGCCAAGCTCAAATGTGCCCATGCAAAGATTGGGGCTTTGCAGAGTCAAAGGAGAAAGAAAAGCTGAATATTATTGATGAGGTGTCCCTCCATGCCTCCAAACCCTGATCAGCAAACAAAATTCGATTTTTGGCACATTTGTGCAAATTTTGATTTTTTGGGACAGTTTAGCCTGCTGAAAATGTGTTAAATGTGCAGCTCCACTAGCCCTGCACTCTTTTTTGGGCCATAAAAATGGAAAAAGGTCAGAATATTCATGTTCATAATGACAAGTAAATAAACCTCAAAAATTTTCAGGATATTTAGAGCAAAATTGGTCCCTCAAAAAGGCCAAAAACTATCAAAAAAGCATGTTTTTCCCTCTTTTTGGCCTTGGCGCTGCGCGTTTACCAGTCTTGGGAAAACATGATTTTGACAGAGAATATGGACACCATTTTGGAAATTGAAAACATATCTGGAAAGTAGACAGGATATACTTTCCAATGAGCTATCATAAGCTCAATTTGGACAAGGGGAAGGCCTCCAAAAGTGGCTCACAAAACAGGTCAAATTTTCTGTCTTGGCGCTTCGCGTTTACCAAGAATTTCACAATTTGCCTAGTTTCAGTAAATTTTGGAATTTCACCTCTGATGTAATTTTCACTTGGGTAAATGAGAATTTACCAATGTAAAAAATCATGTTTTACTTTTACCTAAGGTATATACATTAGTTAAATCATTAGTTTGAGGTCAAATGTATCTGTTCTAAAAGTTAGGAATGAGTCACTCTCCTCATCCTAGGCTTTAGCAGTCAATTTAGTTTTTGGTGCAACAACTCCCTCACCTCATGGATTCGACCCCTGAGGATGAGAGGAAGTGGTTTTGAGTCTATAAGTTGTACTTTTTCAGTCTTTCTGGCATCAGTTGAAGAGATTGTATTGCTCAAGAAACATTCTGGCTTGGACATTAATGGAAATTCACAGCTATTTTCTTGGGATCCATATGATACGAGTTTTAACATTGTTTCCTCTCTGTGATTGATTTTTTAGAATTTATTTTTAATTCATAAGCCATTTCACATCTATAATATACTTGATTTCAAGTTTGAAAGACAAAATTCATATTTAGTTATGCTCTGTTTTGGGAAATTAAGTATAATGTGTTTAATTTCTTCAGTTTAAGGAAAATACATTTCATATGCTTTCCTTAGCTCCTCACCAGTCTTTCCATCTCATTTAATACTCTTTTAATGTTTAAACCTTTTACCTACCTTGCCCCATCAAGAAGACTACAGTTTCATTCTTTTGGCCCTGATCTATTCTCTTGACCTAATTCCTATTCAGTGATCCCAACCCTAAAATCAAAATCAAAACCCCCTATACTCCCTAACTAGCCTAAAATCCTTTCCATCCAGCCCTCTTGGCTGTGATTCTATCGAGATATCTCTCTCTGATTTGGTATGGCTACATACCAAATCCAAATATTGGTTTGAGGTTACCTCAGGATTGCCTACTTCAGCCTTAGGATCAATCCGAGCATTAAAAAATTATTTGAATGAGGATGGTTCATCTTGAATCATAGTGCTCATAATAGCTACATATCCCTTATACATGCACAGTTCCTTCCTTTCTCTAAAGGATCTACGAATGGAAATTATTCTTTCATTATCTTGTAGAGTTTTGCAAAGCCAAAGTGGTCTTTTCTTTGAAGGAGGATCACTAGGAGGTGGATATAAGGGATCCATAAGCTCTGTGGGAACATCAATATCATCTTATTTGGGCATAGAAGGACCATCTAGAATGTCCCTGTCATCATCATCTTTCTTGGGAGGTAGAGGAAGGTCTCTTTCTTTACAAAGTGCTGCATTTTCCTCGAAAGTTACGTCCCTTCTAATTTCGACCTTCCTTTCACCAAGAATATATATTTTGTATGCCTTAGAGTTTTCACAATAACCCATAAATATACCTTTTCTCCCTATAGCTTCTAGCTTGTTTCTTTTGTCCTTTGGCACATGAGAGAATACGGGGCATCCAAATATATGAAGATGGCTAATTTCGGGTTTGTTACCTATGAATATATCTTCAGGAGTCTTGTTTTTCAATGCTTGATGAGGCACTTGGTTTTGAACATATACAATAGGATGTGTGTCTTCAACCCATAAAAACTTTGGTACCTTTTGATCTTGAAGCATGGCATGAGAAGCTTTCAATATAGATTGGTTATTCTTTTCATTTAAGCCATTCTATTCAGGTGTATATGGCACAATAGTTTCCTTCTTGATCCCTTATTTCTTGCAGAATCCTATGAATTATTTTGACATGTATTCTCCTCCATTTTTATACTTGAAAATTTTTATTATTTTCCCTAATTTATTTTCGATCAAACCTTTGAATTCCTTGAATTTTTAAAAGGCTTCATCCTTGTGCTTGAGGAAGTATAACCATATATTTCTTGATAAATCATCAATGAAGGTGATGTAGTAGAGAAGACCACCAATAGAATGCACACGCATCAAACCACATATATCTGAATGAATGAGATGGAGGATGTCAGTTGTCTTATTCTTATTGGAAGGGACCCCTTGTTTTCTTTCCACTCACACAACCTAGACAGACTCCATCATGGTGAGCTTGAACATTGGGAACACTTGATACCAATTTATTTAATTTTGGAGGAGCATCATAGTGTAGATGAGCCAGCTTGCGGTGCCACAATTCTCTTAGATCATTGATGTTATGAACCAATGCTAGAAGTGGAATTCCTATGACTTTATAGAGTCCTTCGGTTCTCATACCTGATGTGAATGCATATTCCACATGCGAATCAACAAACCAAGTTAATACCTTTCCATTGATGAAGGAAACCCTCATCCCTTTATCTTCCAATGTAGATATAGAAATCAAATTCTTCATTAGACCTGACACATACATAACATCATGCAACAATACTGATTCCCCATAATTCAACTGAAATTTAACATATCCAAATCCTTTTACGAGATGAGTGGAGTTATCTCCAAGAGTCATATTTAGTTTAGTCTCCCTCTCTACCATATTATAGAGGACTTCCTTGTATCTAGAGAATTCATGAGTGGCCCCATTGTCAACCAACCAACTATCCCACGAATCTGGTGGAGAAGAACTAGTAAGTGCATAAATGAGAATATATTTAGATTTATTCACAAAATTACTTTCAGACATGGGAGCCCTTGAATTATTTTTAGGAGGATGTTCTTCTTCACAGTCGCTTGAAGAATCTATTTTTATTTCATATCTTCTATCACGATTTTTCCTTTGTTTGTCTCTTATTCTTTTATCATTTTTGTTGCTTCTCGTGTTGTATCATGGCCTCTTTATCTTCTCAGGAAAATCACATGCATAATGATGTTTCTTATGGCAGTTATAACATTCAATATGGGATAGTGATTTTTCATTCTTTCCTTTTGAGCTTTGAGGAGGAGGCTTTCTAGAAGGGCCTCCATTTGACCTCTTCCTTTTGTTATGGGCAATATATGCAGCAGGCTCTCCCTCTTCATGCTTATGAATTCTTCCTCTAGCTATCATTCTTGATTCTTCTTAAGTAATATTTCCAACAGTTTCATCAAATGACGGGAGAACGTTATTGTTGCTAATCGTAATAATGAAGGTTTCCCAAACATGAGTGATACCTCTAAGAGTCACGACAACTAGCTCTCTATCAGGCACATTATCTCCAACCCTATGTAGTTGATCTCTAAGACTAGAGATCCTCATAATATATTATTGGATAGTTTCACCATTGTTCATCTTCATTTCCTTGATTTTCTATTTCAAGGTGATAATCTCATTCATATTTTTTATTTCATTCATGTCGGATATCTTGTCATACATGTCTTTAGAATTTATTAAATTCCCAACATATGCAATTAAATAATCTTGTAAACCATTAGATATAATTTGCTTTGCTTTGGACTCACCTTTCTTGTATCTATTCTTAATTGAAGCGAAGGAATTTTATGGAGGCTCGGGCATCCATCCTTGAATGTATTCCAACACATCATTTTTGTTAGCTATGATCTCCAACCTGACTTTCCATGCAACAAATTTTGATGCATCACCCAATTTCTCATGCTCTTGTAAGGTAGAGGAAAACATCTTGACTATGGCAAGTATATTTGCTTACTGATAATGAGGGCTTCACTATTTTCTTCTTCTGGGCTTGTCCTTCAACTTGGATTTGATACCATTTTAAATTTTGAGATTGTTCTATGTTGTATCAATTACTTTAGCCCAAATTAATCCTCATAAACAATGCATTCAATTATTAGCAGTGTAATTAAACATAAACTATAACTGAATATAGAACAATACATGTAGTGATAAATAAGACAACATCATAACAATAAGAGACAACAAAGTGGTCCAAGACCAGGGAAAAACCCCATAAGGGGGAAACCCTTTCAATCTTCTTCTTCAATAGATTGTCATAAAAGGTTTTCAATAGAGAGTACAATAAGCCCAATATGCAATAGAGATATACAGATCCTATATTTAGATATGCATATCTACAACATCAATAAACAAAACTCCAATAGATCGTTGAAGCTAAGTGATATCAACTGCTAAATCCTAGATCTGAATCTAGGATGCTATCAATGACAAATCACAAAAATATGTGACTAAGCGACTGATGTATGGAAGCACTACGTAAGAAAATAAAGATAACCTAACACAGATTTGCTCAGAAAAACCCTTAGTCTCGACCTGAAGACGTTCTTCCCATGTCTATAGCTCCCTGGCCGCTGTCAGGACACACTGTGCCTAAGTCTCGGGCTCGAATCAACCCGATCTAGCCTTAGAACCCTAGCCGTGACCTTGTAACGCTCTAACTGCGACTATGGGAGCTTGGCTACTATCGTGCCACGTTGTGCCCACGGCTCTGGCCCTATTTCAGTAGTTCTGTGCCTATGGCTATGACTGAGAATCGTTAGTTCAATGCGAGCCTCTCGCCTATGATTCTGTACCCTGAGTGAGCTTCTTCCGTCTAACCTGTGCAAACCAAAACATAATAGATGAACCAAGATAAATAATGCAAGAAGAAAATCTCATGAGGGAATGTGTGAGAATGAGATTTAGGTCGCTTCTATTTATATCTTTTGTGAGGGACCGCTTGGAGCTTTGACTAAATCCACATGTGTTGAGGCTGAACCATTATTTTTCATTAATAAATAAAATAATATAATTTAACTTCTGCTTAACAGATTGGGGCGATCTATAGGTTGATTTTGGTCCTCTTGAAAATTGGAATCTAAATAAATTATAATCTTGACCAACTAAGTTTTCCAAAGTGGAATTTGACCCTAGTTTCAAAAAATTAACAAATACTAGAAAAACTCCCTATGGGTTGTGGTATGGAAAACTAGCCTTATTCAAGCACTTCAAAGTTTTCGGCAACTAGTGCTACATCAAGATCAATTATGGAAATCTAGGTAAGTTTGATGCTAGATTTGATGAGGGAATATCTCTAGGATATTTAACTAAAATCAAAGATTATAAATGTTATTATAAGAGATTATGCAAGCTTTTTAACAACATTGATGTAAAGGTGGGTGAAACTTTACCTCTCGAAGAGAAGCACCAAAATATATTAGTCCAGCTGACCAAGATGAACATCACGAAGAACCAAAAGAGGAGGAAGAAGAAGAGGCAACATGATCTCATTCAAAAACTCCTTCAATGTATGTAAAAAATAGTCACCCTTGAAAACAAATTGTTTGTGATAAGGAAGTAGGAGTTTAAACTAGAAAAAAGTCGATAAGAGCTTCTAATCAAGCACACATTTCTAGGTTATCTATGATTGAATCCAAATATTTTTCTCGAGCTAGTCAAGATGAAGATTGGATTAAGTTCATGAATTAAGAACTAGATCAGATTGAGAAGAATGAGACATGGGAGTATGTTCCAAGACGTAAGGACAAAAATGTGATTGGAATCAAGCGGGTCTATAGAAATAAGCTAAATGAAAAGGGACAAGTAGTAAGGAACAAAGAAAGACTAGTATGTAAAGAATATGCACAAATTGGAAGTGTGGATTTCAAAGAAAAATTTACTTGAATATCCATACTTGAAGAAATAAGGATGTTTTTGGCCTTTTCAAGCTTTAAGGGGTTTAAAGTTTATCAAATGGATATAAAATCAACAATTTTAATTACATAACTAAAAGAAGAAGTTTATATTGGGTAGTCAAAAGGATTTCAACTATCAGAAAATAAAGATTATGTGTGTAGAATGAGGAAATCCCTGTAAATAGGAACCCAGGGCCTATTATTCAATATTGGATAAATATATTCAACAAAAAGGCTTCAAGGGAGGGGTAAGAGATAGTAACATTTACATCAAGATTTAAAAAGATAACTTGATAATCATTTTTATCTATGTGGATGACATAATTTTTGGAAATGATGTTGATTCTATGAGAAAAAAAAATTCAACTAACATGAACAAGTTTGAAATGTCTATGCTTGGGGAATTTTCTTTCTTTTTGGTTTGTAGATTCATCCATTAGAAAAAAGGCATCTTTATCCCTCACTCCAAGTAGCTTAAATATATATTAAAGAAGTTTGGTATGGAAAGATATACACCCATGAGTACTCCCATTATAATAGGGTGCAAGATCATTAAGGATAATTACTCTCCATAAGTAAATCATACCATCTATAGGTCCATGATTGGTAGCCTTTTTTACTTAACATCATCAAGACTAAATATCATTCAAGAAATTGGTGTGGTGGGGAGATTGTAATCAATCCTAAAGGAACCTCATGTGAATGTAGTCAAAAGAATATTTAGATATCTACAGGGCATGACAGATTATGGTATGGTACTGCTGATGGTGCTGGACCCACCAACATTCAGGGGATCCCCCTGATACGAAGTCCCTCCTAGACCTCTCACCATTTTGAGTAGGGGTCCTAATAGTGGGGTGTTTAATGATATGCATTGGATCACAAAACACATAGAGTTGGGTACGGTGTCTTTGGTTAAAGAAAATGTGTGACCCTGTGGAAAGTCAATATGATGCATGAGTTGTTCTAATAGAAAAGGGGAAAGGAAGCACACTTCTTGGAAGCCTGTAATAGTACAAATCTTGAAAGGAACACATGAGCTTAAAATACATCACACAAACTAACAAGAATAATAGTCCACAGGTTAAAGGTGATGAGTTAAAACATGAGCACACATTCAACCAGATTCATACAAATGAAAACAAAATAGTTCATAAGCATATGCGTAAGTTAAACAACATACATTGCAAACATAACAAGAATAGTCATATTACATTTTCAACATATGCATGAAGACATGTCGACTCTGATTTTATTATAAGTGAAAGTTCCATTGATACATACAACATGATGAACCAATTTCCCTAATAGTGTAACATGAAGTCAAAAACACATGCTCCTCCCACAGAGATATACTCACTCTATGCTATGGAGAATCCAAGGCTGGCACAAAACTCCGAAGCCTTTTCTAAGCCTAAGCCTAGCCAAAATATCGGCTCCCAAAAGCCCCTTATAAGAGTTATGAGGATTTATTTATAAAAAAAGGGGGTGACTCTTGGCATGCCCCCTTTGTGACTCTTGGACTCCCCTCATGAATCCTCACATTACATATGAATCTTCACATTCCATCATGGACACATGGAATTTCACTCTTATAATAATTACAAATAATGTTACAATTTCCGCTCATACCCATATAAGACAAAATAGGGTAGAGACAACTTGAAAACCTAACAAGACAAAACACTATGATGTTGGAGTTGGGGTGAATTCAAGCCAGGCATATTGAACTTGGTGTCTCTTGATCACATAATCATACCAAGTTTGGTATTGCGTGATGGTCTCCCCAAACTATGAGATATTTTTAGGCTAGAAGCGAACTCTTTCCTCCACGCATTCGGGTACAATATCTTGGAACCAGTATTCACTTCTTCTTTAATCAGGTGCAACATTTTTTTGATCTAAACTAGGCCATTGATGTAGGTCTACAAATTCTTTTTTTTTTTATCTCCATATCCTCCTAGGTGGCCATCTGCTGCAGCTGCTTGAGGTACTGATCAATCTATTATCAGACTTGTTGTTTGCGTTTAGTCTTGATGAGTGTACCAATTGATGGGATTTGTTGGGTTCTCACCATGAAATCCAAAATGCTATATATCCGTACGTATGCGGCTTGAATACTTCTGATGAATGAGGAGAGATGCTTGTTGTTCTGGATTAACATCTGAACTCTAGCTTTCTCTAACTCTGCATGTGGCTTCATCTTCTTTACCAGTGTAAGCAATGCGACCTTATATCTCATTGTCCACTCATGCACGATGGTGATGGAAGCTTGCACATTCTTAAGGATAGTTGAAAACTTTGCACTGAAGCTCCAAGATATGAAATCAGACAACTCTCTTTTGCATGGTCATGGGCTCTGTTGTATCTCTAGAAAAAATCCCTTGGCTGTGGTAAGGAATCAATGCTTAAGACATTTTGTAAATGCATGTCACAATTATAATATCAAATGGCCTATGCTTAACACCTTTGGAATATAATTATTTAATACACTCAATAATCTGATATAATTAAAGCCTTCACAATGCCATAAACTGCTGATATCCAAATGAAATGAAAAGAAGAACTGTAAAGGAAAATTGCACTGATATGTTGAGAAACAGAATCTATCACTTTTAAGTTTCAAAGGAAATTCATGGAGAGAGAGGAAACTCGAAATAATATGTTGCAAACACAGAATCTATTAATTTAAATTTTCATTAGGATTTTGTGAAGAAAGAAGAGATGAGGTGAAGGAGCGCAAATTAAGGTTGTTTAACTCAGACCAACTGTTACATTACTTCACTTCATTCAAAGAGGAATAAACACAAAGAAAAATTGGAAAGACATGTCAACATCAACAACTGCAGGAAACTTAATATTCTTTCATTTATTTCTCAAACAAATTAGTACCAAATTAACAATCGTCCAGAGGTCCAAAACTCAGAACCACTTTTTATTTATTTCTATCTACTTAAATACATCACAGTGGTTCGTAACTCTTATACTTCTTGAAACTATTCAACTACCTAAACTGTTAATATTTCTTATGCAAGCATACTTGAGAAAACAAATTAAAACTGGAAATATTGTTCGTTCTGCTGAATCTGATGTTGCTGATGCATCCTCCCGAAGTGTCTAGGTGTCCTTTCTGGTTATGATGCAATAGCTGCACAGCTTTGTAACGACGCCTCAGTTCCTGACTTGACCCAGCTTTCATGCTCCCAATAGGGAGGCTATACGCTCTTCTTCCCGACTCTGCCTATGCCCCTGTGCTTCAAATGTTGTCAATCATATCACCTGCTACCCGACTCTGCCTCTTCTCCTTGATCTGTGTTGGGTCACTTACCCGAGATTTTCTGCCGCGTTCTGCCTATATCTTCATAAAATGGCACATAACCGCATAAGCCAGGATTTCAAATCCTTTAGATTTCATCTTGGAACCGCATCGCATTCATGCCAACATCGCACTTCGCATTTCACCATCTTTAGCATTTATCTTTTAAAACTTGCAATGTGTGCTATGCGATCAGGTCCCACCTGGCATCACACGTCGCACTTCGGTGACTTTATCACTCAAATCCCACGGTGATCATTTAAAACTTGAAATTTGTGGTTTGCGATTTAATCTCCATCATCTATCTCTCCGCTCTAGTTCTGTGCTTTGATCTCAACCACCGTTTTTCCCTTTACGCCTCCTCCAAAACTCTTAAGTGTTTAAAGGAAATGCACCCTTTCTCTGCCTTTGGGAAATTAGTTTGTTTGCTCCACGGTGTAACCCTCATAAGCTTATCTGGTGTTCTTCCATGCTAGTCCCTCATGAGCTTGCAAATGAGCCTGAATCGACCTTGTTCAACGTGCACTGTTCAGAACATGCCCATTGTTTCGAATCTTGAACCGTTCTATACGTGAATGAGCCCGACTCGTCCCACCTTCACATCTCATCACGTAATTTTAATGTACCAATATATAAATCAAAATTCTTCTATGGCACACAAAAATTTACATTTTCTATCATATATGCTTTTTTGGTGTTTTGAAAAATATTTCAAAGGTAAATGCAAATGAGGCACAACATTTGGCTCCACCTGGGGGTAGTGATTTTTTCCATGGAAGTGCTAAGAACAACAAATTAGTGCCTTATCCATTGGGCATGGAGTCAAATATTTCTTGGTGACATATGAACAATGAGCAATCTGGTATTTACAATGGTGGAATGCTAACTTTTAATGCTAGAAATAATGCTTCAGATACTGCCCGTTCACAGGCAACTATATTATCTCTCCATCTAGATCTTCCAAAATAAATGTGTTATTTGACCTTGCCTCAGAGATCTTGTATGGACCATACCAGAGAGGGTCAAATTTACCATGCTTCCCCTTTTCTTCTCATCTGGTGTCCCATCTTAATATCAAATCTCCTACTTGAAAGAGAACTTATTTTGCTTTTCTGTCAATTATTGACTTCATCTTTCCCTGATAAGTAATCAAGCTATCCCTGACTTTGTTTATGTTGTCACTTGATTCAATTATTTTGTTCAATCTTCTTACCAGAGCATTCAATTCTTCTTGATATTCTTGAAGGAAGGAAATCACTGGTTTGTCCAACTGAGTAGGAAATAGTGCTTGAGTTCCATAATCCAGTTCAAAGGGAGACTTCCTAGTAGATCTCTTGGTAGTGACTCGAACTACCCAGAGAGAAAACTTCAACTTCATATCCCAATCCTTCTGATTCTCGGTGATTGTTTTCTTCAAGATTCTGACCAATGTCTTATTTGAATATTTTTCCAAACCATTCCCTTGGGGATGATACACGGTGGAATGTGATAAAATTACATTATATGTTTGACATAAATTAATGAAACGAGAAGAGTTGAATACCTGAGCATTATCAGTCACAATTTTGACTAGACATTTAGATCTGCTGAAATTTTTTTCCTCCAGAAACTTCATCACCACTTGGTCATTCACCTTCTTAGTGGGTATTGCTTCAACCCATTTTTTTAAATAGTTAGTGGTAGTCAGAATCCACTTGAACTATCTGCTTGATGGCATATTGATCTCTCCAATAAAATCCAATTCCCACTGCCTGAAAGGTCTTCAATAAATACTGGGATGAGAGGTAATGGAGCAAGTTTTTTCTTTTTAGCAAACAAAATGACACTTCTGACAACTTCTGACCAGTCTATAAACATATATAAACATGGTTGGCCAACAGAAGCCCGACTTAAGAATTTTATGAGGAGTGGCCTTCCAGCTATAATGTCCTCCACACAGACTTTCATGATATTGTTTGGTGACTTCAATAGATTCTCCTTTGGTCAAACATAACAAAAAAATACCAGCAGGGTCTTTCCAGTATAGCTTCGCTTCTACGATAACATATGGCTGAGACTTGAGCTTGAGAGCTCTATATTTTGTTCTATTCAGTGAAGTTGGATAGGAAACGAAACACAGGTAATGCACAATATCTTTATACCAATCATAGCACAAAAATTTGTATTGAATACCTGTTTGAACTTGCTTTGACCCTCTTCATTTACAGCTCCATCCACTAGTGCCAACAGATTAATTCCCAAGGCTTAAAAATTTCTCTGTCCCTAACTCCACTAACTCCTGTCCCTTAACCAACTTGGTGGGTTTGATGTCCAAATCATACTCTTGGATTTTTTCTATTCACTTCCCCCTTTTTCCTTCAACGTCACTTTGGACTAGCACATCTTTCACAGTAGAATTAGGAACATAAGAATTCATTTGGGACTGCAACACATAAGTCCTGAAGGATTTAAGTGCTTTGACCAAAGAATATACTTATTTCTCGATAATATTGTATTTGAGCTCAGCATCTCCAAGAACTTTTATGAAATATGCAACTGGCTACTCCTTATTGTCTTCATTTTTCTGCAACAACACAACATCAATAGTAGTGGGGGATGCAAATGAGAATACCTGAAAGGCTTTTTGATTGTCTGGGCTAATCAAAACTGGGGCTTCCAGCAGTGCTTCCTTTATTCTAACGAATGAATCTCTTGCTTCCTTATCCCATTTCACTTCTGCATTTTTCTTCAACATATATGTTATACTTCTCATGATATTAGCATAATTGGGCACAAACCTCCTCAAAATGTTTATTTTTCCCAGGAATCTCTGGATATCCTTCTTGCTTCTGGGTAAAGGAATAGTCTGAATGGATTCCACCCTTGCTGGGTCAATAGTACTCCTTGTTTAGAAACTACGTGACCCAATAATTTACCTTCTTCTAAGGAAAATAAATATTTCTTGGGATTTAATGACAGACCAAACTTTCTACACTTTTGAAATTTTTTTTGTAAATGCTCCAAGTGTTCATCATCTGACCCTGAGAAAACAGTTACATCATCCAGATATATAACTACAAACCTGTAACCAACGAAGGCTATGTCCATGGCCCTCTGAAATGTTGCACCTGAGTTCATAAGGAAAAATGGCATCCTTGCATACATGAAGGTGCCCCAAGGCATAGTGAAAGCAGTCTTCTTCTGATCTTCTTTTTATATTGCTACCTGATTATACCCAGAAAATCCGTCAACCATAGACAACCTGTGAGCTCCTATCACCTTATGTAAGACATAATCCATTTTCATCAAAGGATAATTATCTTTTAGAGATGCTCGGTTCAAGTTCCTGAAGTCAACACATAGTCTTATCTCTCCATTCTTCTTTCTTACATGGATCAGATTAGAAACCCAGTCTGAATATCTAAGAGGGACTATAATTTTCACCTGAAACAATTTCTTCACTTTTTTTTTCGATTGGAGCTAACAACAATGGATTGATATTTTTGAGCTTCTATATATATGGTTTGAGTCCTTCCTTCAATGGAATCTTAAGCTGAATAATGCTTTTGTCATGTGTTTTCGGGTCTTTGTACGACCAGGCAAACACATCCATATATTTCTTAAAAAGATCAATGTATCTTTCTTTGTAGTTTTTGGGAACACCTTTGAACAATTTCACTATTTTGGGTTCCTGCTGAGTTCCCAAATTTAAATCTTCCATCTCTTCTTCTTGATGTGTTTTCTTTGAATCAACAACAACATCATTAGAATCGAATAATATTACAAGGGGAACCAACCTTTTGGGGAGCACATTATATTTCAATTGGATAATCTTATGTTCACCTATTGACTTCTTAAGGTTTCTTATTTTTTCTTTCTGCTCTATTTGTTCTTCCTCTCGGTCTATCTTAGTGTCTTAAAAGTTTCCAATCATGGTCAGAAACTCAATTATCTGTTCATCATCGTCAAACACTTGCCAATGTTTCACATTATTATGGATAGAAGGTCTATGCCTAATTTCAATCTCATACCTTAACCTTGGATTTATTGGAGGTTTGAAGGTGTTGGCTGCAACTGCTAAAGAATCGGCCAATCTATTCTCCTCCCTCAACATATACTAAAGATTGAATGCTTAAAAATAGTTTTCTACAAAATCCCACAATTCGGTCATATATGATCTCAATCTTGGATGCTTGGTTTGACAATTATTTTTAGTCTGCCTTATTATTAATTCAGTGTCACCAAAAATTGAAATACATTGCACTCGCATCTATTTAGAAACTTGAAGCTTGAGATTAAGTCCTCATATTCATCCACATTGTTTGTTGAACCAAATTCTAGTTTAAAAGAGAAAGGCATGAGGTTACCTTCTGGGGATTGTTGGAAATTGGATAAACCAATGCTCCCCGTGTGTTTCGTGACATGGACTAAACGCCTTTCGTGGATCCTTATCTCTGGTGATGCAATCGTTGACTAACACCTGCGGGTTTTGGTCTAACGGCAATCGTGATTCCCAACAAGTGGTATCAGAGCGTAGGTCACGAGTTCGATAAACACCCGGCTCGCGTTGGGGGGGAGATTGTTGGACATTGGATAAACCAACGCTCCCCGTGTGTTTCGTGACATGGACTAAATGCCTTTCGTGGATCCTTATCTCTGGCGATGCAATCGTTGACTAACACCTGCGGGTTTTGGTCTAACGGCAATCGTGATTCCCAACAGGGATATCAACAAGAATCCACCACTAGTGCCCTCCTTGGAGTAGGCACCATCAGAGTAGCACTTTCAAATCTTCCTTGAGTGCAGCTCATTATTTACAACTACTGAAGAGAGCTGCTTCCCTTTGTTTTCAACAAATTCTGCATCTTCATGTAGCATGAAACAAGAAAGGTCTTTTTTTTCTTGAATATAAATGGTGGAATTTCCTGCATATTTCTTGGAGGTAGTCTTCACAAACCTTGTTTCCCTGTACAACCTCCTTTCTTCCCCATTAAAAATTGGAACGATAGCATAAGTGAAATATAATTTTAGTACACCTCCCAAATTTTCTCCCCAAGATCTTGATAGGAGCATTCCAAACCTGGCTAGGATGTCAGCAACCACTACATCCATGACCATAGTCTTTGTTGGGATTTGTGCCAACGAAACTGCTACATATTTAACTAACCCAACACATTTCACCCTTTTGGAATCAAATGAATATAGATCCCTATAAGGTTTGGTAATGTGCAAGTTAAGTTCCTTCATAGCAGACAATGGCATGAGATTATGGGACGCTCCTGAGTCCAACATGCAATTATGTAGAGTATAATCATGAAGCAACAGAGAAATATAGAAGGGTGGAACATAAGGATCTATTTCTTCTACATGAGGACCAAAGGTTACTGCTGGCTTTTCTTCTTGTAATTTCACTGTGTCACTTATGTCTTCCACCTGTATGAGATTAATAAATTTTGAAATTTCTTTCTTGTAAGTTGGTATTTTGGCTAATTCTAGAAGATGCACCTAAATTTTGACCTTCTCCAACTCCTTTTTCAAATTGAAAGCATGAGTTTTCTTAACTTTCTTTTCAGGTTCTTCTTCACTTTTTCTAGAATTTGCTGCTTGTTCGGGTATAGGAACAAATCTCTCCAAGATATTAGTGTCAACTGATTTGTTCTAGGAAGATTCACCCTCCTGCACATTTGTTCTATTAAGTGAATTTACAGGTTGTTTCTTATTACATACCTGTTTCGTAGGGTCCTTTTGTAGTGGATTTTCCATTGGAGGAGGATTGGAACCCTGTTGTTCACCTTCATTATCATGCACTCTAGATCTATTTCTAGACTTCAAATCATACTTTTTATGTAACTCATCTTGCCTGAAATATGTGAATTGCCTACAGTATTTGTCCATTTCATCTTGATCAAAAGAAACTTCAGCTTCAACATATTCTCCCTCACAGTCTTCCTCTTCATCCTCTTCTATTTCATACATAGAAGATACCTGATCCTTGGCCTCCCTTTGGTCATCTTCTGTTGCCTCTCCGAGTGCTGCTTCTATATACAATGGAGCTTGAACCTGGTCTTGATCTCTTCTTTCCCTCCACAAGATTTGCAGGGGATGTCTTCTAAATTGAGGGTTAAACCCCCCTCGGTTTTGTTGTACTTGTATTTGGGAGTTTTTATTTTCCAAGTCCATCTTAGCTAGCTTATTTGTTAGATTTTTTATCACCTTTGTCATATCTTCAATTCTTAGATCTTGTGATGATTCTTCTTTTGCCTTCCCCTTCTCTTGGACTAGTTGTTTCCCTTTCGCCTTTCCAGCTATAGTCATATTAGCTTCAATCTCTAAAGCATATGTATGTATCTACTCAAGAGTAGGGGCTCTTATCTCTCTCAATGTAAAGCTAAAATAAACTTCAATTCTAGGGGCTCTTATCACTTTTAAGTTTTAGAGGAAATTCATGGAGAGAGAGGAAACTCGAAATAATATGCTGCAAACACTGAATCTATTACTTTAAATTTTCATTAAGATTTTGTGAAGAAAGAAGAGATGAGGTGAAGGAGAAAAAATTAAGGTTGTTTAACTCTTACTCACATATGTAATTAAGAGACCGACTGCTAGATTACTTTACTTCATTCAAAGAGGAATAAACATAGAGCGAAACTGGAAAGAAATATCAACATCAATAGCTGTAGGAAACTTGATCGTCTTTCATTTATTTCTCAGAAAATTCAGTACCAAATTAACAATCCTCTAGAGGTCCAAAACTCATAACCACTTTTCTTTATTTCCATCTACTTAAATATATCACAGTGGTCTGTAACTCTTGAAATTCTTGAAACTATTCGACTACCTAAACTGTTAAGATTACTTATGCAATCATACTTGAGAAAACAAATTAAAACTAGAAATATTGTTCGTTTTGTTGAATCTGATGTTGTTGATGCGTCCTCCTGAAGTGCTAAGGTGTCCTTTCTGGTTATGATGCAGTAGCTGCACAACTATGTAATGATGCCTCAGTGCCCAACTTGACCCAGCTGTCATGCTCCCTATAGGGCTGCTATACACTCTTCTGTCTGAATCTGCCTATGCCCCTATGCTTCAAACGCTGTCAATCATATCGCCTGCTACCCGACTCTACCTCTTCTCCTTCGATCTTTGTCAGGTCACTTACCTGAGTTTTTCTACCGTGTTTTACCTATTTCTTCATAAAATGGCGCATAACTGTATAAGCCCAGACTTGAAATCCTTTAGATTTAATCTTGGAACCACATCACGTCCATGCCAACATCGCAATTCACATCTCTCTATCTTTAAC
Source organism: Pinus albicaulis (assembly GCA_034641835.2). Taxonomy (NCBI): domain Eukaryota; kingdom Viridiplantae; phylum Streptophyta; class Pinopsida; order Pinales; family Pinaceae; genus Pinus; species Pinus albicaulis. The sequence continues at coordinate 1,224,423,618 of CM076582.1, read as the reverse complement.
TTTTCCTTAGTGTTTATCTTTTAAAACTTGCGATGTGCGCTATGCGATCGGGTCCCACCTGGCATCGCACGTCGCACTTCGGCGACTTTATCACTTACCTCCCGCAGTGATCATTTAAAACCTGTGATTTGTGGTTTGCGATTTAATCTCCGCCGTTTATCTCTCCGCTCCATTTCTGCGCTTTGATCCCGACCATCCGTTTTTCCCTTTGCGACTCCTCCAAAAATCTTAAGTGTTTAAGGGAAATGCACCCTTTCTACACTTTTGGGAAATTAGTTTGTTTGCTCCACGGTGTAACCTTCTTGAGCTTATCTAGTGTCCTGTCGCGCTGGTCCCTCCTGAGATTGCGAATGAGCTCGACTCGACCCTCTTCAGCGTGCAATTTTCTGAACGTGCCCATCGGTCCGACTCTTGAACTGTTTTGCACGTGAATGAGCTTGACTCGACCCACATTTACATCTCATCACGTAATGTTAATGTACCAATATATAAATCAAAATTCTTCTATGACACACAAAATTTTACATTTTCTATCATATATGATTTTTTGGTGTTTTGAAAAATATTTCAAAGGTAAATGAAAAGGAGCCACAAGAGGCTTCTTATATAATTCCTGCATAGTGTCTCCAAGTGTGGATACTTCAACAAGTATCACTGCTCTGATTTCTTCCAGGTAGAATTGTGTGGAAGCTACATTCTGTGCTACTGTGCAGAGCTATTCAATCTCTTATCAGGAAACTCATAGGTTCTATACCAACTGTTTGTTCTCAGCCGTAAAGTATTGATATTTGATTTCGTAGAACCTACAAAGGCCAATTTGGCCTCGAAAATAGTGTTTGGATTCATGTCAGTGTCTGCAAAATTCACCCTTTCTCTCATGAATGCATGAGACACATGATCATGCCGGAAGTGAATTCTATGCATTTGTACAATATTCTTATGCAATTCATCAAATGAAAGATTTTACACATCCCTTGCCTAATCATAATTAAGGGGAACTACCTCCCCTTCCTCACTCGAGGCTTTCTCTGTGGCTAAAGGTGGTGGAGTCTGAAAGGTGGCCTGAGGTGCATTGGGAATAAGGTCCACATATTCATCTTGCGGCTTTGGTCCCACTTCCATGTTCACAACTTCAATCAATTGTTCAAGGTCCTTAGAAAACTCACATTCCTACACTTGTTCACTTACTCCTTTTGTTGGTGGTTGTTCCTCTACTGACTCTTCAACCTGTATGGGTGTCATCTCTTCTGCCGTGGCACCTTGCCTTTCTTCCTCTTCCTACTTTTTTCTCTCCTCTTGTTCTCTTCTTCTAATCTCTCCTTATTCCTTCAACTCTTGTTCCGCTTTCTGTGCTCTTAGCTCTGCTTCCTCCAAGCTTTGCTTCTCTCTCTTCCTCCACTTTTCTCTATGTTGCCTTTACTTCCTCTTTGATTCTATTTCCAAAGTTGTTTGCTGAATGATAGGATTTTCTTGCATATTCAAGCTTTGTTCCTCCTCTGTGTTGTTAGAAATATTCCTCTTTCCCTTATAATGTATCCAACTGTTATCTTCTGGAATTGTTGTTGCTCTAAGTTTGCCTAAAGTTCCTTTTTGAACTCATATTTTATCTACTGCCATGTCAACTTTGATCCCTTCACTACAAACATTTGAGTGTCTATATAAACTGTAAAGTTAACTGGAACTTGTTCAATTGCTTCCCCAATACCGTTTTCAATGGTTTTTGTTGAGGAATCTCTCTTGGGTTCCATTGTGAACATGACTACTAGAGATATTCTCAAAAAAATTTGTACTTGTGGGATAGAAAAGATACTCATGGCAAGCAAACATCATCTTTAAGAAAAATCACCTTCAAGGCAAGTTCAAGTAGCAAGCCAGGCATATGAAAGGAAATATTACGCAATTTTCACCAGGAAGAGGGTCTGACTGGCTAAGGGAACTACACACTACATATTTCCAAAAATTAGGGTTTAAGCTTGAGGACTAAGACTGTGCAATGTGCAGTGAAACCTAGACACTGAGCTGGGAGAGACTGTGCATTCCACTGTCTTTGTAGCCAGGGATGTAGGATGAGCTATGGAGCTGTAAAATGCACTGTTGGGCCAGACTGTACTACACACTATGTAGTTCCAAAGGCCAAGCTCTCATCTTGATCCTCCATATTGTGCAATGCCCAGCTGGGAAAAGTGAAATCAAGTCAAGGAAATGGCAGATATGCCCAAGGGAAGTGTGAAAAACAAGAAGATATGAAAGATAGGGATGGATTGAGTGCATATTTGAATAAGCATAAATGAAACAAGAAAAATCAAGTGCAAAAACCAAGTAAACGAGAAGAAAAATAAATCGATGAGGAGAGTCGCCACACTAATGACTATAAGTGAAAAAATGAAGAAAATGATGTGACACTTATGAAAGGAAAAATATAAATTTAAACAACACTTCTACAAGCTAAATAAATTTAAAACACTATCATGTATGCAAAGAAACAAGCAAAACAATATTCACACAAGACAAATTGAAAAAAACGACAGAAAAGGAAACTAAGTGCGATAAGTGCAAAACTCATCCGAAAAAGTGACAAAGATCGCACCGAAGGTTACTTGATATCCTTGGGAATACCAAAGCTCTAAGACAGGGTGTGAGAATGAGTTATAGGAGTGTCAATTAAACAAACTTAAGAAAATTAAATTTTAGGATACACATGCCAAAAATGAAGGAAAAAGCGACACATGGTGAAAGCTTCCAAAAATAGCAAGTGTGCCTCCTTCGGGTTACTAAAAATAGATCCCTCGATTCTAGGGATGCTTTTTTTTCTCATATTTTCTTGTTTTCCTGAGAAAAAATTCCATGCACATCAGTGGGAATAATTTCATAGTTCCAGAGAACTAGCAGCTCTCGGCTCAGTGCATTGCACAATTTCTTAGCCCAACGAGGGATTATGCAGTTTCTGGGCTCAGTGTTGGGCTACCTATCATGACTGCATTGTTTCTGATCTCAAGGTTGGGTTTCCAGTCATCTATGCACAAATATGAACATCAAGGGCAAGACTATTTCCATGAATTCAACAGTTTTTGGAGGCAAGCCTAGAACTGCTAAACAAGGCTTAAAAAAGAGATTCACTTGTGACATAGAAAATATTTTCTAAGTGAAAATCAAGTGAACACAATAAAAAATAAAATATGAACAACAATAAATGCATGAATACCTGATAGGAGTGAAAGATAAGCTCCTGTGAAGAGAATTTAGGCTCCAAAATCTAAGCAATGGAAAAAATTTGGAGGGTGGTTGTAGCTGCTACAACATTGGCGACACAATGGTAGAACTCCAGCTCTCTAAATGAATCTCATCTCATGTAAAACCACTCTCACCCTTCTAGAACTATTGTTCAATTCATTGATGATCACGACTCCCTCACTTAGTTTTAGTTGAAGACATAACCCCTTCCATCCTCTTCATCGGTGGAACACTAACCAAGCCAAGTCACCCTTAGTTGTTTCGATTGGGAATGAGGAGCATATAAGTGCATAACTAAAATAAAAATGTTAGAGTCTTTATTTTCATCTTTGGTGTTGTTCCACTTCCAACAGGCCTGGACAATACCCCAATATAGTCACTTCAGGAACATAAACATTTCTCTGCTTCCAGGGAGCCTGGACAATACCCCGATAGAGTTTCTTGCTTCACCTCTCTGCATAGGAATCCTTTATCTTCTTTCACCCTTTATTTCATTTTTCATTTTTTCATTTTTTTCATTTTCAAAAAACTGTGCATATGCACTTATTTATTTCATGTTGCAGAGGAGGAATCCTAACTTATTGAGAGCAAAAGAGGTTTTTCCTTCAGATAAGCATGTTTATGTACACCTATGACACATTTGTTTAAGGTTTTCCTCCCATCCTTACTCTACTAGACTAGAGTGACAAGGATTAACCGAATATATAAGAACCAATCAGGGACCAGTAAAAACCCAAACATCATGATTTCACTGTGAATTTATATGTTAAGGAATGTATTTTCCATATGAGCATAATCAACCAACATGATGCAGGATTCATGAAAAGAGAGGGAATACATGAAAACCAAATTGTTGATAGAAGAACAACTTTCCTCTTGGAATTCACCATGCTTGCTTCGGAAGCCAAACACGGTCTCATGTGGAAACTAACCTATAGCTGAAAAAAACAAAGGGATGGAGAAAAATGGGAAAAAAATGAGCAACACACAAATAAAAGCAAAGAACAATGAAAATAAAACACTACCCCTACTCCTAACATAAGTAGGATGTAGGAAAACTCACGTAAAGTGATATTTCCAATGCAGCCATTGTAGAAATTATATAACTAATGCGTTATACATCCAATATTCTCCTGATCACACACTATTTGACTTCATGCACAATACAGAACCTCTTCTACTATTGATCATTACTTGCGGAAATTAAATCAATTGCATGCACACATTGAAACCATAAAAATTCACACACATGAACATAGTGTTTTAACGGGAAAGCCTGAAGCTAAAAACCCCAACTATATATATATAATATATGTCATAGAGATCATGTAACAATCCTCATACAAAGCTTCTCACAAGCTCTCAGTACAATATAATCGCTACACACTAATCAGACCCGATCTAGCAAATCCATGCACCGATCTTTGCCACCTGCTAGCCTGCCTCTACTGTGCAATCCCTGCTGAATATTGGCTCTGAATGAACTCGAATTGGTCTAGCCTTGCTCACGAAATCCTCATTGGCATATCCATAAATGTGTGGTGCAAACTCATGCAACACTATAGTCACAACTGATAGTCAACCTGCTCTTTCACCTACCTCTCCACTAGTCTCCACTGAAACTGTCCATGCACTGTAGTTAAATGATGTATTCTTCAGTTGATTAATGATTTAATATTTAGTGAATTAATTAATAATTAATTCACACCACTCTCACTAGTGTATCAATCAGTTAGACTAGATACAACTAGCTCAACTGTGTCTAACTGAGTTAAACTGAACACAACTCCACCAACTACTTTAATAACTCCACCAAACTTTGTAACTTGAGTTCTAACTGAATTCTCCATGCAATAGCTCCACTTAACCCTCGGGAATAGCGTAATTCCTTCTGTCAGCTCCTGTGCCACATCTGTGCACTTAACTGAAGTGCTCCAAGAGAATAAGATAATGTTTATAGTCCAAATATTATTAAGAGCTAATAATATTCGACATATCTATTTTTAGGCTGGCAATCTAAAAATAGATTCCGCCCAGTATGTCTAAAAATATAAGTCCATCTATTTTTCCAACGTGACCAACCATCCACAAATAGCATCCTGCACCTCATAGAATATGATCGACATGTCTAAAAATAGACTTGCGCCAAAAATAGCCTGTGGGCCCACTTAGTGAAGGCGACTCTTTTCACTAAGCTTATCATCTTGTTGCAATCTCAACACTCCCTCTCAAATTGGTGAGCGCCTTCGTTAAGATATCAGCATCCCGATCCTCTGTAGGAATGTAAGAAATTAACAAGATCTTCTACTGTACACAATCTCTAATATGATAGTACCGGTCCGTGAAGCCATGCAACCTCAACTCATCCAACTGTTTGTACCATAATCCATATCCTGATGTGCCTCTAAGATACCTCAATACATGCTTCCCTACCTTCCAAAATAGCTTGGTAGGCTTAATCATAGCTTTTGAAAGCTGGCTAACAGCGTAGCATATGTCAGGTCATGTATTGACTAGATACATAAACGACCCCACCTACTGTCGGTAAACAGTGGCATCCACTACCTCTGCTGATGTAGCATCTTCTTTCCTCCAACCACCAGGAAGAGGAGTGTTGATAGGCTTGCAGCCTTGCATGTTGAATTTCTCTGGTATCTCCAAGGCATACTTGCCTTGAGACACAAACAATCCATCAACTCGCCGGCGCAAATTTCCAATCCCGAAATAATGAAGGAGGCCCCGAGTCCTTCATCTCAAGCTCCTTTGCAAGATCAGCCTTGCATGAGTGTATCAACAGTTCATCACTTGTCAAAATCAAATCATCTACATAAAGTACAATGATCAACAACTTACCCTCCACCACAATCTGGTATAGGTTAGGATCTGCCTCACTCTTGGAGAATCCAAGTCCGGTGAAATAACCGTTTGTCTGTGTGTACCAAGCACGAGGTGCTTGTTTCAACCCATACAACGCTCTCTTGAGTCTGCACACATGCGACTCGCTGCTGAAGATCTCGAAACCTTCGGGCTACTCTATGTACACCTCCTCCTCGATGACTCCGTTGAGGAACGCAGTCTTCACATCCATCTGATGAATGTGCCACCCCATCTGCGCTGAGAGAGCAAGAATCGTCCGTATGGAAGAATACCTTGCGACAGGTGCAAAGGTCTCCTCATAATCGATCCCCTCGATCTGTGAGAAGCCCCGGGCAACAAATCTTGCCTTGTACTTCTCGACACTCCCGTCAGCAGCTTGCTTCACTTTGTAGATCCATCTCGAACCTACCACTGATTTCCCTTCCGGCCTTGGGACAATCTCCCATGCACTGTTTCTGACAATCGAATCATACTCTTCCACCATGGCATCTACCCATGTAGGGTCCTCCACAGCTTCCTCGAAAGAGGATGGTTCTATTGATACACTTGCTCATCAGAGCCATTTATCCAATATATCGGTCAGGTGACTGTCTCTGTCTGCGTTGTGATGTAGGTGCTCCTACAATATTCTCTGCATCAAGATTCAGTCGCTCAGCTTCTGTAGTGCGCTTCTGCCCTCTGATGGTTGGCGCTGCATGAGTGGTTTCTTCCACTCCATGAACCTCCTCTTGTGGCTAATCCACATCCTGAGGCTCATTCTTAGGAACTAATAGCTCCTCATCTACATGCAAGTGTGGCTCCCTCTCAAGCGAACACTTCATGGCTTTCTCCTCATGAAATTTGATATCCCGTCGCAAAACAGTCTTCTGACTATCTGGAAAATACACACGATAGTTGTGGGGTGTATCAGTGTACCCCACAAATATCCCAACCTCTGTGGTCGGCTCTAGCTTCTTCTTGGCATCCTTCGTCACATGAATGTAAACAGGTGAGCCAAAAATATTCAAATGAGAAATATCAGGCTTCTTACTAGAAAACACCTCTTCGGGTGTACTCATGCCAAGTATCCTATGAGGACAATGGTTTTGCACATAAACCACAATATTACATGCATCAGCCCACAAGTGTATGGGAAGGCCCTGATCATGCAACATCGCCCGTGCAGCACCCATGATCGTTCTATTCTTTCACTCAGTGACCCCATTCTGCTGTGGGTTATGAGGTGCTATGAGCTCTCTTCGAATTCCTTCTGCACTGCAAAAGTCCTTGAATTTTCCAGAGATGAATTCACCACCATTATCGCTCCTAAGAGCCTTCACCTGCTTCCCCGATTTTTTCTCATCCAGTGCCTTGAACTCACAGAAATTTGAGTATGTCTCGCTCTTCTTCTGCATGAAGAAGATCCAACACTTACGAGATAAATCATCAAAAAATATCAAATAATACCTGTGCTTTGTTGTTGAAGCTACTGAGAAAGGTCCACACAGGTCTATGTGAATTTTATCAAGGATCGTCGTGGCACGACTATCCTTCTCATGAAAGGTGGCTTTCACAAATTTTCCCAAAGTACATCCCTTGCACTGATCTGACTGTGCAAGTGTACCTTTGGGAAGCCCGATAGAAATATGTTACAAAATTTTCAAAGAACCATGGTGAAGATGGCCCAATCTTTTGTGCCATAGCTCGCCCTCATCCCGGCTCACCACTCCTTCTGCCTTACCTTCCATTGCTACGCAGCCATCTACCTAAAACTGATAAAGGTTCTTAACTCGAACCCCTATCCTACGGGTTTCACCATTTGCCTTACTGCGTAGGAAATCCTTTCCCTCGCTAAAGACAACATCATATCCCTTGTCTTCCAACATCGCCACAGAGATAAGATTCTTCTTAAATCCTGGAACATGCATGACATCCTTCAAGATGAAAGGTTTGCCAGACTCCCTCTCAAAGGAAATGGTCCCGATACCAGTTGCACTGTATCTGTTGGTGTCCTGTGTTTTGATAGTTTGGAAAATCAAAAGACAAGGCAACATTAGAACCAATCTTTAGAGTTCCAGGATCTAGCCCTCCTGTTCTCAGAGAGGGATCTCTCAAATTTTTGTTTGCAAAGGTTTATCTTGTGTGCTTTGAATATTGGTTTTAGACTAGTTATTAAGTGCAGGTGTTAGTTTATTTGTTTGGTTGAATTGATACAGCATAAAATGAAAGGCCTAGGAAAGATATATAGAAAGGAGAAACATCTGGTTCATTGGGAAATGGAATCAAGAAGAGGTCATAACATACTCATCAATGGATATGGGATATCAGAGGGCAAATCTAACTTGGCCACAGGATCCTTTGGTTTTGGAATGAGATGGACATCAATGATTTGGAAAGAGAAGTTTAATTCTCAAACAAAGGGAATTTGAAAGCACATTTTGAACAATAAAGAGCCTTTTGATAGACAGGGCTAACCATGAATTCTAAAAATCACACCTTTAAGCAAACAATGATTTCAAAACAACTTTTAAAATGAAATCTAAGATTCGGGGAACACCCTATTTCCTCAAATATTTTATTTCAAATGACTTAGAAAACATAAAAGATTCACTGATAACTGCAATCATAGAAGAGGGAACACCTAACACATCTATGATTACAACTATAAAGACCTTTGAGACAACTGTTTAAGTAAGGAAAAAGGGCAAGATCAGAACAGACCTCCTTGACTCACTGTAAACAGAAAACTTCAAAGGGAGACTTCAATAACAGTTTTAAAGTGGCAGCAGACAAGCAGGGAGAACCATAAATCATGCTGAAACCAACTATTCGAACTATTAATGAAATAAACAAGCATGAAGACTAAAGAGAGAGGTTAAAGTCTCTAAAATACTTCAGCAGAAGAAAACATGAAACAGTGAAGGATGAACAGGTCTAAGGTGCTTCCAGGAGTCATTTCTTAGCCTAAAACTTTCAACCTACCATAGTTAGAAATTATGGAACAGAATGAAAACAGGAGAAAACATTGAACAGTTTAGAATACTTCACCAACAGCCAAGCTCATGGATCCAATGATAGAGCCTTCTCAGGAACAAGCATGCAACAATATCATCAAGGCTTTCAAGACTTCAATTTGTTCTTCAACTTCAACAGACTATGTATTATTTCAGAGAGTTCCAATATTACAGCTATTGATCAACCAACCAACACTTTCTCATCTTCTCCAGTAGTATTTATAGAGAAAATGAGGAGGTGGAATGGGATAAAATATCTTCTAAGTTCAATTAATACAGTGCACTATCTTTCAGCCTTTGAGGGGCTTAATAAAGAAGATTTTTGGTATTTCCCCAGTATTAATTGGTTTACATTAAATTTTAGACTTGCTGGAAAGAATTTGTTGACTTCAAGGCTCCTTGTTATCCTTGCAATAACTTCGGCTGACAGTTCACAATAATTTTTTGTGGTTGAATTCACTGTTCAGTTGTATTGATGCAAAATATCTCCTGTCTGGTAATAACTTCGGCCTTCCTTTGTTTGATTTGAGGCTGTAGGTGGCCTTGTGGTAGCTGGGAGATTCAATTAGCCCCTGATGTGGCAGTGTAGGCTCTTTGTCTGAGAAAACACTCATGACTTTCTTCAAACTGTGTTTAGTTGGGAGAATTAGGCTTTTAATAATCCATTGTTGGCCGTAATCCTCCACAAATCTGTCTTCAAACTTCCGTGCTGGTGCGTTTTTGTCTCTCGACACTGATATTATTTGATTTGTGATTGACTTGTTGTGTTTTTTGGTGTGCAGGGCTGCGCGGGGGTGATATGGCATCAATGCCTCATGAAACACCGATGAAACGTGAATTTTAGATCCTGCGAAGGATTTTCTTTGCTGAATCGGAGGCAGGAGGATCGTCACCCTCTGCCTCTGAAAAACTTCAGTCATGGCGTAAAAACCATTAACCCTACAAAATACGAGTAAATATTATGAAATCCTGCATGTATGGACTAACTGCTTCAGAAGGCACGTGGAGGGAGCGTGGCCGTTGGATGGCATCATCCAACGGTCGAGATTGATCAGAGGAGGTTGAAGGAGACGGGTGGAAAACATTAAATCGGAACCGTCTATCGCACAGAGATCGACGATCGGGAGCAGAGGCGAAAAGTCAAAGCGAAATAGAGAAATGGTTAAAAACCTTTGTTTTGGACAAAAATGGTCGAAAATCATGTTCGGGGTTCGGGACAATCATGAGCCGTCGGATGAGATCGGCCAAAAACGATCAACAGTGGGGATCAGGTGCCAATCAACCTTATAAAATGTGCCCGGACATCAAATCTTTAATTAAATCATGTCGAATAAAACTCTCGAGTCCGGATTTGCTAACTGGACGAGAAAACATGGAGACCCGCCCCAAAAATGTGTCGCGTGGACGCTGATGTGGTGCTGGGACCACCGGCACTGCTATGGATGAGGGGACCAGGGCGATGGGATGTGGGTCGTCGATCTGCAAATCAGATCAACGACGGAGATCATTTCAACATCGCGTCGTACCCTGAGTTATCGAGCGGGGATCTTCGGAGAGCGACCACCGTCCGATGAGCGGCCTCAGATCAGACGGTGCACATCAATATCGCGCCCACTCCATGTCTGAACTTTAATGCGCAATGAACGGTGGTTTTGTGAACAGTGGCGAGGCCACGCGTCAACCGGTGTATGGAATCGCTGCCGATCTGGAAAAAACCGCCCTCTGCTGAAAGCGGTGCGATGGATTCCGCACGGTTTTTGCGATGGTGAGTGGTTGGCGGGGACCACCGGGGCAATAGAGTGCGCGCCGTCGATTTGCATATCAGATCGACTGAGAAGAATGACCAAAACTTTGCGCCGACAGTAAACCTTTAGGACATAATAAAAAATGAAAAAATTTATATAAACAAAGGTTTATACTTTGGGCGGAAATAATTTATTTTGAAGCGGATAGGCGCCCGACTGCGGGGCCTTAGGGGGCATGGGCGATGATATGACTGAGGTTTATGGAGGAAGGGCTAATCGCAATGGGGTGACGTGATAAGCGCTTTAGAAGGCTAGCGCTCAGTTCTAGCACCAAGGCATATGGAGGGGAAGGGTTTAAAGACTTAGCCCAAGGGGGCTTAAGTCTATAACGTAAAAAATGCAATTTCTATATATTTTCAATGATTTTCAAAGGAATTTGAGGTTTCGATAAGGCAATAAGGAGTCTTAAACCTTATCAAAGGAGTTTTTGATGAAGGGGAAAGGGAAGAACATGAGAATGAGGGATTTTTATGGGAAATGGAGGAATAAAAATGAGGTTAGTTTTGGAAGAGGGGAGAGTGGGAAAATGGTGTTTGCAGCAGTATTTTGGTTATGAAAACAGCAGAATTTCCTGATTGTAAAATGGGCACAGTAGTGAAAACTAAGACAGAGGCATGAGGCCTTTTGAGAGTCTTCAAGAGCCAACACTTTTTAGCAATAAAATTTGTTCTTTGAAGGCTCAAAAAATGATTTAGCCACCTTTTGGTATAACAAATTTATAGGTCGCTAACAGTATCTACCATCATTGCCCATCTCAATGTGCACTCCAAGATCCCTCTCATCCAGATCAATAAACAAATATTTGTCTCCGGTCATATGGAAAGACGCACCACTATCAAGAAACCACACTGAACTTATCATACTTGAGACCAAGCATGCGATCAACGAAAAATCCAGCTCAAAATGCAAGGCTAAGGCCTCTCCAGCTATAGATCTAGCAGCCCGCTTATTTTTCTTCTTCTATGAACAATTAGTCGTGTAATGTCTGTGTTGGTGACAGTGAATGCACTTCACCTTGGACATGTCCTACTTCTTTCCTTTCGCACCGGATTGAGAAGCATTCTTCTTGCTCTTCCCCTTCCTTTCTTTGGCAGTCAAAGCGCAATTTTCTTCATCTTCATTCTTCGATGAAGATCCGTCCCTGGTACTCCACCTTATCTCCTCCTGCACAAGATCCGACCAAATTTTCTCCCATCCTGGTAGTTTCTCCCAACCATTGACCGAGTCCTCATAGGAATGCCAACTCTTCGGAAGCCCAAGGAGAGCCAAGCTCACCAAGTCCTCTTCATCTACAGTAACCCCCACACTTCCCGGCTCATCCCTACACTGGAAAAACTTCGTGAGGTACTTGGGTATACTGTCGCCTTTCTCCATTTTTATTTTCCTGAGTTTATCCTTGAGCGCCAACTTCCTCTGGTCGCTCTTGCTTTGGAACAAGTCTGTCAAATATTTCCACATCAAGAATGGAGAAGATTTACCATGAAGGCTGGACACTATGTGATCCTTCACACCTTCCAACGTAATCCTTCGACATTTTGATGTCTTCTTTTGCCATGCGTCAAGTGCGGCAGCATCGCTAGAAGCAGGTTTTGGAATTTATGCATCTATGAACTCTTTCAACCCATTATCCTCCAGTACCACCTCCATCCTGTCCTTCCATGCAATATAATTCAAGCTTCCCTCAAGGGCATACTCCAATCGCAATCCGTTGAAATACATCTCAACTTCGACACCAAGAAAACACTACTACAAATTTGAATTCCACCAGCACAAAACTCAACCGCTTCAATGCTTTGCAATTGCTCCAATGATCAATATCCATATGATACCATGTAGAAATTATATAAATAATGCGTTATACATCCAAGATTCTCCTGATCACACACTATTTGACTTCATGCACAATACAGAATCTCTTCTACTATTTATCATTACTTGCAGAAATTAAATCAATTGCATGCACACATTAAAACCATAAAAATTCACACATATGAACACAATGTTTTAACGAGAAAGCCTGAAGCTAAAAACGCCAACTATCTGTATATAATATATGTCATAGAGATCATGTAAAAATCCTCATACAAAGCTTCTCACAAGCTCTCAGTACAATACAATCGCTACACACTAATCAGGCCCGATCTAGCAAATCCATGCATCGATCTTTGCCACCTGCTAGCCTGCATCTACTGCGCAATCCCTGCTAAATATTGGCTCTGAATGAACTCAAATTGGTCCAGCCTTGCTCACACAATCCTCATTGGAATCTCCATCAATGTGTGGTGCAAACTCATGCAACACTATAGTCACAACTGATAGTCAACCTGCTCTTTCACCTACCTCTCCACTGGTCTCCATTGAAACTGTCCATGCACTGTAGTTAACTAATGTATTCTTCAGTTGATTAATGATTTAATAATTAGTGAATTGATTAATAATTAATTCACACCACTCTCACTAGTGTATCAATCAGTTAGACTAGATACAACTAGCTCAACTGTGTCTAACTGAGTTAAACTGAACACAACTCCACCAACTACCTCAATAACTCCACCAAAATCTGTCACATGAGTTCTAACTGAAGTCTCCATGAAATAGCTCCACTTAACCCTCAGGAATAGCGTAATTCCTTCTGTCAGCTCCTGTGCCACATCTGTGCACTTAACTGAAGTGCTCCAAGAGAATAAGATAATGTTTATAGTCCAAATATTATTAAGAGCTAATAATATTCGACATATCTATTTTTAGACTGGCAATCTAAAAATAGATTATGCCCAATATGTCTAAAAATAGAAGTCCATCTATTTTTCCAACTTGACCAACCATCCACAAATAGCATCCTGCAACTCATAGAATATGATCGACATGTCTAAAAATAGACTTGCACCAAAAATAGCCTGCGGGCCCACTTAGTGAAGGCGACTCTTTTCACTAAGCTCGTCATCTTGTTGCAATCTTAACAGCCATCGACGCATTGGTTGGCCTACGTGGGCGAGCGAATGCAAGTCAAGAAAAATATTCAAGTAACATATAAAACAAGAAAGATAATATGTTGTAAACCAAGACGTTCAGAGTTTGTAAGAACACACAGAAAATTAAGAGTGAAAAGCGCAAGGAAGAAATTTCATGGTTGTGTCATGGTGGATCGTGTCACACTGCAAGCCGAAGACTTGCATATGCAAACTTTCGAACTGCGAGGTCAAGAAAACATAAAGAAAGAACAAAATTTTCATTTCTCCACGGTGCTCGCTAAGTGCGACTCTTCCAGTGACTCGGCGATAGGATCATGAAAAACAGATGGAGGATGTAAAAATTGTAAAACATAATAATTTTCAACAAGTGTGGTAGAGTAATGAGGAGCCTTGACAGATCCAACATTCTTTTTATTAGAGATGGAACTAACCTCAAGGATACAAGAACCTAACATAACCATCATCTCGGGCTGAAGTGTCTCAACATTTTGAGGAAGTTCCAACTCATCGGAAGGTAGATCATCAGAGATAGGTGGCTTTGAAAATTTGATAGTGGAAAAATCAGCATCGTGACCAACTGAATCGATGAACATGTCACGACAACCACAATAAAAAAATTCAAGATCACCAACGGGGGCATCCTCATGATCTGATGAACCGTATAGAGGTGGAGATGAAAAATGAGAAATTTCACTCTTTATGTTTCCATAAAGGTATAATAAGAGGTTGGGAAGATCAATGATAGAATATTCATCCCTTCCGCATATAGATGAAGAATCAACATTTCATGAATTCTGCGAATGATTGGAAGTATTAATAGTATCATAAACTAAATTATCACATGATTCAAATAGAATGACAGAATCACAGACAATGTTAAGATAATGCGGAAGATTTTTGGAAGGAAGAGATTCATCCTTCCTCGCAAATTCTTGTTCGACTCTTGACTTCTGCACATACTCATCGTAAATGACATCACAGTTTGGCTGCCCAACAAAAACTCCATCCAACACTTGATCCTCATCAAAATTAACAAAAATATTTGAAACAAATGAACACATAAACTCACAGTTCATAGGAATAGAGGGACCAAAGGGTGGAGGATGAGGAGAAAACACTTCATTACAACCATTGGGCTTGCAGTCCAAAATTGTGCAGGAATTCTGAGTATGTGGGGTGGGAGGAGATGGTGGTTTATGAATAGGTGAATTCTAAATCTTTCCCACCATAACCTATGAAAGTAAAGTTGTTAGATGGAAAGCAGAAGAAGGGTTTATTGGAATAACAACCTTGTCCGTCGCAAATTTAGAAGCTTTACGAGTGAGGCTTGTTGGGTGTGATTTAAGCGATTGAAAATCACGCAGTGTAAGTGAAATATGAACAAGATATATAAATCTTATAGTTAATAAATTACAATCAAATTCATCATCTGTAAATTCAAAACAGAGATGAAAAAAAAATTAAGAAATTGATGTAGTGGTTCTTTAGGTGATTTCTGCAATTCTAAAATTTCCTTGCACAAAAGTTTATAATAGACTTTGTCAAAAGAATGAAACAGTTCTGTGACAAGATCTTTGAAAGAGTGAATAGAGGCATCAATCAATGTGTAATACCATTTCCTTACGTGCCCTTCGAACATGAGAATGAACAACCAACATCCTCAATGGGGATGTCGCGCACTTCACAAAATTGAAGAAAAAATTAAGTATGCTCAAGGATGGTTGTTTCGCCCTCACCATTAAATTTAAGATGTGACAAGTCATTAATGATATTCGTCGGCACTTGAAAATTCAGTTTTCTGGAAAAACATGTTGGGTTTAGGATTTGGAAAGAAGTCATAAAATGAGTGTAGAAATTCAAAACAGACTTCAAGGGCTCAACTTATCATCTAGCCCTCCTTCTATTGCTAGAAATGTTGACGGTGTTGGACCGACCAACATTCAGAGGATCCCCCCGATATGAAGTCCCACTAGACATCACACCATTTGGAGTAGGAGTCCCAACAGAGGGGTGTTTAATGATATGCCTTGGATCACAAAATGCATAGAGTGGGGTACAATGTATTTGGTTTAAAGCAAGTGTGTGACCCTGCATAAAGTCAATATGATGCATGAGCGGTTCTAACAGTAAAGGGGAAAGGAAGTGCGCTCCTTGGAAGCCTGTAATAGTACACAACTTGAAAGGAACACATGAGCTGAAAAGACATCACACAAACTAACGAGAAGAATAGTCCACAAGTTAAAGGTGATGAGTTAAAACATGAGTGCGCATTCGACCATATTCGTACAAATGCAAACGAAATAATTCATAATCATGTGCATAAGTTAAACAACATACATTACAAACATAACAAGAGCATTCCTACTACATTTACAACATAATCAGGAAGACGCGCCGAATCTAATTTTATTATAAGTGAAAGTTCTATTCATACATACAACATGATGAAACATTTGTCCCAATAGTTGAACGTGAAGTAAACAACACCTTCTCCTCCCAAATAGATATACTCCCTCTACAATACGGAGAAGCCAAGGCTGACACAAAACTCCCAAGCCTTTTCTAAGCCTAAGCCTAGCCAAAAGCTTGGCTCCCAAAATCCCATTATAATATTTATGAAGATGTATTTATAACAAAAGGGGGTGACTCTTGCAACGCCCCATTTTTTACTCTTGGACTCTGTTTGGTAATTTAATTGGATTTAAATTACTTATATGAACGATCAACCAGAGCTAGTATATTGATAAAATGTATGTGCATTGTATGTGTTAGGAGTCCTTATTACTCAAAAAATTCCTAAGTTAAATTGAGATGCACATGTTAACTATGAAATTAAATATATCGAGATGCACATGTTAACTATGAAAGTAAATATATCACTCTTAAAATGAAAATGATCACATTCACTTCAAATAATTATTTGCAAACTAAAGCCACCATAAAATTATCACACTTGCCTAAGGAAAATTACACTAGAACTATCACACTTGTTCAAAATAAAGATCACACTTGCAAAAATAAATATCATTCTTGATCAAACTATCACATTTTCCCAAAATAAAATCACACACTTGCTTCACTCTTGCTTGAAATAAATTATACTTGCTTGAAATAAATCGGACTTGCTTGAAATAAATCATACTTTCTTGAAATGAAATCACACTTGCTCGCAAGAAAACTTGATAATGAAACTATATTTAAATTGATTTTGACAGAAAGAAATATTAACTCTATATTCAAATTAAAATCCTATTCACACAACTATAATGTAAAAACTATACTGCAAATCTATATCAATCTATACTCTGTCCATGTGCAAAAGAGATCCTGGCTTCCCTACAACAAAATGATTAAACAATCCCGCTCTAAAAATGATCCTAAGCATTCATTCAAAAACCAAAGCTTAAGAAGTTAGATAAAATAATGAAATGCTACAGAAAACACAAAATTGAAATGTTATCTCCAAAAAATAAAAACTTTACAACTTGCGGGGGCCCTCCTGCCAGAAGAAGGTGTCAGAACAACGCCTTTACAAGATTAAATACACATTGATAAATCACACAACAAAGGAATGAAATGAAAACAAATTTTGTATTTGCAAAAAACAAAAAATTTAAAATAGTAATTCCCGATATGTGACTATCATGCCGAGAGGAAAATTTTTAATCTCTTACACATAACTGTTTCAGGATATTACAACCCTATCCTACTTGAAAGTGACTAAAATTAACATAAAGAGATAACATATCGTGAATTTCTCATGATTTTCTATCAGCGAAGAGAATCATGAGACTGAATATCTACGTCAATTAATTTCTCGCTCGCCTGTTTCACCTTCCACGGTGGTTGACTTTCACTTTGAATGAGTTGCTACAGTGATTTCCTTATTGATCTAGGTTATGAGGATATGTACAAAACATTGTCGCAATTATTTTCCACCTTCCCATATTCCTTGTTCTTCGGTTGGAGCTTCGGAACCCATCGAACCTTTAACTTCATTGTAGAATTATACATTAGCTATAGAATCGTTGTAATTTAGTATAAGAAGGTTGTGAAAAAGAAGCAATTTTGGGGTTCAACATTCCCCCACACAGAAGACATTGCATGTCCTCATGAAACATTTCAAAATTTATGATCCTTTTCTATCATTAAGCTTTTTCATAGGCATAAGAAAGAACATCCAAGTTATTCCTTCTTGCTTTCTTGATGGTGACTTCCATCCTTGGTTTCTTCATCAATATTCTGTGTTGTAGACTTATAACCTTTCTCTTAAGAATTTTGTTTTTGGCTTTCAATTTATTATTTTTCTTATACCATAAACCAATATGTAACAATATGTTATCATTCAAACTTATATTGATTTAATTTTTCACTTTTAGAGTTTCATTTTCATGTTTCAAATGTTTATTCACTACCTCCAATTCATATATTTCCTACTTGAGAGTGTTTACAATTTTAGGTTCTTATGGAGGATCAAAATGAATGCCTTCATTTAAATTTATTCTTGGTTTGAGGATGATTCAATAGTTTTTCCTGTAGCTATTTTCTCCCAAAACTCTATGTAGTCATATGTCTCTTACTGGATAGGATCTATTTTGGAGTTATCCTAGCTAGACTGGAAATTGGTGATGGAACTCTCAGTTCCTCTTCTACCTCTAAGTTGATGAATCCTGGGGATTGCTAAGACTTCCCATGTGCTGGTTTGTTAAGCCTTTCACTTATGCTTATAGTGGATGATGGTTTTCAGTAATAAGGGGTTTCTTCTTAACTTTCTCTTGCTCTATTTTATTTTTGGATGAAATTTATCCTTTATTGATGGTTATATTTCTTCTAACATTTCTCTGTTTAAGAGTCTCCAAAAAAATGGCAAGAGGAGTTTCATCCTCTGAATACTTCTCTTATTGTGGGGGCGAGTTATCCTTAGGGTTTAAAGGAAACTTCCGTCTACTCTTCCTTCTTTTATCACTAGGTTCTCCTTGTTCTGCTTCCTTAAAATGATTTCTAATTAAGAAATATTCCCAGTTGTCTCCTTTGTTTTTCAGATGGGCTTCAATCAACATTTTCACTAATCCATGATGGTATAAGGAATTATCTATGAACTATATTTTTCTTTGAATGTTTGTAGCCATTTTTCTCAAACTATGAAGTAGGAAATATGGTAGGTTAATCTCATTTCCTTCAAGAAAACTCATTATTAAGCGTGCATGGTAAAAGAACATGTTACCAAACCTACCTTCACAAGTTATAAATTTTTGAATGATCAATAGAAAATTCCTCCATTTATTCTTCAAGGATGTGACTAGAATTCCATTTTTAAACACATAGATATCCACACCTGGATTCTTGAGGAAGACTTTCCACTCTTTCTCTTCAATCTTTCAGTTCTTGAACTAGCTCTCCCTGATTCTTGGAAATATAGTAGCCTCTACTACCAATGACTCTTTCAAAACTAAGTTCACGTCCCTAATTCTTGCTTCTATGCCATCGTATTCCCGAGAAAAGTATTTTGTCACTTATTTCTCATGCCCATCAAATTTTTCCACGAACTCAAGCCACTGCGCTTACTGCAACAACTATATGACCTATGAGTAACCTTCAAGGAATTTAGCCTCATTCAGCTTTGAGCATACAATGAGTCTCATGCTGGAGAATCCTTAGCCCTTAATTTCTCTTTTAACGGGTTTATTGTGGAAGTAATTCGGTTATGGAGTGGGTCGAAGAAACAGAGTTTGGGAAAGAGGCGGTTTCAAAAATGAAACAGGGCTGAGTGAAATGAGTATGATGAAAGAACTGTGCATGAAGTGGAATGATATATAAAGAGAAGGAAATTAATTTGAATTATATCAAGGTTTCACAATGGATTCATTTGACAAGACAGATATTTTCGTTAAATCCAAAGTCATGTCATAATGAAAGTAATCACTATACAAAATGGCAGTAGCAATGGTCATTCATCTTTTATTTTATAATTCAAATGTTTTAACCTTTATTATCTAAATAATATATACATAACTTATATCTTTGTCTTATTGGCTTTTTTCATTTTGCACGTTGAATGAAGGTTACTTTAGCTGCGGAATTTCATGAGAGTTGTAGAATATTTACAATTTTGTAGCTGCCTTATTTTCAAAAGAGAAAAGTGGAATAAAGAGAAAATGGTACAAGAACTGGGATTTTAAAAATAAAATCTATGTTGCCAAGAATTCTTGGTTTTCAACTTAGATTTTTTGTATAAACATGCCAACAATGTTGGTTTTCATGTTTATACAATTTTTTTTTTCATCATTTTTTTAATTATTATTATTTTTATTTTTTTTAATATATATATATATATAATTTTTTCTTTTTGAAAAATAAAGTAGAAGGCTAAGTTGGAGAGGAAGAATAAGCTTCCTTGACCAACTTCAAATTGAGATCATCTTGCAAATTTCTTACAAACTCTTCATTTGTTAATGGTTTATGATATATTCGTAATCTATGACCATTCACAAGGAAAGTACTTTTTCTTCATCAATAGTTCTGATCCTGGCTTCTCCATTATCCAAGATAGTTTCAATCTCATAAGGACCAAGCCAATGAGTTTGAAATTTTCATTGAAAATCTTTAAACTTTGAATCAAAAATCAATGCCCAATCACCAGGTTGGGATTTTATTTCTTTAATAAACTTATCATTCCACCTTGATCCTTGTTGTTGGACTATATTGGTTCTATGAATAGCATATTTTTGTATCTCATCAAGTTCATTCAATTGCTCCATTATTTTTCTTTGTGCTTATGATAGATCAAGACCCAATTTTACTGTTGTTTTCAAGGTATTTATATCAAACTCAATAGAAAATAGGACTTGATTTCCATAAACAAGTTCATAAGGAATGTGTCATGTTGTGTTTCTCCATGTGGTACGATATGCCCATAAAGCTTCTGGGAGGTTTTATGCCCAATCCTTTCTATGTAGATGCACAGTCTTGGTAAGAATTGCTTCAATTACTTTATTGGTAGATTCAACTTGTCCATTTTCTTGTGGATGATATGGAGTGGATTTCTGATGTTTGATTTTGTATTCCTCCATTATCTTCTGTACCAACTTGGATGTAAATCGAGTACCTTGATCTATCACAATTTCCCTTTGGACACCAAAACGAGTAAAAATATCCTCAAAAATAAATGAAACCACAACATTTTCAGTAGCAAAACGAAGTGCTTTAGCTTCTACCCACTTTGTGACATAATTTGTACAAACAAGGATGCACCTTTTTATTCTTGACGGTGGATTTATTGTAACAACAAAATATAAAGCCCATTTTTCAAAAGGTTCAATAAGTACCTGAGGTTGTAGAGGAATTTCATTCAAAGGAATAAACTTTCCCATTATTTTACAACTATCACATCACTTAACATATCCTTTGGAATCCTTAAAAAGAGAAGGCCAGTAATATCCTAAGAGAAGAAATTTATAAGCAGTTCTTTTATCAACGAAATGTTCTCCACTGGGTTCATCATGACAAGCTCTTAATATCTCTGGTACTTCATCCTCTCTAATATATCTTTGAATTATTACGTCTGGTTCTGTTTGTACAATTCTTTGTTTATCCATGAATAAGATGCACTAGCTTGAATAACCTTCCTCTTCTCTCGAGGAGACAAGTATGATGGTAACTTCCATGTGGCCAAATAATTAGAAATATCTGAAAACCAAGGAGATTTAATAGATACTACAAAAAGATATTCATCACGAAAACTATCTTCTACAAGAACATCGTTATTATCATTTTGTATTCTCGATAGAAAATCAACAACTGTGTTTTCCTTTCCAGGTCTATCCAAAATAGTAATATTGAATTCTTGTAATAGCAATAAACATCTTGTAATTATGCTATTAGTAATTAATTTATTCATTAAATATCTAATTGCAGAATGATCTATGTGAATGAAAGTTTCATAACCAGTGATATAATGTCTGAATTTATCGATGGCATGTACAACGACTAAAAACTCCTTTTTTGTTAGAGTGTAATTCAAATCTGCAGGGGTAAATTTTTTTAGTAAATGACATAAGGAGTCATCTCTTTCTGTCTTAATACAACTCCTAAAGTTGTATTTGAAGCATAAGTTGAAATGTGAAAATGTAGTTTCCAATTTGTTCCTATTAAATGGGTGCTTAGGAAATATTTTCTTTCAATTTTTCAAAGGATTTTTGGCAATCACAATTCCAAATGAATTCACAATATTTTGTAAGAAATTTGAAAAATTGAGAGTCCATATTTGTAAAGTTTTCTATAAATCTTCTATAATATCCAGTAAAAACATAAAAACTTCTAACATCCCTTTGACAAGTAGGAATTAATAATTTAGAAATGACTTCTACTTTAGATGCATCCACTTTAATTCCATCTCCTGAAATATGGTGGCCTAAAAAAATTCCCTCAGTAAACATTAGAAAACATTTTTCATGGCTTAATGAGATATTTTATTCTTTAAACCTAATGAGAACTTTTTCCAAATTTATAAGAGCTTCTTCAAAATATTTTCCATAGACAGTAAAATCATCCATGTAAACTCCCACACAATCATGAATTAGATCAGAAAAAAATTCCTAGAACTGCCCTTTGGAATGTTGGGGGTGCATTACATAACCTAAAAGGAAGTACTCGGTAAGCATAATTTACCCATGGACATGTAAAGGTTGTTTTATCTTGATATTCTGGAGCTACTTGGATTTGGTTATATCCACTAAAACCATCCAAGAATGAAAAGTATTTTTTCCCTCCCAATGTATCCAGAACTTGATCTATAAAATGAAGTGGAAAATGATCTTTTAAAGTACCTTTATTCAATTCCCTATAATCTATGCATACTCTCCATTTTCCATATTTTTTTTTCTTTAGAAAATTACCAATGGTGAGACCCACTAACTATGAGATATTGGATAAATGAAATTCACATTTAACATTTTTTGCAATTCTTATTTAACAATTTCCCTTAGATTTGGATTCATCCTCCTCTAGTGTTGTCAGGTTGGTTTGGCATTTTCTTCAATATAGCTATGATGCATACACGTGTTCAGATTAATTCATTTGATATCAGTGTATTCCCATGCATAAGCAAAGGAATGTTCCTATAGCATCTTCACTAATTCTTTCTTTTGAGATTCTTCTGGATTTTCATTAATGTTCAAAGTTTTCTCTAGAAAAAATTATGTCAAGGAATTTCCAAATTTCTCCATAGAATGTAAATCTGTTGAATGAGATGATAGATATTAAATATTAAATTTTTCTTGAAAACTTTGATTTTGTTCACATTATGAGGAAGATTCATTATTTTCCATCATATTCAAAATCTGATCTTCTTCATCTATTTGTGAAGTAGCAAAAATTGGTTGTATATGTTAGGATATTCCAACACATAGTAAATAGTATAACTGAGTCTAGTGTAGAGTTAGGTAAAGTGTGTTTCTTTACCATGTACATTTGTAACTTATAATCTGACAGTCACGATTTGTAGTGATTCGACGGTTATCTCTCACCTCGATATTAAACGACACTTGATCCGTGGCTTAGCACCCGATTGGTCCATGATCTATATTTAAAGAGCATGGAGGATCATTTATCTGTAACCGTTTATGAGAGAAACATATGTAAATTTTCTTTTTATATTAATAAATTGCCTGAATTGGCTGCATTGGCTCAGGCCGTGGATTGTTTCCCTCTTTGAGGGTTTTAAACATGTGATTATACTAGTGTACTGATTTGTGATCTATTTGTGAGTGGTGACCTTTGGTTCTTGATCTACGGAACTTACCCTGTAAATTCCTACATGATACCTGAGCTATTTTGAGGTTCGTGTCTGTTGTTGATCAAAATCTGAAGCCGGTTTGACTGCATGTGAATACCGTTTTGTATATCTACTATTTTTGAACATTTTTGGGCTTGGAGAAATGCTCGGTTGTGTCCAGAGCATCTGTTACAGTGAGGAACACCTTTCGTTTCATGCGAAAAGGTTTCCGACTGTCCAAGTTATGACAGTTTAGATCTGGAGGTATAAAGCATCTGTTTTACAGCTATATTTGTTAATAGTTCTGCTTATTTCGGTTTCCTCCTTTTATTTTCGGTTTTTAGGTTTAATTCATTTGCTGGATCTATACCCTCTTCTCTGTGTATGCTCTTTTCTATGCGTTGCATGCGATCTCGGCAAATCAGAAACAGGAAAAAGGGATTTTTTTGCTACGTATGCTCTTTCCCCGTGTCTTTGTGTGATCTCGGGAAATCAGAAATAGTGAAAAAAGTGACAGTTGTCGGTAAGGGTAACCTAAAATCTAACATTCTGCCGTAAGGCTTGATCAGGAGATCAAGTCTCTTGAAGAAAAAATGCTCAAAAATTAAGTTGCTCAGAATGGCTCCGAAACAGATCGACTGGAAAGATCTCGGCGATACGATCCCAACGCCGCGAATGGCACTCAAATCTGACGCCGTATGCAGAAGATATTCAGCTTTTAAGATTCGTCAATTTCAATTAAAAAAGGCCAAAATTGACTTTATGAAAATTTTTATTAAAAAAAGAATATTCCATAGAATATTCTGGGAATATTTCGTGGAATATTCCACAAAATATTTCGGGCGCAGCCAATTAAAAGGCGCCACGTGGCTAGCCCGGAGGCTGCCACGTGGCCCCAAGTCGGATTGAAAATGGCGTTTCAAAAACATTATTATGGACTCGGCGAGGTTTGAGCACGGGTCGGGGCCGTGCAAACGGAACGGTTTAACCGTCGGGCCAATGGTAATTCTTATTTGTATTGGCGGCAAAGTTCTTTATAAACTTTAAATAAGGTTTGGGCGGGGCCCAAAAGGGGGCCAGCCCCCTCTGCATAGAACCCACAGCGCGGAACCTATGGTCTATTTCATCGGCGCGCAACGTCGGGGTATGGTCACCCGACCCAACGGAAGGTGCGGAGTTCCCATTTAATACGGTTATATCATATGGTGGTGACTTTAACAAATTCCGCCATAAACCAAAGTTCTTCAATATATTCCGTTCGGTGCGGTCATATAACCCTTATCCGTTAGCCCCCTCTAACTGGCGGTAAATTCGGCGGTCCACTCCAAAATTGGCGCCATTCCCTATTTTTTCGGAGTTATCTGGCAGTTAGCCAGATTTAGTGGAGTTTTGTTAGGGAAAACTAGCAGTTGGAGTAAAAGTGCCATAACTTTGGCTAGGAGGGGCCTTTTGATACGAATTTTTTTTTATTTTGGGTGCAGAGATCATTCTGAAGCTGTTGGAAGTGTTTGCAGAGCCATCAGGGCACTCTAACAGAGAATTTACTAGCGTTTTTGGTCGTGAAGCCACCAGGGCCTAAGGGAAGAAGCGCTGTTTTGGACTACCTTCATCCAATGGAGGTGATTTTTTAGTCATATTATACAGATTTGAGCCTTATGAATCTATTTTCGCAGTGTATTTTTCCATCTGAGGCTTCTATACAGTTGTATTCACATTTTGAGCATTTAATCAAAGGAGAAAAAGCCTAATTAGAGGCTTTTGGACCCAGCGGAGGTAGCCCAAGAGAGGGGTGAACCGCTTAAACAATTATTTTCTGTCACACTGTATAATTTTGCTGCATATTTTCAGATTCTGATAGTTTAAACAGTAAATTTTTATAAGCAAGCTTTTCCCAAACAAGTTTAAACAGTAAACAAAACTTGTTAGTTTATCTTCAAACCTCTACACTTCAATTGTAGAATATGTATACTTGTCTATTCACACATTAAAGTTGGATCAATGAATACTTTGCAGTTAAACCAAATACTTTCATTGATCGATCTTAGTGATTACATTTTATTTCTTTAGGCAGAGTCTGTAGAAGGGCCAGGTAGCCTCCGGATTCATCCTTTCCTTGAAAGGTGAAATATCCAGTGAATGTTCCTACAGTCAATCTTTGTATGAGAAATAGTTTGTTCTCACATTTTCAGATCAGGTTGGTATCAGAGGTGAAGGTTTTTCTTAAAAGTTTGTGAAATTTGTGCAAGTAAATTGTATTATTCTGCAAAATTTGATGCTTACTAGGCTGAAATTGCAAAGAGGGGAAGGTCAATTGGTTAGAGAACAAGTTAATCCTCAACCAAGAAGGGCTAGAGTGCCATTTCATCCTCAGTAGCCTTTGAATCAGCCACAAACATGTCTTCCAGAGAAGGAGAAGTACATGAGGAAATGGATCCCAAGGAAGAAGAAAGAGTCTTTAGAAAAGATTTCTTGGACTTGACTGAGATGGTTAGGATCCTATATCAGGAGAGAAATGATAGGATTGCTGGAGAAGGGTCTAGGAACCAAAAAGAAGAAGGAGATTCTTCAGGAGGAAAGAAATACAAAGATGAGTCTAAGAAAGGGAATGGAGGAAATGGTGATCCACCATCTCCATCATCATCCTCATCCTCCACATCATCCTCTTCAACTTCTGAAAATCAGTCACACCAAACAAAAACCTCTTTTAAAAATCCTTTGTTGAAGCTTGATGTAAAGTTTGAGTTGCCAATGTTTAATGGTGATGTTAATGCAGAGAAATTGGATAACTGGATTAGACAGCTGGAAGTCTATCTAAGGATTCAGAATTTGCATGATGATGAAACAAAAATCCAATTAGCCTCTTTGAGAATGGATGGAGCAGCTTTGGTTTGGTGGGAAGCCAAGACTAAGGAGGAAATAAAAAAGCATGGTAAGATAACTCTAACATGGAATGAGTTTATTACATCCATTAAGAAACAATTTTATCCTCTTGCTCATATTCAGAAAGCCATCATGAATTGGCAGCATTTTAGGCAACTCAAGGGTCAAAATGTGCAAGATTATACTCAAGAATTTAGAAGGAGAGCACTTCTACTTGGGGTAGACTTACAAAGTCAAGACACCTTATTGAAATACATAGGTGGTTTGCACAGTTACCTTAAACATACTATCCTAATGTTCAATCCTACCATCTTAGATGAAGTCTGTGTGCAGGCTACACATTTAGAAGCTAGAGGAAAGAATACTCTTGATGAGGGTAGAAACAATTCTTTCAAAGGAAAGAACAAAGAGAAAAACAAAGGAAAAGGCAAGAAAAATGCATCTATCAAACAAGAGGATGAAAAGGTCATTTGTAAACATTGTTCAAAGAGTGGCCATGAAGAGAAAAACTGTTGGAAACTTCATCCTGAAAAAAGAAACCAGTTTAACAAAAACAAGGGAAAGAAGAAAAATGCGGCTACTACAACTACACCACAAGATTTAGGTGATGATTCAGGTGACGAAACAAAAATTGCAGCCATGGGTTTGAAAATTTTGAAAGGGAAGGAAATTGAAACTCAAGCAAGTGCTAGTTCTTCAAACTGTCATACACAAGCTCCTAATGAGGAAGAAAGAATTGAACTGTTTCATGTGAGGGTAGTTTCAAAACATACCAAAATTGACACACTATTTGACAGTGGGTCACAAGCTAACCTCATATCTGAAGACTTGGCCAAGAAGCTTAAACTTGAGACCATTCCACATCCGAAGCCTTATCCACTTGGATGGATATGCAAGGATGCCAACTTGCAAGTCTCAAGGAAGTGCATATTGCGCTTTGCAATAACTGCACACTTTATTGACACAGTTGAACTTGATGTGGTGCCGCTTGATATATCTGGTATTGTTTTGGGAAGTCCTTACTTGTTTGACAGGAAAGCGATTTTCTATCGCCATGAAAACAAATATCATCTTTTCAAAGATGGTAAGGAGTTTATTGTCAGAGCTCATCGCAAGAAGACAAATGTTGCAATGGTAAATTCAGGACAGGTAAAAAGGCTAGTCAATTCAAGCAAGAGTTTTGTACTTCTTATGATCAAGCCAAAGGTTGATGTGAATCATGAGTCATTTGAAAATTGTGATGCAAAGCTTAAATCTGATTTATATGATGTAGTTGATGCACATCATGAGATGTTTCAGGAACCAACAGGTTTGCCTCCTAAAAGGGAGATTCAGCATGAAATCCATTTACATCTAGATTGTCCTCTGCCTAACATAGGCATCTATCGCATGTCTATTATGGAGAATGCTGAAATAAAGAAGCAGATTAAAGAGTTGTTGGACAAGGGTTTCATAAGGCCAAGCACTTCGCCATGTGGGTCACCGATAGTGTTGATTCCGAAGAAAGATGGAACTTGGCGTATGTGTGTTGACTTTAGAGCTTTGAACAAGATAACGGTAAAGAATCGTTACCCACTTCCAAGAATAGATGATTTGTTAGATCAGCTGAAAGATGCAAGATATTTCACTAAGTTAGATTTAAGAAGTGGTTATCATCAAGTAAGAATTGAAGAAAGTGACATTTGGAAGACAGCTTTTAAAACCAAACAAGGACTCTTTGAGTGGCTTGTGATGTCGTTTGGTTTATGCAATGCACCTGCAACTTTCATGCGGGTAATGGATGATGTCTTACGTCCTTTTCTTGATGATTTTTTTATTGTCTACTTAGATGACATCTTGATTTTCAGCAAGACAAGAGAAGATCATGTCATGCATGTCAGTAAAGTACTTGATGTTTTGAAGAAAAATCAGTTATTTCTTAAGATGTCAAAGTGTGAATTTGGAAATACTTCTTTGGTTTATTTGGGACACATAGTAGGTGGAGGCGCTTTGAGAATTGATCCTTCCAAAGTAGAAGCTATTGTGAATTGGCCTACTCCCAAGTCCATTACAGAGTTAAGAAGTTTTTTGGGTGCAGCTCAGTATTGGAGAAAGTTTATTGCTAACTTTCCTGCCATAGCAGCTCCTATGCATGCAGTGACAAGTGTGAAGCGTGCTTTCCAATGGGGAAGTAATCAACAAAAAGCTTTTGAATCTTTAAAAGAAAAGATCAGTTCAGCTCCGGTTCTTGCATTACCTGATTTGAGACAGCCATTCGAGATTCAGACAGATGCTAGTGATTATGCCATGGGTGCAGTTCTCTTACAGCATGGTAAGCCTATCGCTTTTCATTCTGAGACATTTAATGGTGTTGTTGTGAATTATCCTACATATGATAAGGAGTTGTATGCGTTGGTACAAAGTGTCAAAAATTGGAAGCACTATTTGATGGGCAAAGAAACAGTTGTGCATACCGACCATCAGCCTTTACAGTATTTGCAGTCACAAAGTAAATTCCAGCAGTCACGACATTTCAGATGGATGGGTTTCCTACAACAATTTCACTTGGTAATAAGGTACAAGAAAGGTATTAACAATAAAGTTGCTGATATGCTTTCAAGGCCTATTATTAGTGCTAGTATTTTGCTTAAGAATGATTCTATTGTGCATGAAAGCTACATAGAACAGTATGCATCCGATGAAGATTTTAAAGAGGTGTATGCTAACTTGAGTAAAGGGAATCATGTTGAGGAGAATGATTATCATTTGCATAAAAATTTGCTGTTTCATTTGGGAAAGTTATGTATACCACAGGGAGAGAGATTAAGCATGATGAGAGAAGCTCATTCTTCTCTCATTGCTGGTCATTTCGGTGTAAGCAAAACGGTGGCACATCTGCAGAGGTATTGTTATTGGCCTCGCATGGTAGATAGTGTTACACGTTTCATTAGAGGTTGTTCATTATGTGCTACAAGAAAGCCTAGCAATAGGAAGCTTGGATTGTATATGCCATTGCCGGTACCTTCTAGACCATGGGAAAGTGTTTCTATGGATTTTGTTGGGGGATTACCATTATCTAGAAAGCAGCATGATTATCTTTTTGTAGTAGTTGATCGTTTCAGCAAGATGTGTATTCTTATGTCATGTAAGAAAACTATAACTGCTGAACAAATTGCTGATTTATATTTTCAACATGTATGGGTTCATTATGGCTTGCCTACTTCTATTGTTAGTGACAGGGATTCCATATTTGTTGGGAATTTTTGGTCCAATCTATGGAAGATGATGGACACCAAGTTGAAGAAGAGTACTGCTTTCCATCCGCAAATAGATGGCCAAACAGAGGTAGTGAACAGAACCATTGTGCATCTTTTGAGAGGGTATTGCAGCAAGCATCCCAAGCTTTGGGATGAGCATTTGCATTACATTCAGCATGCTTACAACCGAGCCAAGCACTCTTCTACAAATACTTCGCCATTTGAAGCTTGTTTTGGATATTTTCCTAAGTCACCATTAGATTTCATTCTTGAGAAGGATATTTCCATTGATGGGCATAGTGACGTTGACAAAGCTCGCATGTTCATTGAAATAATTCAGCTCATTCATCAGCAAGTTCAAGAACAGCTTGAAAAGAGTCAAGGCAAGTATAAAGAAAGACATGACAAACATAGAATTGATCACAAGTTTCAGGAAGGAGATGAGGTATGGTTGCATATAAGTAAGGATAGAATGCAAGGAGAAGGTAAAAAGCTGAAGCCTATTTGTTATGGTCCATTCAAAATCCTTAAACAAGTTGGAAATAATGCCTTTCAACTAGATTTGCCTTCATACATGCAAATGTATTCCGTTGTTAATGTGGAAAATTTACGTTTGTATGAACCTCCTCTTATTGATGATTCTGAAAATCATGTTCAGCTACCATCCATAGAAGATTTCTCGCCAGAATTTTTGGATGAGTTGAAAGAAGATGCAATCCTTGACATAAGGACACGCACTTCAAGGAGGGGAGATGTTGAGTATCTAAGAGTTGGTTTAAAAGGCAGTAAACCAAGCAAAGAAAAGTGGATGGAGTTGGAACAGGTGAGGAGGCTATATCCTCACCTTCTTAATAGGTAATTGAAAGCTTTTAAGGGTCCAAAAGCTTCCCATTTGGGAGGTGTGATCAGGAGATCAAGTCTCTTGAAGAAAAAATGCTCAAAAATTAAGTTGCTCAGAATGGCTCCAAAATAGATCGAATGGAAAGATCTCGGCGATACGATCCCAATGCCATGAACGGCACTCAAATCCGACGCCGTATGCAGAAGATATTCAACTTTTAAGATTCGTCAATTTCAATTAAAAAAGGCCAAAATTGACTTTATGAAATTTTTTATTAAAAAAAAATATATTCCACAGAATATTCTGGGAATATTCTGTGGAATATTCCACAAAATATTCTACAGAATATTTCGGGCGCAGCCAATGAAAAGGCGCCACGTGGCTAGCCCGGAGGCTGCCACGTGGCCCCAAGTCGGATTGAAAATGGCGTTTCAAAAACATTGTTATGGACTCGGCGAGGTTTGAACACGGGTCGGGGCCATGCAAACGGAACGGTTTAACCATCGGGCCAATGGTAATTCTTATTTGTATTGGCGGCAAAGTTCTTTATAAACTTTAAATAAGGTTTGGGCGGGGCCCAAAAGGGGGCCAGCCCCCTCTGCATAGAACCCACAGCGCGGAACCTATGGTCTATTTCATCGGCGCGCAACGTCAGGGTATGGTCACCCGACCCAACGGAAGGTGTGGAGTTCCCATTTAATACGGTTATATCATATGGTGGTGACTTTAACAAATTCCGCCATAACCCAAATTTCTTCAATATATTCCGTTCGGTGCGGTCATATAACCCTTATCCGTTAGCCCCCTCTAACTGGCGGTAAATTTGGCGGTCCGCTCCAAAATTGGCGCCATTCCCTATTTTGTCGGTGTTATCTGGCAGTTAGCCAGATTTAGTGGAGTTTTGTTAGGGAAAACTAGCAGTTGGAGTAAAAGTGCCATAACTTTGGCTAGGAGAGGCCTTTGGATACGAATGTTTTTTTTTTTTTTGGGTGTAGAGATCATTCTGGAGCCGTTGGAAGTGTTTGTAGAGCCATCAGGGCATTCTAACAGAAAATTTACCAGCGTTTTTGGTCGTGGAGCCACCAGGGCCTAAGGGAAAGAGAGCTGTTTTGGACTACCTTCATCTAATGGAAGTGAATGTTTAGTCATTCTAGACTGATTTGGGCCTTCTGAATCTATTTTTGTAGTGTGTTTTTCCATTTGAGGCTTCTATACAGTTGTAATCACATTTTGAGCATTTAATCAAAGGAGAAAAAGCCTAATTAGAGGCTTTTGGACGTAGCGGAGGTAGCCCAAGAGAGGGGTGAACCGCTTAAACAATTATTTGTTGTCACACCGTATAATTTTGCTGCATATTTTCAGATTCTGATAGTTTAAACAGTAAATTTTTATAAGCAAGCTTTTCCCAAACAAGTTTAAACAGTAAACAAAACTTGTTAGTTTATCTTCAAACCTCTACACTTCAATTGCAGAATATGTATACTTGTCTATTCACACATTAAAGTTGGATCAATGAATACTTTGCAGTTAAACCAAATACTTTCAATAATCGATCTTAGTGATTACATTTTATTTCTTTAGGCAGAGTCTATAGAAGGGCCAGGTAGCCTCCGGATTCATCCTTTCCTTGAAAGGTGAAATATCTGGTGAATGCCCCTACAGTCAATCTCTATATGAGAAATAGTTTGTTCTCACAATTTCAGATCAAGGCTCTACATTGCGTTTTTTTTTTTTTTGCTCATTTTTTGCTCATTTTTTGTGCAGGAAAAGGCACACACACAGAAGAGTAAAATACATAAATAAATAAAACAAAAAACAAAAAACAAAAAACCCCCTTCATCCTTTCAAACAATAACGTGATATTTTTACTATCTCACTTGGTGAGGAGTTATTTTATGAGAATAGAGGTCTTGGGTTCAAGTCTCCTTCTCAAGCTTCTTTTGTAAAAAGTTTTTGTTCAAAGGGGCGGAATTTTTTTTAAAAAGCCACACTTCATCCCGTTCTCGTAACTATTCAGCATCTACAACTCATATTTTTCAAAAGGCATAACTTCTTCATCCAGAAGCTGTTTTTCGAGCCCTTTTTTTTTTAAACGGCCTAATTTGTCGAGATCTTTCCATTGGAGCAGTTAGTTTTAGCTTTTATCAGCTTCAATTTTTTTTTTTAAATGGAAAGTGCATGCCCCGTTATTCTTAACAGCACCAATTATTTCCAATCTCTACCTCACAAGGTAGATATACTTAGAAGTAAAGGGATTTATATAATAGCCACAAGACAAGAAACTAAACCTTCTAATGATGATAAAACTGCTAAATGGGAAAATAAACAAGATCAAGCACGAGGGTTGATAGGAATGTCCATTGCTCAATATCTTCGATTTCATATCCTTGACATTGACACCCCTAATGAAGCCCTGGAAAAGCTAAAAATTGTTTTTGGCATTCAAAATCAAATCAGGGCCCACGAGCTTGAAAATGAGTTGCTTACTTTGGACCCCAATAACTTCTCCTCCATAGAATATTTTTTGTCCAAATTCAAGACCCTCAGAATTCTTTTAGAAGTTTGTAAGATAAAAAAGGATGATCGTAGCCTCATCTATTGCATTCTTGCTAAGCTTGGCCCTGCATACTCTGTATTTGTTTCTGCCTTCCATTCCACTAGAGAAGCCATCGTTTCTTCAGGAACCACCTACAAGAATCCCTCTTTTGATTCCTTTTGCGATTCTTTGATAAGAGAACAAGAAAAAATTTTACACCTTGGTCTTATCACTGCTGGAAACGGTTCTAAGAAAGCCTTAGCAGCCCAACAACAACCATATCAAAAGAATCCCAAGAAGCAGTATCCTAAAAAATATGGTCCTAAACCAAACAAGGGCCCTGAGAAATTTCAACCGCAAACTGAAAAATAAAATCACCAAAATAATAAGGCAAATCAAAACAAAGGGAAGAAGACAGATAGACATTGCAACTTTTGCAATCGGGATGGCCATATAGAGTCCAAATGTTTTAAGAACATGGAAGCCTTAGAATCAACAATGAAGAAGCACAACATCAATTTGGAGCACTCTTCACCTTCATCTTCAGGCATGGCACTTTCTGTTTGTGGTTGTCAAGCATCAAGATATGGTTATGCATTAAATGTATCTTCTTCTTCTCCTTCTCATGAGTGGCTCATTGATTCTGGAGCTTCTTACCACATGGCTAAAAATAAATCCATGTTTTCTTCTTTAAATGATTGTAACACCAAACATATTTATGTTGGTGATGATAGATCTCTTAGTGTTGTAGGATCTGGAACCATTCATCTAGATAATGGCCAATTTAATGATGGACTGTGTGTTACTATCTTGTCATGCAACATTCTATCTATTTATCGGATAACTCATTCAGCTGAAGGGAAAATAGTAGAATTATCACCTCATGATGTTGTAATCAAGGACCTCAAAGATCCTAAACATATTTTAGCTACTGGCATTGCTGATGATTCCACAAGGTTGTATAAGTTTGACAACATTGGGTCATCATGTCTTCCCTCTATTTTTGTTGCTCATAATGATGATGTGAGCAAACTTTGGGATGAGTGATTTGTTCACTTAAACTATCACTCTATTCAAACTCTATGTAAGGAAAAGATGGTTACGGGCCTTCCTATGGTACCTTGCCGAGATGGTGTTTGCTCCGGATGTGTACTCAGAAAACATCATCAGGATAGTTTTGACAAACGTGCCTCTTGGCACGCTTCAGCCCCTTTGCAACTTGTGCACAGTGATTTATGTGGTCCACTTCCTGTTGTTTCTTTCTCTGGTTGCAAGTACTTCTTAACTTTAATTGATGATTATTCCAGATGCACTTGGGTATATTTCTTAAAACTCAAGAGTGAAGTTTTTAACATGTTCTTGGCCTTTAAGGCCTTTGTTGAGAAACAATCTGGACATCAAATTCTTAAGTTAAGATCAGACAATGGCAAAGAATATGTTAACAACAAATTTATCAACTTCTGCACTGAGCATGGCGTTCAATTGCAACATACTGTTCCATATACTCCACAACAAAATGGTGTAGTTGGAAGGAAGAATCGCACATTAAAAGAAATGGCTAATTGTATGCTTCAATCTAAAGGACTTGGTCTCAATTTTTGGGCAGAAGCCATTAACTGTGCAAATTACATAGTAAATTTTACTCCTACTAAGGTTTTAAAGAATATAACTCCAAAATAAGCTTGGAGCTCAATCAAACTAGATGTAAGTCACTTTTGTGTTTTTGGAAGTGATGCTTGGGCCCATATTCCAGATGCGAAACATAATGCCTTAAAACCTAGGAGTGAAAAATGTATTTTTGTTGGATATTCTGAAAATGTCAAAGGATATAGACTTCTTCAACCTAAATCCAAAAATATAATCATTAGAAGAGATGTAAAGTTTGATGAAAATATATCGGCCTGCAAGCCTAGTTCGGTGGGTGTGCTACCTTTGGCCTGCGAGCCTGATTCGGCATATGTGCCACCTCTCTCTCTCTCTTCTATTTTTAATAGAATTCCTTCTAGTTCAAATGATGACAGCAAGGATGACAATACTCCTCCACCTCTTGAAATTGTTCCTTATACTCCACCACTTCCAAGATGGGTCCACTCTACTCGGGATGTAGCAGGTTCTCTTGCAAGTGACCTTGTCGATCGACGACATACACGTTCTCAGTTTGAAAGAGCTTCTTCCTTATTGGCTCAAGTTCCAGAAAAACTTGATCCAGAAACCTTTGAAGAAGCCTCCGGTCATCCATATTGGGATGAAGCTATGAATGAAGAATATTGTTCCTTATTCGAGAATGATACTTGGGATCTTGTTCCTCTTCCAAAAGGAAGAAAACTTGTCAGTTGCAGATGGGTTTACCAAAAAAAGGTTGGACCAAATGGAAAAGTGGATAGACATAAAGCTCGTCTTGTCACTAAAGTATTTTCACAAGTTAAAGGCATTGAATATACTGAAACCTTCTCCCCTTTTGCCAAAATGAATTCTATATGCCTTGTTCTTTCCCTTGCTACTTCCTTTAAATGGGAAGTCCATCAGATGGATGTTAAATCTGCCTTCTTACATGGATATTTACATGAATAAATATACATGGAACAACCCCCTGGATTTATCCAAAATGACTCTAGCCTTGTTTGTCGCCTTAGGAAGTCTCTCTATGGTCTCAAACAAGCTCCTCGGGCTTGGTATGCCAAAATGGATAGATTTCTATTAGATAATGGCTTTTCTAGGTATCATTCTGACAACACTGTCTACACCAAGAAAGTGGGTAAGTCCTTCACCATCCTTGTTCTTTATGTTGATGATCTTATCCTTATTGGTAGTGATCCAAACCATATAAACCATGTGAAGTCTAGCCTCAAAAAGAAGTTTGAAATGACAGACTTAGGACACTTGCATTATTTCCTTGGTCTTCAAGTCTTGCAATCTAAGGAAGGAATTACCCTCTCTCAGTCCAAGTATGCATGTGATATTCTACACCACTTTCACATGGAAGACTGTAAGCGAGCCCCTTCTCCCTTTCAGTCTGGAGTCAAGCTTTCAGTCACTTGTACTACCCCTGAAGTTGATGCTACCTTATACCATCAACTTGTTGGTAAACTTCTGTATCTAACCCATACCCTTCCTGACCTTTCCTTTACCGTTGGTCTTGTCGCTTGGTTTATGCACCAACCTCATGAAAGTCACTGGAAAGCAGCTAAAATAATACTTTGATATATTTGAGGTACAGTTTAGTTCGGGACTCATTACAGTGCAGGAGCATCTCCATTGTTGATTGGTTTCACTGATTCTGATTGGGCTGGTGACCCTGATGATCGGAAGTCTACTGCAGGATATGTATTCACTCTTGGTTCAGGACCTATTACTTGGTCTTGTAAGAAACAAAGTGCCATCTCTCTTTCTTCAGCAGAAGTATAGTATCATGGTGCAGTTGAAGCCAGTAAGGAAGCCATGTGGCTTCGTCATATCCTGTCTGAATTTGGTCTTCATCAGTAGCATCCAACTACACTTTGGTGCAATAATCAGAGTGCCATTTAGCTATGTAAAGATCCAGTTCAGCGTCATCATATGAAACACATTGAACTCCACATTCACTTCATCAGAAAGCTCATTCATGATCGTGTTCTTGAAGTGCAGTAATGTCCAACCAATGTTAAAGTAGCCGATATATTTACAAAGGCTCTCACAGAAGTGAAGTTTACCAAACTTCGATCCATGCTTGGAGTTCAGGAAAGTTGTCATTAAGGGAGGATAGGCTCTAATTCCTCCTTCCTTCTCCTATTGTGTCACTTTTGTAAATCCTTCAATCCTATCCCAATTTTTTCTTAAGGGGGGATGTTAAGATATTTCAACACATAGGAAATAGGCTCCTTTTGTGTCACCTTTGTAAATCCTTCAATCCTATCCAAATTTGTTCTTAAGGGGGGATGTTAGGATATTCTGACACATAGGAAATAGTTAAGAATAACTTAGTATAGTGTAGAGTTAGGTAAAGTGTGTTTCTTTGCCACGTACATTTGTAACTTATAATCTGACGGTCACAATTTTTAGTGATCTGACGGTTATCTCTCACCTCGGTATTAACGACACTTGATCCATGGCTTAACACCCGATTGGTCCATGATCTCTATTTAAAGAGCATGGAGGGTCATTTTTCCGTAACCGTTTATGAGAGAAACATATTTAACTTTTATTTTTATATTAATAAATTGCTTAAAGTGGACGCGTTGGCTTAAGCCGTGGACTGTTTCTGTTGAGGAGGTAAATCCCCTCTGCGGACAGAGGCGATCCCTACTAGCCCAGATCGGGTCTAGCAACAATCAAACACGCTACAGTGCAGGTTCCTAATCGTAAATAAACCGACTTGCGAGGAAGGCTTACCTGGAATCCAACGCTGTTGTTTGTAGAAGAGGTGGTGCTCCCGTTCCTTTGCCCTGGCAGATCACAATACTCATGATCTCCGTGATCGGACACCTGCACATGCAAGAAACAACACAAACGCAAGCGTAAAATCCAGTATATACAACTATATGTCAGTCAAAGAGGACATAACTCATGAACATGATTAAGAACAAGAGTGGAACCATAACCGATAGTCGCTTATCATTAATGAGTCAAAAAGAAGAATACAACCAAAGCTTTGACGCCGAATTCTCCTTTGGCGGGTTGTCAGCAGAACATGTCTCGATAGAGCCTGTCAAGGATGGGACAAGCCTCTCTCTCCGGATACTTGGCAATAGTCTCCTTGCTTGGATTTGGCCTTAAGGGAATCAAGAAGGCTCTTGCAGCATAAGGATGTGAAATCTCTTGGGAACTTGGAGATTAGCTTGCCATGGAGATGAGCAAGCTTTTATAGAAGGAGGAAGGGGAGTTGGGATCCCTACAATTATGGGATTGACCCTATCATCAAGGAAGCTTCCATGAGAGGTGGCAAACCACTTCCTCTCTATGGAAATCCATAGCCAAACCTCCCAACTCAAGATAGATATCAGTCCAGGAATCTGTTAGGACGAAACTTCCACCTTTTATTTTTAAAAACACCTCTTAATATGGTTGGCGCGGGTGCGGCTCTATGACAGAGCACCAATTGGCGCGCCCTCTTTGGAGGATTTTCCCCCTTGGCGCGAGGGCTGAACTATGAAACCGCGCCAATGGAAAAAGAGCTATTTTTAGGGTCTTTTGCAAGGAGATGTCTTCAGGGAAATGAAAGCTCATCTTCAGAGGGATGCAATGAAAGTATTTTCAAGTCTTGTCTCTGCTCACAGGTCACGAAATGAGCCCTCCAATGTCCGGGATGGGGATTGCAGGGACGGTGACAAATTGCTGTGTAACAGCTTCCCTCTTTGAGCGTTTTAACCACATGATTATATTGGTGTACTGATTTGTGATATGTTTGTGAGTGGTGACCTTTAGTTCTTGATCTACGGAACATACCTTGTAAATTCCTACAGTATACCAAAGTTTTCACTATCATCATATATCCATTCTTCACTTTCTACTTATATTGTTGTTTTTTTCGGAGGATATAATGTGAATTTCTTTGTCAAACTTCCATCAAAGATAAACATATCACGAGATCTACTACTTATAAAAGCATCAGTTGTAGCTAACCATGGTCTACCTATAATTAATGGATGTCCTCCTAGATTATTCTTGGGTGTTAAAATCATGAACTCAATAGGATATTCCCAAGAATCTAAGGATAAAAATACATCTTCTAATACACCATCAAGTTTGATAACATATTTGTCTACTAATTGCAACAATGTTGATTTGTCTACTAATTGCAACAATGTAGGTGTATATTGAATACTAAGAAGTTTCAGTTGATCCGTAGTTTTTTTACTCATGATATTGATATTCGCCCCTAAATCAATCATTGTGTTTGGGATATCAATACCATTAATATGTGTTTTCACAATGGGACTTCTTGGATCTAGATATTTTTGAATTTTTGTCTTTCCCATCAATATATCTGCAATTATCCCAAGTAACTGGATTATTTGATTTCTTTTCTTTTTCTTCCTGGTTTCTTAATACTTAACTCCCTAACTGTCTTTGAAAATATTGGTATTTCTTTGACAGTTTTTAATAAAGGAATTTTTATAAAAACATTCTTTAGTTCATCTATCATGTCGTAATCTGGAAACACAATCTGTTTCTCTACCTCTTTGTCAATTTTCAATCTTTCAGGGAAAGGTGGGTTTTGAACAGAAACTAAAGGTTGTTCTATAATGGGAGTTGACTTTATTGGAGTATCATCAGAATGTACATGGGTGGTTTATTTTTTAGGATCTTCCTCATGATGAAGAGATGTCTCTTTGTCAGAGAGGTCATCCTTCTCAAATTCCTGGATAACAACATATGGTGACTTCTTTTCCAATACTCTACCACATCTAAGTTGAACATTTTTTATATCTAATGGAGTTATCATGTAAACTTGAAAATTATTCCCTTCTACATTGTAAGCAAGTTGTGAGTTTTTATTATTTGGATTTGGTAGTGGCTGAGCAAGAAATTGATTTTGCTTTTGTGGAAATGATAATGTAAGTTGTGGATTTGTATTTTGAGGTTGAGAGGGTTGAACAGGCTGAGGAAAATATTGTGGTGGAAAAACAAGGTAAGGTTTTTGAAATTGAGGATACTTACCATGAGGATTTTTCCATCCTCGTGTCCAAGGTTTCCAAGGCATGGGTGTAGTCCAATTAATTTGTGGTGGTTGTGCATATGTTTGAGTGCTGAAATCTTGAGTCATATTTGATTGTGGATTTTTGGATGGTCTCTTAGCAATAAAACAAAGAGGTTTTATTTGATTTGGTATTACTTCCTCTTGATAAATGACTTTAAGACCTGGTATTGAAGGACATTCCTTTGTATCATTATTTTCTTCACATATAACACATGTTTCTACACTTTTTAAGTCAAGAGGGCATTCTCTCAAGGCATGCTTCTTTCTACATTTTGGATAAAAGATAGATAATGCAGCATTTTCGGCCTTTTGTTTGTTTTATATTTTAAGGGTGTCTATTTGTTCACTAAGACTCCCCAAAATATCTGATTTGAAATTGTCAAGCAAGTCGCCTATTTCTGCTCTACTTACTATTCAAGCTGCAGATTTATTAATCTTAGACATAACAAGATCTCTTGGATTTGTTTAGTCCTAGCCTTACCTCTTGAAATATGTGTACAAAGTTCACAAATGTCTCTAAATTCTAATTGTCAAACATCTCCTTTACCCATTAAATTGAGAATATCTATCCACTCATCTATAATGGCTTTTAGAAAAATAGATTTCACAGTTTCGTCATCTAGATTATGCATTTTAGCCATTTTAAGGTTGTAAGAAAATCTTTTAACCAAATCCTCAAGATTTGCATCCTCTTTTTGTATAATTTTAAAGACTTCATATTTAAGGTCATGCGGCATACAATAATATTTGTATTTTTCTAAGAAAACATCATTCATTTCCCCCCATGTTCTTATCATATGTGTTCCCAATCCCATAAACCATTTTAATGTTGCATCTTTAAGAGTGGCTAGAAACAATTTTAACTTTTGAGTATCAAGCAAGTAGTCATGGGATCTACAAAAAAATTCAAAATCAAAGAGAAATGTTTCAAGATCCTCATTTCCTAATACATGGAAATTAGGGAGGATAGAGGGTGATATATTTTTCTTTGTGGTTGTGGTATCTTCATCAAATATGGGAAATCCCAAAGTTTCTGGATCTCCTCTACCACCTCCTCTTACTCTTCCTCCAACTCTTCTTCCACCTCTAATCGTAGGTTGTTCACAATTCACATTGTGTACTTCTCCTTCCCCTTCTCTTGCCATTTTAGATTCCTCAAAGCTAATATAAGGTTCCAAATTTGGATTTCTCAGTTCCTCCTATGGTTCTTCTCTCAATGGAAAGTTAAAATAGGTTTCTTCTTAGATCTAAGACTTTTGTGATCCATAAAGTAGATAAATGTCTTCCGGATTAATCACATCATTAGGATTTGGTCGAAGTTTCGAACCAGCTAATGTGGTTCATCCTCAGGACAAGGTGAAAAATTCCAATGATCTTCCTGAATAAATAGTGTGGATGCATCATTGCCCTGAATCTATCTTAGAAAACTAGTTGTTTAAAAACTAGCCGTTAAACTAGCCATTAAAGAATTAGCTAATTAGTTATATATATAAATTTTATTTTATATCTTTTAATTGGATATAATACTAATATATTAAAAAAAATTATAAATGGTTATAAAATCTACATGGATTAATTTTTTTTAATTATTATTAATTAATAAATATTATTTTAATTAAGATAATACATAAGAAACTATATATTATATAATAATAAAAAAATCACCTAGACAGAGTTGGAGTCCAACTCTTACTCAACTTCCAACCATCATCCCTATTGAGATTCCTCACATGCCTTTCAATCTCAATGGACTCCCTAAGGTTCCTATGATGGAAGTGATCCACCCTAGCAATGACTTTGGATTCCTCAATGCAAACATGGTGACAATACTTTACCGCATGTTAAATAAGAGCTGATGTGCGAGATCGATTGTGCCTAATGTCTACTGCATGCTCTTGGATTCTATGTCTAATGGATTGACCCGTTTCACCAATATAGGGCGTTCCACAAGAACAAGGAACCATGTAAACACATTTCATGGCTTTTGGGTCGATAGGGTCCTTGATAGATCTGAGGGAATTTCTAATAGTATACAAAGGCTTGAAGAAGAGGAGACATTATTCCTCCAAAGGACATGGGAAATTTTGTCTGTGGTCCCTTGGATAAAGGGGGGATGAACCTTGGAAATAGGACCAGCTCGCGAGGATCTGCCTTTTAAACCTTTATAGGATTTTTGAAAAGCCTTAAGGCCTTGAGATCTACTATACCCATTATTTTCAAAAACGTCAAGAAGATGAGACTTATCTGACTCCAGGTGGTTGTCATCAGAGATTATTAGGGAACGGGTAGCAAGAGTGCAAAGAACACCAAATTTTTTGGCGGGAAAATGATGCGAACCAGCATGAAGATACTGTTCCATGTGAGTTTTCTTGCGAAAGACTTGGTGAGAAATGGAACCTTTATCCATTCTGGAGAGAAGGATATCTAGGAAGGGTAAACAACCATCCACCTCTACTTCCATAGTGAATTTGATAGAGTTCGACTAGGAATTCAGGTGCTCCAAAAATAGATCTAACTTCTCTGGGTCATGGGGCCAAATGACATAGGTGTCATCCATGAACCTATTCCACTGCCTAGGGCGAAATGGTGCAAAGGCCAAGGCCTTATTTTCAAAATCCTCCATAAATAAGTTAGCGACTATAGGGGAGAGAGGGGACCCCATAGCGACATCATGAGTACTATGAGCAAACTTGTGGTGCTACAACCTCTGCACTGAAGCTACAAGTTGTGCAATCGAACAACTTCCTTATGCATAGTCATGGGATCCTCATATAAGTCCCACATAATGTCTCCAAGTGTGTATACTTCAACAAGTATCGTTGCTCTCATTTCTTCCAAGTAGAACTGTGTGGAAGCTACACTCTTCACTTCTATGCGGAGATGTTCAATCTCTTGTCGAGAAGCCCATAGGTTCTGTACCAACTATTTTTTCTCGACTTCCAAGTACTGAGTGTTTGATTTCGCAGAACCTGCGAAGGCCAATTTGGATTTGGAAATAGTGTTTTGATTCCTACTAGTGTTTTCCATAATCACCCTTTCTCTCATGCATACAGGAGACACATGATCATTCAGAAAGTGCTTTCTCTATGTTTGTACAATATTCTTATTAATTTCATCAAATGACATATTGTAAAGATCCATAGTCACTCGGGGTTTTCTTTGTAGCTGAAGGTGGTGGTCTTAAAGGTGTTCTAAGGTGTGTTGGGCATCAAGTCCAAATCTTCATCTTGTGGCTCTGGTTCCACTTCCATGTTTGTGACTTCAATCAATGATTCAAGGTCATTAGAAAACTCTTGTTCCTGCACTTTTTCGGTCACTCCTTCTGTTATTGTCTAATCCTATATTGACTCTTCAAGTTGTATGGGTGTTGTTTTTTTTGTCATGGCACCTTACCTTTCTTCCTATCCCTACTTCTGTCTCTCCTCTTATTCCCTTCTTCTAAGCTCTCGTTCATCCTTAATCTCTTGTTCCACTTTCTACGCTCTTAGCTCCGCTTCCTCCAAGCTTTTCTTCTCTCTCTTTCTCCACTCTGCTCCATGTTTCCTCTGCTTCCTCTTTGCTTTGATTGCCAAATTTGTTTGTTGAATGATGGGATTTTCTTGTGTATTCAATATTTGTTCCTCCTTTGTGTTTTCATAAATCTTCCTCTTTCCATTATCATGTATTCGGCTACTGTCTTATGGAATTGTTGCCACTCTAAGTCAACCTGAAGGTACCTTGTGAACTCATCTTTGATTTTCTACCATGTCAAATTTGATCCATTCTCTACAAACAATTGAGTGTTCGTATAAACTCAAAAGCTAACTAGAACTTGTTCAATTGCTTCCCTAGTATTTCTTTCAGTAGTTTATTTTGAGGAAGATCTCTTGGGTGCCATTGTGGCAATGACTGTTGGATATGTGCTCAAAAAATATTGTACCTATGGGATAGAAAATATACTCATGGAAATAAAACATCAATTTTAAGGAAAAACACCTTCAAGGCAAGTTCAAGCAACAAGTTGGGCATCTGATAGGAAGGATTACACAATTTTCACTAGGAAGAGGGTTTGACTTGCTGAGGGAACTGTGCACTGCGAAGTACTAACAATCAAGATTGAAGCTTGAGGAATGAGACTGTGTAATGCGTAGTTCAACCTGGGCAGTGAGCTGGGAGAGACTACGAATTGTGCAGTCTTTGTGGCAATGGATGCAGGTTGAGCCATCGAATTGTGTAATTCACATTTTTTCCAACTTTTACCGTGCACTGTGTAGTTCTAGAGGCCAATCTCCCAGCTTGAACCTCTAGACTACACAATTC
This sequence comes from Pinus albicaulis, assembly GCA_034641835.2. Taxonomy (NCBI): domain Eukaryota; kingdom Viridiplantae; phylum Streptophyta; class Pinopsida; order Pinales; family Pinaceae; genus Pinus; species Pinus albicaulis. The sequence goes on along the minus strand of CM076582.1, from coordinate 1,224,379,500 downwards.
CCAGCTGGGAAACATGAAATCGAGCCAAGGAAGTGGAAGATCTGCCCAAGGGAAGTGTGAAAAATGAGTATATGTGAGATATAGGGATGGATTGAGTGCATATTTGACTAAGAGTAAAGGAAACAAGACAAATCAAGTGCAGAAACCAAGTAAACGGAAAGAAAACCAAATCGGTGAGGAGAGTCACCACAATGGTGACTATCGGTGAAAAAATGAAGAAATTTATGCGAAACTTGTGAAAGGAAAATGATAACTTGAAAAACCATTTCTACAAGCTAAATAAATTTAAAATGCCAGCATGCATGTAAAGAAACAGTCAAAACAACATTCACACAAGAGAAATGACAAAAAGCGACAGAAAAGGTGACCCAGAAAAGCGACGATGATCGCATTGAAGGTTCCTTAATCTCCTTGGGAATGCCAGAGCTCTAATATCGAGTGTGATAATGAGCTCTAGTAGCATCGATTAAACATACTTGAGAGAAAATTAGGGTTTAGGATGCACATGCCAAAAATCAAGGAAAAAATAACACATAACAAGTGTGTCTCCTTCAGTTTACTAAAACTAGATCCCTAGATCCTAGAGATGCTTTTTTCTTTTCTCAGATTTTCTGATTTTCCCAAGAAAAATTGCCATGCACATCACTGGGAAGGATTGCGCAGTTCCAGGGAATTGGAAAATCCTGACTCATTACATTGCACATTTTCTAAGCTTAGTGAGGGATTGCATAGTTTCTAGGCTCAGTTTTGGGCTACCTATCATGACTGCACAGTTTCTGAGCTCAAGGATAGGTTTTCAATCATGAATGCACAATTTTGAACATCAAGGTCAAGACTGGTGCCATGAATTGCAAATTTTCTGGAGGCAAGCCCATAACTGTTGCATAAGGCTTAGACAAGAGATTAGCTTGTGACCTAAAAAATATTTTCTAAGTGAAAATAAAGTGAACACAAAAAAAAACTAAAATAAAAACAACATTCAAAGCATGAATACCTAATAACAGTGCAAGGTAAGATCTTGTGAAGAGAAGTTAGGCTCCAAAATCTAAGCAATGGCAAAAATTTGGAAGGTGGTTGTAGCTGCTACAAAAAGTACCCAAGGGGAATAAATATTACTCTTAAAGCTTATAAAAATGTAAATTGGGCTAGAAATTTTGATGATAAAAAGAGCACCAATGGATGAGCCTCCTTTTTAGGTAGTTATCTATCCTACTAGCTCAACAAGAAACAAACCTCCATTTCTCTATCCATAATTTAAGCATAATATATAAAATCAGCATCATGTTGTACTCAAGTCTTATGGATGAAGAAATATCTTAGGGATATTCAAGAAAACAGTAGTCATCCTATGCATATTATGTGTGACAATACTAGTGCTATCAATATATTTAAAAACTTACTATGCTTCTAAAACAAAACACATTCCTAACAAATACCATTTTCTTCAAGAACAAGTTGTTGATCAAAATGTCATATTGGAATGCGTTCCAACAAATGAATAAATTGTATACATATTTACTAAACCTATTCCAGAAAAAAATTTGAATATATTAGACAAAAAATAGGAGAAATATATTCCTCATTAGGAAGAATGGATCATTAATTCCAACAAAGAAGGATGTTGGTGACAGGGGGGTTTAAGGAAAGAGTATGCACCAACATAAGGTGTGTATATTCCCTTTGCAATTGATGTCAAAAGGGGAGAATAAATAGACATCATAAGTTGATCACTCAACAGTCAACAGGAAAAAGGGGTAAACGTATACTGGGTAGATGTCGATTTGTGTCCACTTTAACGAGATCGAAACGACAAGGGCCTCGGAAATATTTTCATGTTTAGAGAGTCAGAAAAGAGCTGAAATATGACTCCAGAGTGACTTTTTCGTGTATTTACCGAGTCTGAAAAAGTATAAAATACAACTCGTTTCGTTGTCTAAGTTGTGTGAAAGACCTGTTGCTGCACAAAAAGACAAGTGTAAAACCCATTTTCGACAAAATATATTAAAATATTCAGAAAAATAACTTTCAAGACCTATTTTGAATTCAAAAAGTTATAAATATGTCAAATGGTAAAAATAAAATTACTTTTTACTTTTTACCTCACCGAAGAGCAGCAGTGATCCATTTTGTGTGCGAACTTCTGACAGCGATTGCGACCGATCCGGGCTACCATTCAGATTCCCGTCAGTTCCAGGTAAGAGGTGCTTCTTTGTACTCTATTTCAATATATTTTTTAATAGTTTTCCGTCATGCATTAGATTTCTGTGGCAACTTTTTAAATTTTTAGGGCTCCGCTCATTGGCGTGGGTATCGGGCACAGGCCCGCGCCAATGGGCTTTTATATGCAAAGGGCTCGCGCCGACTGGCGTGACTGTTCAGGAAACAGTTGCGCCAGCGGTGGAACCCAAATTTTCGCCTAAAAATTTGAGATTTTAATCAATTTGGATGAATTTTGAAGCTCAACAGAGATCTAATTAAGGGTTTGTGACCATGTTGATGCAGGAAACCGATAAAAATGGTGATTGAGTGGAAAGAGAGAGAGCACGGTGAAGAGGATGAACAAGCCATGGAGAATGAAACTTGCATGAATCCCCTCAAGAAATGTGGGCTAAAAAATTTCTTCCTGACACCTTGTTTACGAGCTCAGCCTGAGCTCCTACAGTACCTGATCAGCATATGGGACAAAAAGGAACAAGTGTTCAAGTTACGGGACCAGGTATTAGAACTGGAGGTTTCTGACATATACTTCATAACCGGATTATCGCGTAGAGGTTCGGTGCCCATATTGACAGGGAGCAGACCGTCTGGTGAGAAGATGGAGCAAGTGATGGCACGAGTGTGCCCGAGGGCACGACTGGGATCTGGAAGTGGGAAAGTGGACATTCACACCATTCCTGACCTGGCACTGAGAGTGGTGCTGCATACCATCACGTGGGCTGCGGGGTCGCAGGCACCGCACGAGGCCCCAAAGGCCCAAATTTTGCTAGCCTCAGAGTGTATGACTCCCCTATTGTTTGACTGGGCCACAACAGTGACAATAAACATGAAAAGATAGCTTACGAAATGCAAGCAAGCCAAGCTGAAACAGTTTGGCTACGGTTCCATCCTGGTATCGTTCATTCTGGAATGATTACCATCTTCCAGGGCCAAGGGGCCATAGTAGCTAAGTCGATTCCACGAGAGCCAAGAATGGCTCGCTGGGCAGCACTAATGCCCAGATCTGGAGGAGGCCAACAAATGTCCTGGAGGCCGGAGTTTTTTGGGTGGTTGCAGCATCAGTTGATCGTAGTGGAAGACTGGCCATATGCAGGAACCGATTTCACTGGAGACCCAGATCTCCCACTGCCGGAAGGAGATGATTGGGACGAGGAGTTGGGTATGACCTCTTCTCTTTTTGATTTTTATGTTTTATAATTTTTTTTTGTTAATACATGTCCAACCTGACACATTTTATATGTATGCAGACGTGGGCCCAGAGAGACCAGTCGGTATGTCTCCTATCGCGCGGAGGACTCTTCCCGCACCTGATCCTCAGGCAGAGGGTGCAGAGGGGGGGGAGTTAATCCAGAATCTCGAGGGCATTGCTCGACGGATCCAAAACTATGCCCGACTGGCGGATGTACCGATGGCGTACCAGAGACATACGGTGGGAGTGCCTAGTCGCCTCCACCGACTTCTGAGACGCTTAGTGCGTGTAGTCACTTGTTATCATGAGCACCATGCGGATTAGACTCCTAGGGCTTTTATCATGCATATTTTTGAGAGACATGTCATCTCCGGATGTATTAAGGCAAACATGTATATTTTTTTATTCTATGCGACGCACACTATGTAAACATTTCGATATCTATATATATACATATCTATTTCTGGATGGATCTTTCTTTTCACGTGATGTTGTTTTAAAAATTGCTCGAATGTCTATCTAACACCAAATTAGCTACTGCATCTGTTAATGTATTCATATGCCTGGGTATATGTTGATATGTAATATAGTCAAAATTTCTTTCCAGTAAACGAATACGCAGATACAGACGTAAAATGGATGGGTTTCTAACGGAATAATGACCATTCAGTTGTAATACTACAATTTGCGAGTCTAGATACACAAGTAATTCACGGATACCAAGGTTTACAGCCTCAGTTAATAATTCTAATACAGCACTATATTCCGCGATGTTATTTGTAGTACGTCCCAAACACGCACCTTGCAAGTTGACCAACTCACCAGCAGGATCATAGATTACCCAGGCCGCCGAAGACAGGTTCCTAGTACTGCGGGAGGCACCATCTACGAAACCAACAAACGGACGGATGGACATCTGCACAATCAGGAAGACCCGATCAGCAGAAAGATGTTTACATCGCACACCACACCACACATGCACACAAATGAAAAATACACACTTATGTACACACACCACACCAAAAATGACTTTAAGCGTAGTATTTTTTCAGGTACAGCCCATTCCTGGGCTGCGCCAGCAGAACTCCTTCATAATCTATAAGCTCATAAGCCCCATTCTTCAAAACGTGTTTTACTATGTAAGGCCCATGCCACATAGGTTGGAACTTGCTAGCCCCAAGCTTGTCATGTGCTTGATCGTACAGGAGGATGAGGTCCCCTTCGACAAAGGAACGAGGAGAAACCGATTGATTGAAGTGAGCTTTGACCCGCTTCTTTTGTGCTTCAATAACTAAAGCAGCTAAGCGGCGGTTTTCATCTAACCGTTCCAGATACAAAATACGTTCTTCCTCAGCAGAAGTGTCACGTATAAGTTCCACAGCTAATTTCAACGAAGGAATCTCGCATTCAACCGGAAGAGTTGCTTCTAGACCATACACCAATTGAAATGGTGTGAATCTAGTTGCACTCTTTGCAGACGTCCGGTATGCCCATAGAGCTGAGAACAGTTGGAGGTGCCAATTGGATTTGTGGATACCAACTGTTCATTGAAGCATAGTGACCAGAACCTTGTTCACTGCTTCAACCTGGCCATTTGCCTGAGGGTAATATGGCGTTGAGCTATCGTGGCGTAAGCCCAACTTTGAAGTCAGCTCAGCCATCATATAATCTCGGAAATGAGTACCATGGTCAATAACGATGGCTTGCAGGACCCCGAAACGTGCAATGATATGGTTGAATATGAATTGGGCAGCTGTCTTACCGTCGACAGCTATTGTAGGCATCGCTTCGACCCACTTGGTGAAGTAGTCGACAGTGACAATGATATACGCATGCCCCCCGGCCGAGTGAGGGTTACACGTCATAAAATCCACGCCCCATTTCGAAAAAGGGCTGACGGTAATAACAGGATGCAAAGGGAGAGGCGGCGCGTGCATCTTGCGCTGAAACACCTGGCACGCGTGACATTTACGGATTGCAACGATACAGTCTTTGAATATGGATGGCCAGAAGTAAGCTTCTCGTAGAATTTTCTGGGCAGTAGCATATCCGGACATATGTCCACCACAGGTGCCACTGTGGCAGTCATTTAAGACTCTTTCAGCCTCTTCCAAGGTTAGGCACCGGCGGAGCACCGAATCTACTCCAACACGGTATAAGGTATCTCCTATGATGCGATAGGGTTGAGACTGATGCCAAATTTGACGTCGATCATCTTTAGTCAACTCAGAACGAAATGTGGAGGTCTGAAGATACACGATTATGTCGCCATACCAAGGGTCGCGAGTACTGATGAGGAAAAGAGTTTTGTCCGGGATATGATCCTCGGAGTGTGAAGGAGTGGAGTCTGTCGGGAGTGAGCATATAAGATCCGTGAAAACAAGTGATTTGGTTGACTTAGCTGTGGTGAACTCTAAGTCAAACTCCTGCAGGATGACAATCCATTTGGAGTATTTTCCCCCCAGTAATTGTTGAGAGAGAATATATGTCATGGGGTTGCAATCCGAAACCACTGTTATCATACGGAACAGGATGTAGTGGCGAAAACGCTGCATAGCGTGTACTGCTGCTAACGCCAACTTCTCGACATGAGCATAACGCGTTTCTATATCGAGAAGGTTTCGTGATAGATAATAAACAACATGTTCATTACCATCATCATCATCCTGCACCAGAACCATAGCTATGGTGCTAAACGCGGCGGCGAGATACAAAGTCAAATCACGACGATAGTCCGGAGGATGAAGCAAAGGAGCATTAACGAGTAACGTCTTGAGCTTCTCAAAGGATTGTTGAGAAATTTTGTCCCAATGGAAGGGAACATTTTTCTTTAATAGGCGCGTGAATCCTTTGGCCACCTCGGCGTAGTTCGGGATAAAGCATCGAAGGAAGTTCACTTTTCCCTGCAGACTCTGCAACTGATATAACGAGGAGGGTGATGGGAGGTTGATGATAGCCTCGACCTTTAAAGGGTCAAGGCGAATTCCATATTTGGAGACTATGAATCCAAAAAGATGGCCAGAATCCACGCAGAAGACGCATTTATGAGGATTAAGCCTGATATTGTAGCGCCTACAGCGAAGGAAAATCTGGCGGAGGTGTTCAGGATGATCCTCTCGCCTAGCGGAGTGAGCTAGAAAGTCATCCAGATAAGGCTGAACGATATGGAGAATGTCATGAAAAGCGTAAGACATCGCACACTGGAAAGTGGCTCCAGCGTTCTTTAAGCCGAACGAGAGCTTTTTATACGCGAAAGTACCCCACGGACAGATGAATGTAGTCTTGTATTGATCCTCAGGTGCAATATTGATCTGATTATACCTTGAGAAATCGTCCATCAAGGAATAAATCTCACTTCTGGCACATTCGTCAATAATCTGGTCTATGAACGGAGTGGGATAGTTATCTTTTGGATAGGCGCGATTGATGTCGCGGTAATCAACACAGACCCTAATAGTACCCTGATTTTTATCAACAGGGACAATGTTGGAAACCCATTCTGTGAGGGGGATGGGATAAATAAAGCCCGCGTTCAGAAGTTTTTCAACTTCTGCCTTAATTTCAGCGGCTTTCCGAGGATGCATGGGGCGTAAGCGGTGGCGCACGGGCTTTGCACCAGGATAGGTTGGAATCTCATGCACTACGATACTGAGATCAATCCCCGGCATTTCCTCGTAGGACCAGGCGAACACATCTCTGAATTATTTAAAAAGATCAGCATAGACTTGAATCTCATTAGGAGAACAAGTCACTCCCACATGTATATTCTCAACGATCCCCGGTTTAACGGAGATGTTGATCGGGATGGTTTGAGTGATATTACTCAGGTTTCCCTCCGACAGAACCTCATGCGTCAAAATGGGTGTTTGGAGAGGAGGAGTAGGAACCTGAGATGCATAACGCTCTAGAAAATCTGACATTACCCCCAAGCTAGGCATGAAAGAGGAGCGATGATGTCCATCGCCCCAAGGCAGCTCCTCAAGAGACATAGTTTCAATGATGGCTTCATCGGAAGGAAAAGTCTCTTTTAGAGGATCAGGTGAATCGGCTTGACCAAGCCAGGGGGATTGAGAGTAGACATCTAGAGCCATGCTCAAAGGAGCATGCTGAGGAGGTGGAGGATCAGATGCAGAAACAATTTCACAGTAGCTAATATCTACTGGAGTCAAGGGCATTGATTCTCCAAACTCAAACACCTGCTCAGGCGTAGGAACGAGCTAGGGGTCATCAGACCTGGAAATAATGTTATAATACTGAGAGCCTTGGGGCTAGTTATAATTCGGTTGAGATTGACCATGAGGATAATAACCGCCCTGAGGATGAGTCGGCTACTGATAGGTGGAACCCTGCGGAGCCTGATAACTAGGGCACAGTTGTTGATTTTGCTGCGACGTCGAATGAATCGGCTGCTGGGCAGGGTTAATGGAATGAGCGGGCTGCCCTGAGTGAACAGGTTGACCCGGCTGAGAGGGTTACCCTGAGTGAACAGGTTGACCCGGATAGACAGGCTGCGCCGGCTGTGCAGGTTGACCTGGCAGTAAAGGAGCCCCAGGTTGTACCGGATGGACCGGTTGGCCTGGAGGCGGAACACCAGGTTGTACCGGATGGGCCGGTTGGCCTGGTGGAGGAATAGGGCCAGGTGGTTGCTGGTAACCGGTTTGACCTAGAGTAGGACCATAGGGTGGTCTCGGCTGATATGCAACGTTAGAAACAACAGGATACTGCGGTTGCATAGGTTGAGCAGGCTGGATTTGCCCCCCAGGACCATAGACCGGTCCTAGTTGGTACCTCGGCTGAGGCTGTACAGGTTGACCAGAAGGGCTGTAATACTGTCCTTGCGGACTGTACGATGGCCCTTGCTGGCCCGCAGGATAGCCTTGCACGGGCTGCCCCTGTGGGTCATAAGGATAGCCAGGTTGGCCCGAAGGTTGCCCTTGCGGGTTATAAGCCTGGTTATAAGGTAAACCTTGAGCATGGAGTTAAGCCTCAGGAGCGGGTAGACGCAAAATGTCCCCGCGCTCATCATACTGACCTGGAAAAGCATACACGGGTGTACCATCCTGTGCATAGTGCGAAAAGTAAGAGCGGTTGGGATCTTGGGAGGATGGTCCAACCTCGGGGTTCGGCTGTTGCAGGGACAACCGATACTCCTCCGGAGAGATGTTCTCTGGTATAGCAGTCGCTAAATAAACGTCTTCAGGAGACGGCATAGCCCTGGCGGAGGGTGCCGTGACAACGGGTGTAGAGGCGGCCACACAGATAGTGGGTTGAACGGGTACAGAAGTAACGGGCGTCTGAGGGGACACCCCCGGTGAAGGAGCAGCTGGCCTCAGAGAAGGAGCTGACACTCCCATAGAGGCAGTGGCAGAAATGATCTGACCCAAGGACCTGTACCCTAGTGGTAATGAGGGACTGGACGTTGACATGACAGTTGTTTCAGAGTTGTCTCCTGAAAATAATCTTCGTGGGAAGAGCTGATAGTCTTCACCAGACGTTGGGATTTCCTCACCAGAATCACTCATGTTTGAGCCTGCCGCTAGATCTTGCAATAGACGGCGAGGACTAGGAGGAAAGACAGCAGCTATAAAGGGCGAACCCGATGTAAGAGAAAGGAAATCAGCTCCTAATCTCAATTTCGACACAGGGTCAGAAAAGGGCCAATTGAACTCAACTGGTCCCCCAAAGGGTTGCTCAGAAAGAACCGGTCCCCCGTCAGGAAACTCGAAGACAACGGGATGTTGTGGTTCAATAGAGGATTTGGAAACCTCTGATGAATCGTCCATGTAAGGACTACCAGTAGGCGAAACCGAGGGTTCTACCACTATGGCAGCAATGACAAGAGAAAAAGATCAAACACACACACGGGCTAAAAAAGAGTCAAGACACACAATCAAACGGTCAACAAGCAGAAACTAACAAGGCGTGTGATCGTGGGTGATTAATTTTTACCACATTGAAAAATAAGAAACTTCACTGTTTCATGTTTTAAGAGTCGAGAAACGGTCGAAAAGGTGACTCTATCTCTTTCAAATTTGACACAAGCGTGAAAAGACAAGCGCTTGGTGATCCTTTCAAATTTAGGGAGTCAGAAAAGATCAAATGACTGCTCGGGAATACTAGGCAAAAGGGTGTACCAAATAACCGTGAACTGCAATATACACCTTGGTTTCAATAATGAAAGAGAAATCAACCAAGGACTTTCCGTACATGCAGGAAATCTCCCCGAATGTTGTGTTCGGTGTATCACGGGTATAGGGCGGCAGACTCGGCTTCCTATGGATAAAGGATTGAAACCTAGTGGGGTCTCCCTTTATATACGCGACGGTATGGGGAGCACAAGTCCGTACTAGTGCTGTCTAAAGCCAAGAGGCGAACGACAGCTACTAGGTTTTAAGACGCCAGAACACGTCTCTAGCCTAGAGCTCTAAATGTGTTTCGTTAGATTTCAATGCTGCCTTAGTGTAAATTGAGTAGATTTTAAAGTTTATCTTCAGTTACGTTTCATTTTTCAGGCCCTAACGAATGTGTCGTCTCAAAAATATCCTAAATGCAAAACTATATGCCACAGTATACCATTTCATTCGATGAAAGCTAGCTACAGAAGAGTTGAGAGCTTTTTACGCAAACAAAATGATCGGAAGACAATCAGTGATATCTCTAATGCAGCTAATGAAACTAAAAACTTTTCTTTCAAAGTCACTAATTGCTAATAAGACCGAAAAGATTTTAATTTGCACTAATCAACGAAAACCAAAAGAGATTTTTTTTATTTTCAATGTTTGATAGCTAGATGCACTAAACAAACCGAAAACAAATGAAAAGAAATTCGAGAAATGATATTAAGAGAGTAAAACAAGAAAATTTCACTCAATGGCACAAACAATCAGATCTCAAATCGACCAAAATTCTCTCAAAACCAAGAAAATTCCCAAAGACACTAATGAGCCGTGTGATCTAGGCCCAAAATGAAGCAAAGCGAAATTCGAATGAAAATGAAATCAATCACTCAAAAAGCGCAATAAGATGATAGACAATTGTCAAACGAATGCAAGGGAGCAATCCCAAAGTCGACTGAATGAATGAAAACCAAAAACTCCCAGGGGAGGCTCGACTCACAAAAGCACCTAGACGCCCTAGGTCTTGAATGCAAAATCGAAAGAAATAGGCAAACAGCCAAAGGATGGAGGTTACAATCAGTCAAACTAGACTCCAGTGCACTCAAACAGTCGAAAAAACAAGATCAAAATCACAAGTCAGCCTTAGAAAGCATGAAACACAGCAAACCCTAATAGCTCACAGGATTGGCGTGACCGTGAGCTTGAAATTAGCACCAGAAAGGCAATGGCGCGGGTGATACACAGGCAACCTGCGCCAATGGGCACGACTGTAACGCTGAAAAGTGCACCAGCCGAGTTCACTATGGAAAAATGAAAAAACAAGCAATCTCAGACACAGACAAGTGATGACAAGGCTAAAAAAAAGCCAAACAAACAGGAAAAACCAGTCCAAAGAGCTGACCAAGCAAGCAAGACCAAGAAGTTGACCGGAAAAGAGAAGACAATGCTCCAAGTTGTTCAGTCCGTAAACCAAGCCGGAGATTGACTGAAGCAGCGTTAATCTACTCCGCTAATGCAGAGAAAAAGCGTTTCAAAGGCTATCTGGCTATGCTTCAGACTCTGTCTATAGTTTACAAATCAAACAACAAGCTGAGTCCCCGGTGGAGTCGCCAAATTTTTGAGGAGGTAAATCCCCTCTGCGGACAGAGGCGATCCCTACTAGCCCAGATCGGGTCTAGCAACAATCAAACACACTACAGTGTAGGTTCCTAATCGTAAATAAACCGACTTGCGAGGAAGGCTTACCTGGAATCCAACGCTGTTGTTTGTAGAAGAGGTGGTGCTCCCATTCCTTTGCCCTGGCAGATCACAATCCTCACGATCTCCATGATCGGACACCTGCACATGCAAGAAACAACACAAATGCAAGCATAAAATCCAGTATATACAACTATATGTCAGTCGAAGAGGACATAACTCATGAACATAATCGAGAACAAGAGTGGAACCATAACCAATAGTCGCTTATCTTTAAAGAGTTAAAAGAAGAATACAACCATAGCTTCGACGCCGAATTCTCCTTTGGCGGGTCGTCAGCAAAACATGTCTCGATAAAGCCTGTCAAGGATGGGACAAGTCTCTCTCTCTGGATACTTGGCAATAGTTTCCTTGCTTGGATTTGGCCTTAAGGGAATCAAGAAGGCTCTTGCAGCATAAGGATGTGAAAGCTCTTGGGAACTTGGAGATTAGCTTGCCATGGAAATGAGAAAGCTTTTATAGAGGGAGGAAGGGGAGTTGGGATCCCTACAATTATGGGATTGGCCCTATCATCAAGGAAGCTTCCATGAGAGGTGGCAAACCACTTCCTCTCTATGGAAATCCGTAGCCAAACCTCCCAACTCAAGATAGATATCAGTCCAGGAATCTGTTAGGATGAAACTTCCGCCTTTTATTTTTTTTAAACACCTCTTAATATGGTTGGCGCGGGTGCGGCTCTATGACAGAGCGCTAATTGGCGCGCCCTCTTTGGAGGATTTGCCCCCTTGGCGTGAGGGTTGAACTATGAAACCGCGCCAATGGAAAAAGAGCTATTTTTAGGGTGTTTTGCAAGGAGATGTCTTCAGGGAAATGAAAGCTCATCTTCAGAGGGATGCAATGAAAGTATTTTCAAGTCTTGTCTCTGATCACAGGTCACGGAATGAGCCCTCCAATGTGCGGGATGGGGATTGCAGGGACGGTGACAAATTTTTGTGTAACAGTTTCCCTCTTTGAGGGTTTTAACCACGTGATTATATTGGTGTACTGATTTGTGATATGTTTGTGAGCGGTGACCTTTAGTTCTTGATCTACGGAACATACCCTGTAAATTCCTACAACTTATACCTATAATTAATGGATGTCCTCCTAGATTATTCTTGGGTGTTAAAATCATGAACTCGATAGGATATTCCCAAGAATCTAAGGATAAAAATACATCTTCTAATACACCATCAAGTTTGATAACAGATTTGTCTACTAATTGCAACAATGTTGATTTGTCTACTAATTGCAACAATGTAGGTGTATATTGAATACTAAGAAGTTTCAGTTGATCCGTAGTTTTTTTACTCATGATATTGATATTTGCCCCTAAATCAATCAATGTGTTTGGGATATCAATACCATTAAAATGTGTTTTCACAATGGGACTTCTTGGATCTAGATATTTTTGAATTTTTTTCTTTCCCATCAATATATCTGCAATTATCCCAGGTAACTGGATTATTTGATTTCTTTTCTTTTTCTTCCTGGTTTCTTAATACTTAACTCCCTGACTGTCTTTGAAAATATTGGTATTTCTTTGACAGTTTTTAATAAAGGAATTTTTATAAAAACATTCTTTAGTTCATCTATCATGTCGTAATCTGGAAACACAATCTATTTCTCTACCTCTTTGTCAATTTTCAATCTTTCAGGGAAAGGTGGATTTTGAACAGAAACTAAAGGTTGTTCTATAATGGGAGTTGAATTTATTGGAGTATCATCAGAATGTACATGGGTGGTTTGTTTTTTAGGATCTTCCTCATGATGAAGAGATGTCTCTTTGTCGGAGAGGTCATCCTTCTCAGATTCCTGGATAACAACATATGGTGACTTCTTTTCCAATACTCTACCACATCTAAGTTGAACATTTTTTATATCTAATGGAGTTATCATGTAAGCTTGAAAATTATTCCCTTCTACATTGTAAGCAAGTTGTGAGTTTTTATTATTTGGATTTGGTAGTGGCTGAGCAAGAAATTGATTTTGCTTTTGTGGAAATGATAATGAAAGTTGTGGATTTGCATTTTGAGGTTGAGAGGGTTGAACAGGCTGAGGAAAATATTGTGGTGGAAAAACAAGGTAAGGTTTTTGAAATTGAGGATACTTACCATGAGGATTTTTCCATCCTCATGCCCAAGGTTTCCAAGGCATGGGTGTAGTCCAATTAATTTGTGGTGGTTGTGCATATGTTTGAGTGCTGAAATCTTGAGTCATATTTGATTGTGGATTTTGGGATGGTCTCTTAGCAATAAAACAAAGAGGTTTTATTTGATTTGGTATTACTTCCTCTTTATAAATGACTTTAAGACCTGGTATTGAAGGACATTCCTTTGTATCATGATTTTCTTCACATATAACACATGTTTCTACACTTTTTAAGTCAAGAGGGCATTCTCTCAAGGCATGCTTCTTTCTACATTTTGGATAAAAGATAGATAATGCAGCATTTTCTGCCTTTTGTTTGTTTTATATTTTAAGGGTGTCTATTTGTTCACTAAGACTCCCCAAAATATCTGATTTGAAATTGTCAAGCAAGTCACCTATTTATGCTCTACTTACTATTCAAGCTGCAGATTTATTAATCTTAGACATAACAAGATCTCTTGGATTTGTTTAGTACTAGCCTTACCTCTTGAAATATGTGTACAAAGTTCACAAATGTCTCTAAATTCTAATTGTCAAAAATCTCCTTTACCCATTAAATTGAGAATATCTATCCACTCATCTATAATGGCTTTTAGAAAAATAGATTTCATAGTTTCGTCATCTAGATTATGCATTTTAGCCATTTTAAGGTTGTAAGAAAATCTTTTAACCAAATCCTCAAGATTTGCATCCTCTTTTTATATAATTTTAAAGACTTCATCTTTAAGGTTATGCGGCATACAATAATATTTGTATTTTTCTAAGAAAACATCATTCATTTCCCCCCATGTTCTTATCATATGTGTTCCCAATCCCATAAACCATTTTAATGTTGCATCTTTAAGAATGGCTAGAAACAATTTCAACTTTTGAGTATCAAGCAAGTAGTCATGGGATCTACAAAAAAATTCAAAATCAAAGAGAAATGTTTCAAGATCCTCATTTCTTAATCCATGGAAATTAGGGAGGATAGAGGGTGATATATTTTTCTTTGTGGTTGTGGTATCTTCATCAAATATGGGAAATCCCAAAGTTTCTGGATCTCCTCTACCGCCTCCTCTTCCTCTTCCTCCAACTCTTCTTCCACCTCTAATCGTAGGTTGTTCACAATTCACATTGTGTACTTCTCCTTCCCCTTCTCTTGCCATTTTAGATTCCTCAAAGCTAATATAAGGTTCCAAATTTGGATTTCTCAGTTCCTCCTATGGTTCTTCTCTCAATGGAAAGTTAAAATAGGTTTCTTCTTAGATCTAAGACTTTTGTGATCCATAAAGTAGATAAATGTCTTCCGGATTAATCACATCATTAGGATTTGGTCGAAGTTTCGAACCAGCTAATGTGGTTCATCCTCAGGACAAGGTGAAAAATTCCAATGATCTTCCTGAATAAATAGTGTGGATGCATCATTGCCCCGAATCTATCTTAGAAAACTAGTTGTTTAAAAACTAGCCGTTAAACTAGCCATTAAAGAATTAGCTAATTAGTTATATATATAAATTTTATTTTATATCTTTTAATTGGATATAATAATAATATATTAAAAAAATTTATAAATGGATATAAAATCTACATGGATTAATTTTTTTTAATTATTATTAATTAATAAATATTATTTTAATTAAGATAATACATAAGAAACTATATATTATATAATAATAATAAAATTACCTAGACAGAGTTGGAGTCCAACTCTTACTCAACTTCCAACCATCATCCCTATTGAGATTCCTCGCATGCCTTTCAATCTCAATGGACTCCCTAAGGTTCCTATGATGGAAGTGATCCACCCGAGCAATGACTTTGGATTCCTCAATGCAAACATGGTGACAATACTTTACCACATGTTAAATAAGAGCTGATGTGCGAGATCGATTGTGCCTAATGTCTGCTGCATGCTCTTGGATTCTATGTCTAATGGATTGACCTGTTTCACCAATATAGGGCGTTCCACAAGAACAAGGAACCATGTAAACACCTTTCATGGCCTTTGGGTCGATAGGGTCCTTGATAGATCTAATGGAATTTCTAATAGTATACAAAGGCTTGAAGAAGAGGAGACATTATTCCTCCAAAGGACATGGGAAATTTTGTCCGTGGTCCCTTGGATAAAGGGGGGATGAACCTTGGAAACAGGACCAGCTCACGAGGATCTGCCTTTTAAACCTTTATAGGCTTTTTGAAAAGCCTTAAGGCCTTGAGATCTACTATACCCATTATTTTCAAAAACGTCAAAAGATGAGACTTATCTGACTCCAGGTGGTTGTCATCAGAGATTATTAGGGAACAGGTAGCAAGAGTGCAAAGAACACCAAATTTTTTGGCGGGAAAATGATGCGAACTAGCATGAAGATACTGTTCCGTGTGAGTTTTCTTGCGAAAGACTTGGTGAGAAATGGAACCTTTATCCATTCTGGAGAGAAGGATATCTAGGAAGGGTAAACAACCATCCACCTCTACTTCCATAGTGAAATTGATAGAGTTCGACTGGGAATTCAGGTGCTCCAAAAATAGATCTAAATTCTCTGGGTCATGGGGCCAAATGACATAGGTGTCATCCATGAACCTATTCCACTGCCTAGGGCGAAATGGTGCAAAGGCCAAGGCCTTATTTTCAAAATCCTCCATAAATAAGTTAGCGACTATAGGGGAGAGAGGGGACCCCATAGCGACATCATGAGTACTATGAGCAAGCTTGTGGTGCTACAGCCTCTGCACTGAAGCTACAAGTTGTGCAATCGAAAAAATTCCTTATGCATAGTCATGGGATCCTCATATAAGTCCCACATAGTGTCTCCAAGTGTGTATACTTCAGCCAGTATCGTTGCTCTCATTTCTTCCAAGTAGAACTGTGTGGAAGCTACACTCTTCACTTCTATGCATAGATGTTCAATCTCTTGTCAAGAAGCCCGTAGGTTCTGTACCAACTACTTTTTCTCGACTTCCAAGTATTGAGTGTTTTATTTCGCAGAACCTGTGAAGGCCAATTTGGATTTGGAAATAGTGTTTTGATTCCTACTAGTGTTTGCCATAATCACCCTTTCTCTCATGAATACAGGAGACACATGATCATTCGGGAAGTGCTTTCTCTATGTTTGTACAATATTCTTATTAATTTCATCAAACGACATGTTGTACACATCCATAGTCAGATCGTCAACAAGGGGAACTACCTCCCCTTCCTCACTCGGGGTTTTCTTTGTAGCTGAAGGTGGTGGTCTTAAAGGTGTTCTAAGGTGTGTTGGGCATCAAGTCCAAATCTTCATCTTGTGGCTCTGGTTCCACTTCCATGTTTGTGACTTCAATCAATGATTCAAGGTCATTAGAAAACTCTTATTCCTGCACCTGTTCGGTCACTCCTTCTGTTATTGTCTAATCCTATATTGACTCTTCAAGTTATATGGGTGTTGTCTTTTTTGTCATGGCACCTTACCTTTCTTCCTATCCCTACTTCTGTCTCTCCTCTTATTCCCTTCTTCTAAGCTCTCGTTCGTCCTTAATCTCTTGTTCCACTTTCTACGCTCTTAGCTCCGCTTCCTCCAAGCTTTTCTTCTCTCTCTTTCTCCACTCTGCTCCATGTTTCCTCTGCTTCCTCTTTGCTTTGATTGCCAAAGTTGTTTGTTGAATGATGGGATTTTCTTGTGTATTCAATATTTTTTCCTCCTTTGTGTTTTCATAAATCTTCCTCTTTCCATTATCATGCATTCGGCTACTGTCTTCTGGAATTGTTGCCACTCTAAGTCTGCCTAAAGGTACCTTGTGAACTCATCTTTGATTTTATACCATGTCAAATTTGATCCATTCTCTACAAACAATTGAGTGTTCGTATAAACTCAAAAGTTAACTGGAACTTGTTCAATTGCTTCCCTAGTATTTCTTTCAGTAGTTTATTTTGAGGAAGATCTCTTGGGTGCCATTGTGGCAATGACTGTTGGATAGGTGCTCAAAAAATATTGTACCTATGGGATAGAAAATATACTCATGGAAATCAAACATCAGTTTTAAGGAAAAACACCTTCAAGGCAAGTTCAAGCAACAAGTTGGGCATCTGATAGGAAGGATTACACAATTTTCACTAGGAAGAGGGTTTGACTTGCTGAGGGAACTTTGCACTATGAAGTACTAACAATCAGGATTGAAGCTTGAGGAATGAGACTGTGTAATGCGTAGTTCAACCTAGGCAGTGAGCTAGGAGAGACTATGAATTGCGCAGTCTTTGTGGCCATGGATGCAGGTTGAGCCATCGAATTGTGTAATTCACATTTTTTCCAACTTTTACCGTGCACTGTGTAGTTCTAAAGGCCAATCTCCCAGCTTGAACCTCCAAACTACACAATTCCCAGCTGGGAAACATGAAATCGGGCCAAGGAAGTGGAAGATCTGCCCAAGGGAAGTGTGAAAAATGAGTATATGTGAGATATAGGGATGGATTGAGTGCATATTTGACTAAGAGTAAAGGAAACAAGACAAATCAAGTGCAGAAACCAAGTAAACGGAAAGAAAACCAAATCGGTGAGGAGAGTCACCACAATGGTGACTATCGGTGAAAAAATGAAGAAATTTATGCGAAACTTGTGAAAGGAAAATGATAACTTGAAAAACCATTTCTACAAGCTAAATAAAGTTAAAATGCCAGCATGCATGTAAATAAACAGTCAAAACAACATTCACACAAGAGAAACGACAAAAAGCGACAGAAAAGGTGACCCAAAAAAGCGACAATGATCGCATTGAAGGTTCCTTAATCTCCTTGGGAATGCCAGAGCTCTAATATCGAGTGTGATAATGAGCTCTAGTAGCATCGATTAAACATACTTGAGAGAAAATTAGGGTTTAGGATGCACATGCCAAATATCAAGGAAAAAATAACACATAACAAGTGTGTCTCCTTCGGTTTACTAAAACTAGATCCCTAGATCCTAGAGAAGATTTTTTTCTTTTCTCAGCTTTTTTGATTTTCCCAAGAAAAATTGCCATGCACATCACATAACAAGTGTGTCTCCTTCGGTTTACTAAAACTAGATCCCTAGATCCTAGAGAAGCTTTTTTCTTTTCTCAGCTTTTCTGATTTTCCCAAGAAAAATTGCCATGCACATCACTGGGAAGGATTGCGCAGTTCCAGGGAACTGGAAAATCCTGACTCATTACATTGCACATTTTCTAAGCTCAGTGAGGGATTGCACAGTTTCTGGGCTTAGTTTTGGGCTACCTATCATGACTACACAGTTTCTGAGCTCAAGGATAGGTTTTCAATCATGAATGCACAATTTTGAACATCAAGGTCAAGACTGGTGCCATGAATTGCAAATTTTCTGGAGGCAAGCCCATAACTGTTGCATAAGGCTTAGACAGGAGATTAGCTTGTGACCTAGAAAATATTTTCTAAGTGAAAATAAAGTGAACACAAAAAAAAACTAAAATACAAACAACATTCAAAGCATGAATACCTGATAACAGTGCAAGGTGAGATCTTGTGAAGAGAAGTTAGGCTCCAAAATCTAAGCAATGGCAAAATTTTGGAAGGTGGTTGTAGCCGCTACAACAAGTACCCAAGGGGAATAAATATTACTCTTAAAGCTTATAAAAATGTAAATTGGGCTAGAAATTTTGATGATAAAAAGAGCACCAATGGAGGAGCCTCCTTTTTAGGTAGTTATCTATCCTACTAGATCAACAAGAAACAAACCTCCATTTCTCTATCCATAATTTAAGCATAATATATAAAATCAGCATCATGTTGTACTCAAGTCTTATGGATGAAGAAATATCTTAGGGATATTCAAGAAAACAGTAGTCATCCTATGCATATTATGTGTGACAATACTAGTGGTATCAATATATTTAAAAACTTACTATGCTTCTAAAACAAAACACATTCCTAACAAATACCATTTTCTTCAAGAACAAGTTGTTGATCAAAATGTCATATTGGAATGCGTTCCAACAAATGAATAAATTGTATACATATTTACTAAAACTATTCCATAAAAAGTTTTGAATATATTAGACAAAATATAGGAGAAATATATTCCTCATTAGGAAGAATGGATCATTAATTCCAACAAAGAAGGATGTTGGTGACAGGGGGGTTTAAAGAAAGAGTATGCACCAACATGAGGTGTGTATATTCCCTTTGCAATTGATGTCAAAAGGGGAGAATAAATAGACATCATAAGTTGATCACTCAACAGTCAACAGGAAGATAGGGGGAGTCTAACGTAAGATCATTAATGAATTAGCAGATGTTTGGTGGTGTTGCCATCAATGCCAAAGGGGGATATTGTTCTGCATGTATTTTCATTGATTTCAACCATGTAAAAGCCCAATAACATGGTTGCAACACTACCTCCCAATCCCCTTGGAATTCCCAAGCTGAATGGAAGGTGTTACTTTGATTTAATCCAACCTCCATAGTCTTGTCATGGAAATGGGGTCACAAAATTCCTCTCTTTTTAATCTCCTTAAAACTTATAAAAAACACCACCATCACGCCTAGATTTTTTAGAGCATTCCAATTATATATTGTTTGTTGAAAATTGACTCCCAAATCAGAAGTTATGGTTGTTTAAAGTTTGTTCGATAAACTCTTTCCATGTCAGCAAGGTACTTCCACGTGGAAACCCCACCTCACCTGTGTGGTGCACATCATCACACTCTATCAGGCGTAATTTTCCAGCATACGTGGCACTTTCCATGTCACCACTTTTCATGGGCCCCACCAAACTGACCCTTGACTTGTCTTATAAAAAAATTATGTTGTAATTATTTTTCAAGGTTTTGGGGCCTATAGTATAAAACTCAGGCCACACCCTATTGGACCCCCGAGCTTCCAAAATACCAAAGTAGTTTGGGCCTAGGCCCAAATCCAAGCTGCTCGACTAAATTCCAAGAACTAACACATATGGCCCTGGACTCTGGGTGTACTTTGGGCTAGGGCTCACTTTCGGGCCCCCAAACAAACTTCCAAGCACTAACACATCCATCCCCAAAGTCCTAGAATCCCAATGTAGTTCAGGCCTAGGCTCACATTCGGGACCCCTAAATAGTGAAAACCTCCACCATTCATCCTAGTGGTCCAAACTTTGAAACCTTCTTGGTCCCGCTTGAAAACTGCTAACACAGGTTGAAATGCCATAGAATTAGAATATTTTCCTAAGTCATCTCCAATTCTATCATAGGTGTAATCAAGTTTCTTTGGCGAACTTGATGTCACCCAAAACATATGCAAACAAGGAAATTAATTCCTTAAAGTAACCAAGAATATATTCATCATAAAATAACAATGATCAACACATTATCCAAAGATATCATCCTACTCTCTTCTCAAACATTCACCAGGAAAGTCCATGGTAACAAATATTTGTGGACTTAACCACATTAATACCAAATCTCATAGAGCTATGTCTTTGTGGTCTTAGCCACTTCCACAAGAGTCAGGAAATCAACAACTTGCAATTCATATAAAATATATAACCACATAACATGCATGTTCAAAACTTTAGAAAATATCTTCTCAAACACAGAGACTCTTAACTAAAACATAGTAAATAGACCATGGGATTTCAAATGCTATAGTAGTTTAATTCATATTCATAATGTTCACACTAGCCATGTAATAAACTATGTAAAGAAGGAATTAAACCAACATGTGCAGGAAATCAAATTCCTTCATTAATAATGTTGAAACACACACTTAATGTTATACTTTAAAAACTTTCAACAGTCAAGAACAACAAGAATACAAGTAAACACTTATCTTAAAATCTTGAGTAATTGGAAACTAAGAGTAGAAATTAAACTCTCCTCCCAACCATAGGCCAACTGCACTATTTTTCTTTATTGGATTTAACCACCCCCGAGCCAAATTCAGAGATTGTGCTGGGAACTGATCAAGGGATATCAACTCCATTCATAAGCACATTTACACAAGAATCCAGAGTCCATAGTGCCTCCACCTAGCATCTAGGAGTCCAAAGCACCCAATGGATTCACCCAATATGATCAAGTCATGGCATCCAAAAAATTTAAAGCTCCACCCCACAACTAGTTCATAGAATCCAGAACTGTTGTAATCCACTCCACAACCAGTTCAGTAAATCCATAGTGATAGTGCTCCACCCACAACAACACTATAAGAGTCGAGAGATCCAAAAATCTCCAACCATTTTAAACTTCATAAATTCATAATTACAGTGCCTCCACCTATCTCTTGCAAGAATCTCGAGCACACTATGTATTCCACCTAATAGCCTCCATGGGAATATTGAGAGTTTTGTCTCCACCTACAACCGAAAATCAAGAATCTAAAGAGATAGTATCCACCTGAATAAGAACACAGGGATACAGAGAACACCACTACACCTGTTGTTGGTATATATTTCACCTTTGTTCCCTTATGTTGTATGTATATTCCATTATTTTCCTCCTTTCATGCCTCTTCTGCCTTCTACTCCTCTTCCTTCCTTGTACATTGGATGTGCTAAATAAGCTCATGTCTCCCCGAGGATTGAGACTTGTCGGTTAATCCTCCCATTAAGAGGCCCATATGAAACATTTAATTTTTCTCCCTCCTTGTCATCAATCAAAAAATCTTCTTATGCAAGATTAAATTTATGTTCAACTAACTGTTTTTTTTTTAATAGGGAGAGAGTTGGCTAATTAATGTTTTTTAACTTCCCCAAGCAAGCTTCCCCACACTCCTTCATAAGATCATGAATTAGTGTCCACTCCCAATCCAGTCATCATTTATAGTTTTATATTATTTACATCCATTTACACATAAATTCATATAACAATATTTATAAGAGGGTAACATTGGGGGTGTTACAAACCCCGCCCCCTTAGAGGAACATCATCCTTGATGTTCTACATCTGAACACACATACACAATTTACAACAAGAGTTATACATACACAATTTTATTTATCATTAAATTTACACTTGCTAGCTCAGTAACGAAAATGGGTATGACACCCTCATATTATCATCCATCTCCCATGTGGCTTCCTCTGGTACAAAGTGTCTCCACTACACCTTGAAATACTATATGACACAATTTTGAAGCTTGATCTAGCTCTAATATAGAATGCATAGGGGTTTTGGCTAGAATTATCCTTCTGGTTCTACCTATAGGACAAACCAATCAATCACATGATTAATATCCTGTACATATCTTTTAAGTAAATAATCATGGAAAACAATGTGAGCGTTCACGGTAGTTAGCAAGGCTAATCTATATGCCATTGGCCATATTCTCTCTAGAACTTGAAATGACCCACAAAATATTTGTGCCAACTTGTGGCATGAGCCACTTCTCAATGAAATTCTCCTTGGTCTAACATGGAGATACGCATGATCTCCCACCTTAAACTCTTTATGCACTTTGTGTTGGTTTGCATAACTCTTCTTCCTATCTTGATCTTGTTGGGTGTGTGTTATATTTTTTCCATCACTAGTTGCATGTAGGGGTCGAGGGGGTCACAGGGGAGGAGTTAGCCCCCTTGCTTTTTGATTCAAGCATAGCAGAGGGGTCACAAGGGGGGCGGAAGCCCCCCCTGTTACCCCCCCCCCCCCTACATGGGTTCTGGGGTAGCACCGGGGAAATTTTTTTTGGACCCTATGGTTTTGTTATAATCGAGGGTTAATGGATTGGGGTTTATGAATGCTTCGACACGTATATATATGTATTGTAACCTTTAAAGGAACATAATGAAAATTCAATCTGGTGGTCCCAATTTTGGGATCCAGGGGAAAATATTTGTGTATATTTGTTTTATTTTTTTTATTCTCACCATTGTTTATTTTTTATTTTAAGAATTTGTTTGCAGATAATTTTTATACAGGTTTAAAACCTACAAATCTACTTTTAAATTTTTCTTGATAGTTTTTACTTCCTGTTTCACCTCTTTTAGCATATCTGGTCCAATATGCATCATGCCAATTGGATCACTCCACCTGATAGGATTGTTGCATTTCCTACCATAAAGAGCTTAAAATGGACTCATTTTCAATGATTATTAATAACCATTATTATAGGAAAACTCCACAAAAATAATGAACTCTTCCCACCTTTTTAGTTGGTGCATGACATACATTATCAGCAAGTCTTATAGCAATCTATTTATCCTCTCAGCCTTCCCATTTTTTATGGTTGGTAGGATGTGCTAAAATCCAACTCTACCCCAAACAAACAAACAATCCTTTCCAAAAATTAGAATTAAATTTTGCATCCCTATCCAAGATAATATTCTTAGGAATTTTATGTAACCTCACTATTTATTTTATGAAAACTTGGGAAACAACACTTCTTTTATGGGTAGACTTAACATCCATAAAGTGAGTTTTTTTCCTCAACTTGTCCACCACAGCCATGATGGCATCATGTTGCCTAATTGTCTTTGGCCAACCTATGATCAAATCCATGGAAATTACCTCCCACTTCAATTTTGCAATGGCGATTGGTTGTATAAATCCTGATGGATGCTTTCATTCTACTTTTACCTATTGATATTCTATACATTTTGAGATATATTCATCCACATCCATTTTTCATACTTGACTAGTAATAATACTTTTTCATGACTATTAACATCTTTTGATAACTAGGAATACCAAAGTATGGTCTCTTATGAAATTCGTCTAAGATGAGATTTTTCAAGTTGCTATCACAATGTATATATAAATTGTTTTCAAATATTATAAGCCCATCCTCTAAGAGAGAAAAAGTATTACTCTTCACTCCCCCTGGTTCTTGCTGCAAAATTTATTTCACTCATTGGTACCATTTACCCTGCTGCTCTGCCTCTTTAATTTTTCTTAAAGATTATTTCAATGTGAACATACAACTGCTACATATGATACCTTATTCCTCTTGCTAAATGCATTCACGGCCTTATTTTCATTTCCCTTTATGTACTTAATTTCAAATTCAAACTCACTGATTAAGGCTAACCACCTAGCTTGCCTGCAATTCAACTTGGGTTGATCAAGAAAGTACGTAAATCCTCCATGGTCTGACATCAATGTAAATTTCCTCCCCATAGGGTAATGTATCCACATCTTCAGTGCTTGGACTATTGTTTCCAATTCAATATCATGAGTGACATAATATTTTTCATGCTCATTCAACTTCATGTACTCGTAGAAAACTACTTGTCCCTATTGCATCAAAACTTTGTCCAACTCTTCTTTGCAAGCATCCATGCCTACCACAAAGTCCTTGTCTGATTCAACAATCCTCAACACTGGTGCATGTGTGATTAATTGTTTCAACTGCTCAAAACTTACAACACATTCAACTATCCATAGGAATTTAACTCCTTTTCTTTGCAATGTTGTGATGGGGTATCCAATCTTAGAGAAATTCCTAATGAATCTTCTATATTATCCTAACAGCCCCATGAATGATGTGAATTCTACTACATTTTTTGGAGTTGGAAATTCCATAATTTCCTTAAATTTTTTTGGTTCAACTTCCACACCCACCTTTCAGACTATATGCCTTGAGTATTAGATAAGAGACAGAAAAAAAATCACATTTTCCGAGTTTTTCATAGAGATTATGGTCTCCTAGAAATTGTGGTACTACTTCCAAGTTCTATTCATGATCCTTTTTTTTTTAATATATCAATATATCATTAACAAAATATAATACAAATTTTTCCAAATACGGATTGAGCCTATTGTGCATTAAACACATGAAATTAATAGGAGCATTTGTAATCACAAAGGGCACAACCACAAACTTGTAGTGCCCATACCTATTTCTAAATGTCATTTTGTAGATATCTTCTTTCTTGATGCATAACTAATGGTATCTGACTCTCAAATCAATTTCGAAAATGTTGTTTCTCCCTTCAACTAATCAAATAAGTCATTGATCCATAAAAATGGGTATTTTTTCTTAATGGTATTGAGCTTTATGTAGTCTACACACAACCTCAATCTATCGTATTTCCTTCTTATGAATAGAATTTTTTCTCCCCAAGGCAAAACACTTTGGCTAATGTGACCCTTCTCCAACATTTATTTTAGTTGTAGCTTTAGTTCATTCAACTTAAGGGTTCTCATTCAGTAAGGGGTTTTAGATGTTGATGTTGTTCCAGGAATTAATTTGATTGAGAAATCAACTTCCTAGTGTAATGGAAATCCTGGATTTTAATCTAGAAAAACATCCTCAAATTGTATTAAAATTGAATGCTCTCTCAAGCTGTATTTGTTTCATTTAGACTTTCTAGTGAGGTGAATGGCGAACAATCTACACCCCCTTCATCCACAACACTTTTAGTTGCAACATTGTCACTAATTTAATCGATATCAGTTTGGCCTTTCCCTGCAACATTCTCTTTTCCTCGTCATCACTGAGGCACTCAATTAACTTACTATAACAATCAACCATGGTATTGTGCTATGCCCACCAGTCCATCTGAATGGGAACGTTGTAAGCACCCAGGGGGAATAAATTTGAATTCACTATGGTGGGCATAATGTTTAGGGATATTAGGCATGACTGGGTCACATAATCCACTGGTTTCTTGGTTCAAGTGGCTAATTGGACTAGCCAGGACTCTTTATGAGCTATTCTGGGTAAGGCACACTTTGACCACCTGTGAATTTATGTAACCAAAGTTTGAACTTGGGTCTATTAAAATATAGATAGCCAGGCCATTCATCTTACCTTCCATTTCAATTATTGAGGCTTGATGATCGGTCTACCTATTTTCCACAATCTATGTGCAATGTACTCCGAGCCATGTCATTTACAGTCTCGTATTCCTACACATTATGTTCTCTTAGGCCATCTCATTGCCTCTGAGGGCAGTCCCTCTATCTGTGGTTCTCTCCATATGCCCAACACTACATGGGTCCCACTTTGAACCTCTAGACCTCTACTCTAGCGAGATTTGTGAATTGACCCTTGTTTGCAGTGATAAGATTATGTTGATGCTCTTTTTTAGTATGAGTAACCCACCTATTTTTTCCTCTTGAGAGCTTCAATCCCTTCTCTTTAATGCTTGGTTTGGCCTTTTCCTTCTAGTCTATTCTAAATTCTAACTTATGCTTTGATTTTTCATAGTAGTGCTTCTTTTTCTTGATGGTTTTTGTCAATGAATTTGTCTTGGTAAACTATATTTTGTCCCTAAATATTTGAGGTAGTCCACTAATATATCTCTGAATAATTTCCTTCTTCCCTTTGAGGTAAGGTATGTATATTAACAACTCCAAGAATCTAATAATGTATTCTTCATTTATTAGTTTCTCGAGTTTGAGCTTGTAGAAATGTTTGGCATTCTTATCATAATATTCTTCATATATATGATTCTCCTTGAAGTATCTCTCAAACTTATCCCAAGACAAATCCTTCTCTCTAATATCCTTCACATTCCTTAAATTTTCCCACTATATATCTACCTTTCCCTTCAGATTTAAGATTTCCACTCTTTCTTTCATGTTTTCAGAGTAATTGTGAATTATGAATTACTTATTTATCCCATCATTCATGCATTTGCTTCTTCAACCTTCTTCACCACTCCATAAAATGTATGAGGTTTTTCCTTCTTGAATTCTTATGGTATCAAATCATTTCCATTCCTTCTTTGATGACCATGTATTTTTGTTTTTTCAATAGATAGTTATCCAACCTCCTTTATAGAGCACTTATAGGAGTTCCGCCCCACACTGTGTCTTCACTTATTTGTTGGTGTCTCCTTATGGACTTGCTACCTTCTGAACCATTAGTCTTCAATCCTTGTCTTCCAATTCCATGGGATCTCTACTTGAACTTGTAACTGGCTCCCAATTCATGTTTTTTTTGTCTCTACAAGTATGATAAGCTTTGCAATATGATGACATTCATTTATGCCTTACTTTCCTGGGCCCTAACAAGATTCTCATTGCCAACCTTGTATCTTCTCATTTCAACCCTTTGGCTCCTAAGAGTGTCCATCCTATTAGGAAAATATTATTTTCTTCCTTTTTCCACTAAATCCTCTTCATGTCCATGTTGGTATCTATTGGTGCTATACTGCACCATTCTGCTTCTCATTCCTTGTCCCTTGGTGTCTTCTTATGTGTTTACCTACACACCAAACTGTTAAACAATCCAAAACATAAATTCGTAATCCTAATCATCACCTTGGCTTACTATTATAATTTTTTGGGTGCATAGTTATCTAAAACATCACACTTCAAGTTAGCATTTCTGTTAGAAACAAAAATCATATCAAAATTAATACACATACACACTACATATTGATCACGATAAAATTCTACAAGCATCATCAATTCAATATGAATTTTATACTCTGTAACATGTCATAACACTCTATCACACAATTTTAGAGTCTTGACTTATCTCTGTAGGTCTAGTATTGAACCTTCTACTCTAACACCATTATGTAACACTCCCTCCTACCCCCTTTCGACTTCCCAAGCTGAGTAGAATGTGTTACTTTAATATAATCCAACCTCATAGTCTTTTCATGGAAATGGGTTCACAAAATTCCTATCTTTTTAATCTCCTTAAAAAATATAATAAACACCACCATCATTCCCAACATGTCGAGAGCTTTCTGGAAATATAAATGTTATCGAATTCTAACTCTTAAATCAGAAGTTATGGCCATTTAAATTTTGACCAATAAACTCTTTCCATGTAAACAAGGTATTTCCACGTGGTAACCCCGTCTCACTTGGGTGGCCCACATCATCATGCTCTGTCAAGTGTAATCCCCATGCCTATGTGAGACTTTACATATCACTATATCACTTGGGCCCTACTAAACCAACCCTTGACTTGATTTGTAACAAATTTATATTATAATTATTTTTTAGGGTTTCGAGGTCGTAGTGTAAAACTCACACCAAACCCCACCAAACCCCTGAGCTTTCGAACTCCTATAGTAGTTCGAGCCTGGGCCCACATCTAGCCCCCCTGACTAAATTTCAAGAATGAACGCATCTAACCCCAAACTCCCAGACTCCCAATGTAGTTTGGACTTGGGCTCACATCCGGGCCCCCGAAATAACTTCCAGGAAGTAACCAAATGGACCCCGAACTAACTTCCAACCACTAACACATCCAACCCCAAACTCCCCGACTCCCGTTGTAGTTCAGGCTTAGGGCCACATCCAAGCCCTCAAAATGGTAAAAAAATATGCCATTCGTCTTGATGGCCCAAACATCCAAACCTTCTCGGTATGGCCGAAAAATCGTTATCACAAGAATATTTTCCTAAGTCCCCTGCAACTCTATCAGAGGTCTAATTAATTTTATTGAATGAACCTGATCTCACCCATAACATACGTAAACATGGATGTTCATTCCTTAATGTTACCAAGAATATATTCATCATAAAATAACAACAATCAACACATTATCTAGAGATATCATCTTGCTCTCTTCTCAAGCATTTTCTAGGCCAATCCATGGTATAAAATCCCTATGGACTTAACCACATTAATACTATATCTTGTTAATATGAATTTTTATGTCTTCCATTGCCACAAGAGTCAAGAAATCAATAACCTGCAATTCCTATAAACTCTAGAACCACAGAACCTGCATGTTCATCACTTTAGTTAATAGCTTCTCAAGCACATAGACTCGTAATTGAAACATAGTAAATATACCATGGAATTCTAAATGGAATAATAGTTTAACTCATATTCATAATGTTCACACTAGCCATGCAATAAAATCTATAAATAAGGAAGTAAACCAACATGTGTAGGAACTGAGACTCCCTCATTAATAATGTAGAAACGCACACTCAATGTTATACATCAATAACATTCAATAGTCAAGAACAATAATAATACAAGTAAACACTTATCTTAAAATACTGAGTAACTAGAAACTAAGTGTGGGACTTCAACATTCCCTCCAACCGTAGGCCAACTGCACTATTGCTCTTGCAGTTAACCACCCCTGAGCTAGATTCAAAGCCTACGAAGGGAAGTACTCAAGGCATATCAACTCCAGACATATGCATGTTTACACGAGAATCCAAAATCCACAGTGCCTCCACCTCAAATATAGGAGTCTAGTGCACATAATGTCTCCACCCAATACGATTAATTTAGGGCATCCAGAACATCTAAATTTCCACCTCACAACTGGTTTAGAGAATCCAAAATTGTCGTAGTTCCACTCCACAACTAGTTCAGGGAATCCATAGTGATAATGCTCCACCCACAAAAACACTAAAAAAAATGAAAGATCCATACATCTCCACCCACATTTCACTTCAAGAATCCAAAACCATAGTGATTCCACCTAAATATCGCAATAATCTAGAGCATACTATGTATTCCACCTGATATCCTCCATGGGAATTAAGAGACTTAGGTCTCCACTTGTAATAAAAAAATTCGGAATCCAAAGATCTAGTCTCGAATTGAACAAGAACACGGGGAACCAGAGCACATCGCTCCACTTGATGTTTGTATCTCTTTCCCCTTTATTCCCTTCTGATGTATGTGTATTCCACTATTTTCCTCCTTCCATGCCTCCCTTTCCTTCCGCTCCTCTGCCTTCCTTGTACATTGCGCATGTTGACTAATCTCACATCTCCATGAAGGTCGAGACCTATAGGCTCATCCTCCCTTTAGGCAAACCATACAAAGCCTTTAATTTTTGTCCCTCCATGTTTTCAGTCGGTAATGCTTCTTATGTAGGCTTAAATGCTTGTTTAACTACATCTTTTAATTTTAACAAGGAGACAAGTGGTTTATTAAGGTTTTTCAACTTCCCAAAGAAAGCTTCCATACACTCCTCCTTCATAAGATCATGAAATCATGTCCACTCTCATTCCAATCATCATTTATAAATTTATATTAATTTACATCCATTTAGACATCGATGCACATAACAATTTTTACAAGAGGGTAATAATGGGGTTGTTACAATGAGAGATTGTTGAATCCATTGCATAGTCATTGATGACATTAATGTAAGATCTTGTTGTGTATATATTGTTAATAATTGTAGGAATATTTCCTTTAGTTATCCTGATCAAATGAACATGCAAGATATTTGGTTGGATAGTCCTCATGAAGACCTTTTTAATGGCATATGGCAGTTAGTCTAACTCCCAAGAAATGAGGAGCAATAAGGTTTTAAAGCTCAGACCAATGAGAATTTGTAGGCAACAAAAGTCAAAATATCAGGAGGAACTCATCAATGGTTGATGGGTGGTGAGGCGCTCCTCACAACACCTGGTCGCTAAGGAGTTGGCAATAAGTGCCTGAGAACTTATCAAACCTCCTAACTCAACATACTTACTCACACAAAAATTTGGGAAGAGAGCGGTGAGCAGTGGTAAAAAATGCTCTTGGTCACAACCCCTATATACAATGTGCTTGGCCTATCACCCAAGTGCTTATTAGACCTCCAGGTCCAATAATGTGAACATGAAGATTCTAGTGGTGAGAAGTAAGTGGTAGGTTGACATGACATAGAAGAACACAATAGACATGATGTGGATCATCTCATGATGTAGCACCCTGAGGTGAGGACATGTGGTAGGAAGGTTTTGAATTTTTGGGTCACTAAGTGGCCCTTTTTCGAGTGACACATGGTGATGATGTGGCATGACACATTGAAAAGAGATAATGTGTTAAGTGAAGTGGAAGAACCTTGAGATTTGTGCCAGGGAATGGTCTTGCAAAGCTTTGCGGTCTTAGGAAATTTTTTCAATGGGTGGTAAGTGGTAGAGATAAATGTTTAATGTCAAGTACCACAAACCTTAAGTGATATATTGCAGACCCCCCCTCGTTAAAGTATACATAGTCGAGGGGGGAGGGGGCACGATTAATTTTCCACCACTAGATTTAATCATTGCATGAGATCTATTAGCACACTCAAAGAGATTAGGGTAATTTAAGTCACATATATGAAAAATTGCAGACCCCCCCCCCCCCAAAAAAAAAAAAAAATTAGGCAGGTAGGGTGCCACAAAATTTCTTGTACATCGTCAATCTTAATTGAATCAATTTGTGTAGTTTATAAGTTGATGGTTTTTCAAAGTAGATTGAAGAAAGGTTATCCTAGCATCCAGTGATATAGGGGCGCACACAACATACACCCTAGCTTAATGCTTGAATTTGGATTCAAACTTAGTGGGAAAGGTGTTCAAGGTTCTAGCACTGGTCATGGTTCCATATGGGAGAAATTATCTGGCTTATATGGGATTTGATAATGTGTGTGCATTAACTAACAAAAGGATCGAATATAGATACATAAAAAATAAGTTTGTTAAATGTTTTGAGGTCATGGTTCCATGAATAATTGAAAACATATCCTAAAATATGTGTATCTTACTAATAAACAACACTATTACATATATAGAAGATCCAAATACAATGCAATAGGACTATTGAGACCATGGTCCTAGCTCCAAGCCATAAAAAGCTTATTCCAAAAACTTGGAGCTAAATTCAAATGTAGGACATCCAAAGATATGGAGAATTTCAACATATATTTTGGACATGGATTATTGATTTATAAGAACCAGTCGTTAAAGTTGTGGTCATAAATCTCGGTGTTATGGAATGGTGATGAAGCCCCTAGAGTTGGATTTAAACTCAAGAGAAATCCATGTATCATGATGTCTAGTAATCCATTACACTCAAGCTGACCCAAACCCAAATTTTCTAGAACATTTGCAAGGTCCTCATATCATGTGATTTCATGGACCTAAATTTGAGCCCCAGAGGATCCAAGTAGCCATTGATCTAAGTTGTATCCAAGTCATCCATATCATATTTCTATAAGTAGATAAGATAATATTCATGTCATCCCTACCATAAATTGTGGCTCTAATCCAATATAAATAAGATAGATATGTTTGAAAGTTGTGTGAAGTATTTAGTCAAGGAAGTCAAAAGTGATTTTGTGTGTGCTATGGTTCTCTAGTGTGAAAAGTGTGAAATAAGTCTAATGCATGATGTCTATGGATGATGTGTGATTGGGGAAGAGGTTAGAATATAAAGTCAAGGAATATATGTGAGGTCATTCAATATCAGTGCACTCGAATACTGTGAAAATTAGGAGCAACGACAAGGATTGTGGAAGAAACTGAGTTGAAGATACATAGCAGTGAGTGACGTGAAAAATAGAGGAGCAACACAAAATAGAGCTAAATACATAAATGAATGATTTAGTTTAGAACTTCTAGTTGGTTTCAGTAAAACATTTCATAGGGTTGGTTCCTCCTTTTGGTTGAGGCTAATAAACATTTCAAGGGGTTGGTGCCTCCTTTTGGTTGGTGTTAGTAAAACATTTCAAGGGGTTGGTTCCTCCTTCTGGCTGGTGCCATAAAATAAAGTTAAGAGTAGTTTGGTGCCTACTACATTAATAATAAATAATTTTCATATACATATATCTAGTGTATTTTCATGTCAATGATGGGATTAATATTACATGTGCATTAAAATGTTTTGTTTGGTTCAAATTGGCCATTATACTCATTCATCCCCTCCTCCCTGGCTCAATATAGTAATATTTCCAACAATACTAATTGAAATTAGGTCATATTAGATCCACGAAGCCTTTACACAAATTGATACAATAACAAAGCATGATCAAGAATGAACAAAAGGCACTCGTAGTTAATAAAAGAAGCTTGAAGATTTCTAGGAGTTGGAGTTTCTTTCTTTGTGGTATTTCCTACCTCTTCTCAAAGGACGGGAGGGACTTGGGTCTTTCTTTAACACTTATAAGAGGTATGGAGAGGAGAAGCATTATCATCTTCAACCTTTTTTGCAGGTGAAATATCACCTTCCTTATTTTTCTCCTTTTTTGCAACTGTGGCTTCTATCCCCTTGACCAAATCTATCCAAACTAGCCAAGTGCACCAACATCACTCACCTCTATATCCTAGCCCCCTCAAAGTTTACATCCAGGTAATCCTATAATTTGGCATGCCCTGTTATCACATGGGTCTAACTACAAACTTTACTCGTAATTTCCTATGGATATGCATGCCTTACTAGGTCTTACAACAGTATGCCCATTTACATGTAAAAGTTGTGAACTCCATCATAATAATTTATTTATTATTGTTTTTGTTTATAATAGACAACCAATATGTCTCTCTTCCATAGGTCACCCAATTCATCATAAAAAATATTCAATATGAAGCAAAAAAACCATACTATATCATCTAATTGAATCATTTAATCAAACAAAATTCATACATCCTTGACATAAATATAGTCTCAATGGGAGGCTTTGAATGGGATTTATTGTACACCTCCTTGCACGTATCCATGGCTCTTTTCATTCTCCCAATTGCTAATTAAAACCCATCAATTTCTCTCTTGGATTTAACCTCACCTCATGGCTGAGACACCATATTGAGGTTTTCCATTACACCAAAACTCGCAAGCATTAGTAAACTTCCAAACCCTTACCGTTACCTTGAGTGGGAGGTTAGTCCCATGTTCCCATGGTGGAATCTAGTCCATGCGACAAATTTGTTGAGGTGTAGTGGTGTAAGTCATTGGAATCAATTCCCTCGAGTTACATCAGGGGGGGGTGTGTTGGACTAAATTTTGCACCTCTGGGAATCAATCATGTGGAGTACCTACCACCATGGGTGTTAGAAAATCATAAAGGCAGAAATATTTTCTTGTTATTGATTATTTACTTTTGATTTTTCTTAATTATTATTATATTATTATTGTATTCTTTCATATTAGTTCATAAGGAAAATATCAAAGCAATAGCACATAGATCAAGAACACGAGATATAGACCAGCAGCCAGGGAAAAACCCCACTCTAGGGGAAAACCCAGTCAATAATTATTTCTTTAATAGTTTTCCTAGGACTCTATACCTTGACTCGCACTTCCTCCACACCAAGTCATCCTTCCTTTTGATCCTTACTTTGACCTGGTAGTAGCAGTAGCAGTAGCAACACTATGCAACACTTCCTTTGACCCTTATTCTGAGACTTCGATCTTGGAGAAAAGACTTTTATCTTGCTTCTAGGAGTTTGATTTTGACCCAATACAACTTCTCAAGGCAACAAAACCCAGCAAAATCAGCTTCAACCTATTCTTCTATTAGCAACAGCAACATGCAACAACTGGCAGCAACAAAACAATGAGAGACTTCGATCTTCCAATCTAGAGCACGTGAGAGAGAGAGAGAGACCAAATTTTTTATTTTTCTTGACTCCTTTAGCTTGTCCAAACTCGCACTTCATTTTACCCCTTTCTTTGACTTTGCACTTTTTCCTATGTAGCAGTAGATATTGAATTTATGTGTGTTGTTAGTCATCAGTAATTTTTGCCTTCATAGATGACTAAATGATTTCCCTATATTTCTAGAAACAAAGTTCATGAACATTGTGAGTTATATAAATCTCATTGCCTTCATCATCCTTAAGATAATTTTTCACTATTTCATCATTCTAGCATGTCAAGCTTTGCTTAAAAATCCCAGAAAACCCATTAGGGAATTATATCACTCATTTTGTCTATATTTTGTCACCTTTGGTCCAAAACCCTCTGTTTTATTTTGCCTAAACCCCTCATTGCTCCCTAAGGCCACCAATAAAACAGCTCTATTATGTCTCCCAAGAATACCTCAAGCATTGATAGTCCCAAAACTTGCTCTGTAGGCTCTTTAAATAAACCAAGTACATTAGATTTTGGATCTTCAATACATAATTTTATCATGAACTCTATTTTACACTTGATGACCCCAAAATCTAAGTTTTTAGTCCAAAGCCAAGTCCAAGGAACCTTCCACTGGGTCACCTAGGGCTTCACAGGTCATAGGGTGGATTCAGTATCCTAAAAATCTTTGTTTTTCCTATATAAGGAGACTCCATTCAAAGAAGAAAAGGGACAAGTGAATTTGTCCAAAACTGATCAAAGGGTCATTCAAGCAAGGCCTCCTTGGCCTAGAGCACAAATTCAGCAAGGGACAGCTGCCCTTGCTCACATTTCTGAAAAAATATCAAATGGCCATCATACCTAAAGAGAGGTAAGGTAATGGGGGAAAACATCATAAGAAGACCACATACAACAAAGAGAAAGGCAACAAGCATATGTTTTAGAGAATCAGGGTTTTTGTGACTAATTGGAAAAATAATGTGCCAAAGCAGGAAATCAACATAAGGGCTACAAGGACAAAGGTCACCTCAACTCCATCTAGTGCACATTGAATATTTTTAGAAATAATTAATGAGTTTTGAAAGGTTTAGAGAACTTAGAAGAAAACACTATTTAATTTTTTCTAACAACCCTAAAACCTAGGAGTTTGGAAAAAATGACAAATAGGTCAAATAATGATGATAGGGCCTCCTTCATAACATCAGATGGAATTTCAGGGGGTATTCAAGCTGCCCTCTAGGTTTGACAAAGAAGCATTGATTCCACCTCACCAAAGAGACAAAATGACAAAAAGTATCAGTACAAGGGCCTGAATTTTCAAAAGTACATTTAGAGGTCTTAAAAGAATCAAAAGGAGGCAGACATAAGGTAAAGTGCCAAAGGAAGGAATAGAGATATATCACTGTCAAAATGGTCAAAGGAACAAAAATGCAATTGGTCTAAAAACAAAGCAGAAAAGCCTCCAAAAATGGTTTACTTATCAAAAGTATATTTTGCAAGAGATAGTTAGCCATGATTGACACTTCTGCAGGACTATCAAAGATGGCTACCTATAGGAAGATTGATAAGGTCAAACAAACCTAATGTATCTCACAATGGTGGCAAATATGAAGACTAAAGGAGATGTTGATACCAACTACTAGGTTTTTCACATCAGGAGGTTTTTCACTACTTCACAATGAAAACATGATAGAATGTTAGTTAAAGGAAGGTCAAAATTATTCTCTTCAGTCTCATCCACCAAGTAATCAAAGGCATAAAAGATACATGACTAAAGACTCCAAGGTGAAGGTGTGAAAATGATCACAAATTTGTTGTTTACAAGTGTTGAAATTCATGAAAAGGATAAAGTGGAGAAAACCTTCAAAGAGCACTAATGCCACTGAATGACTTTTTCCTCCAAAATTTGTCAAAATGACCTTTTATTTTCAAAAAAATAGGTTCATGTTTCCAAATGTGGTTAAGAGGCACAATTTAAGCTTGTTAAAGAGTTGGCCAATTCAAGGGGGACATCACGCTGCTCCAGCAAAGGAAAAAAAAAAAACATTTTTTCTCAGAGTTCTGCCACCTACAAAGCAAAAAGACCAAAAATTCAGTGAAAAAGTAAGAAGGGGAAACAAACATTAGAAAGTGGGTTTGATCATGAAATTATTTTTCAAAAAGAAGTATAAACTTCTTCTTTCCCTCTCCCCAACTCATTTTTTACTTTGAAGGAGAGCTAGAGAGCCGTTGAAGTATTTCTAGGGTTTTTCTGCAAAACTGGGTAAAATTTCCAGGCGCTACACACAAGCAGAGGTGCTATGCATAGAGTCTTCAGTGCTACACACAGAGGAGAAGAGGCAGCGATAAAAAGCATTGCACTATGCACAGAAGGGTCGGCGCTATGCACAGGCCCAGTTCAGATCTTGACTCACCCACAGCCTCCCAGTGCTGCACACAGGCCTACCAATAGCCCGACCCAACTCGACGCTGCGCACAGAGGGCCCGACAGGAATGACCAGCTGGGTGGTGCTATGCATAGAGGAGATTTGGCCAAAATTGCCAAAAAACTTGCTCAAAATCACTCTTTCACCTCCTCAAATTTTCCCCATGCTCATGCACGAGTTAGACAAGGTTGGTGGTCACTTTCTTTGCTCTCCAAATGATATTTTTGCATTCATAATAAAAGAAGAGTAACCATAAACTAAATTGGCTAAAAACCATAATCTTCATGTCAAACCATCATTTTACCTTCTAGGGCAAGAATTTACCAATTGAAGAGTGGTCATTAGTGTAAACACACTCAGTACTAGCAAGGCATCCTCTAAGCTTTGAAAGCATTCCTTGACTTCTTCCATTTCGCCTCCATTTGTTAAAATTTGACCTCACCATCACTCATTTTTCCTTCCTAGACATAAAAGCTCTCACCAAGCTAAAAACCATTTTGTTCAAGGACACAATCAGTCACTATGTCCGGAGACGGTATCAGTCCCAGTAGTGATGAAGGCCAAGGGCCTATCAAGCCAAAACACAAGGGAGGAAGAACTAACAGGTTTGAGCCCTTGGATACAATTCAAATCACCTCTTCTCCCATGATCCTTGCATGTTTTCAAGATGTTGTATGCTATCAGTTCTGTGAGAGGGTTAAACAGGTCCAAAGCCACTCAGATTTGACTAGGTTGTTCATTCTCAGCCTACAAAACCACCAGGTCAACCTAGCAGGAGTAAAATTTGAACTATCATCCAAATCCATTGCTAAAGCCACAGGGATACCAGATGTGGGTGAGAGATGATTCAAACAAAAAAATTGGCCTTAATCTACTATGAGCCCTTCCTCAAACCTAGGTATCACTAGGGCTACAAAACTTTTTCACCTTCTCTCACCTGCTAGACATATATGCTCCACTGATGAGGCAAATCATCCATAACTTTACTTGTGAGGGGAGGTACTCCAGGATTTACTCATATCACATAAAGCTACTAATGGAAATCACTAGGATTAAATTGCTAAACCTACCATACTATCTCTACTAAATCATTGACAAAATGGCTTCAGTAGTCAAGAAAAGGAGTTATGCCCACCAAATGCAAAGCCTTTTTCACCACTCCTTGTTTAAGAAGATTGTTTTACACCAGATGGAGCAGCAGGGAATTCCTTGGGAAGTTTTTATCTCACATGATGTATTCGTAAATCCCCAAGACTTCATTCAACAAAATTTTCCTTCTACTTCACACCCACTTACCTCCACTCCTCCATCACCCCCAAGGGATCATGATCCATCACCTCCACCTATGCCTTCTACACAAGGAAAATTACCTCCTTCTTCTTCTCCCGATGCATCAAATCAAGACGATGACAGTGGTAATGATGGATAAGGGGGTGATAGTAGCAATGATGAACAAGAATATGATGGTGGGAATGATGAATACAGTGGGGCAGACATAGATTTTAATGAGGAAGAGCAGGAGAATAATGATGACAAGGAAGATGGAAGTGAGCACAACAATGATGAAGACAAAGATAGTGACATATCAGAGGGAGGCAGTGATGATAAAAATTAAAACGAGTCATCCCAAGATTTAGAAAAAGACCCAAATGATGAGAAGAGTGATAACCAAAGTGAAAGTGATGAGGATCAAGAGGAGACATAGTACATGAACACAAATGAAGAAAATGAAGATGATAGTGAAATAGAAAGTGAACATGACAGTCAAGAAGAAAATGTTGATGAGCATGACAATGAGCACAGTCATAGTAAAAACAGTGACAATATGGATGAAGATAATGAACATGAAGAAATAGAAGGTGATAATGAAGAAACAGAAGATCAAGAAGAGGAAACTAGTGAGGCACAAACAAAGTTTGATGAAGGAGACAGTGATAAAGATAATGTCACTGATAAAACAGTCAGTGAGGAAGAGGATAGAAAAATAGATAGTCATGACAGTCATGACAGATATCATGACTGTCATGACCCTAATCAGTCTCTCAATGACAATGATAATGAAAGTGACAGTGCAGGGAATGATGAAGAAAAATAGACTAATGAGGAACAAGGTCAAAGTGAGACAAGTGAAAAAGTTTCTCATCAATTTAAAGGCCAATATGACAGTGGTA
The DNA here is from genome assembly GCA_034641835.2 of Pinus albicaulis. Lineage (NCBI taxonomy): Eukaryota > Viridiplantae > Streptophyta > Pinopsida > Pinales > Pinaceae > Pinus > Pinus albicaulis. The sequence continues at coordinate 1,224,340,370 of CM076582.1, read as the reverse complement.
AAAATCAGAGTGTTGAAGGCGGCAGTGAGGTTCAAAGCTCTCCCAATGAACAAAATGATGATGCACAAAGTGATGGGATATCTAGTAGTAAAGGTGAGAAAGAGGGCTTTCTAGCAGATGATAACATTCATGACAAGGACCCTAGAGTAGAAATCATTAGACATTTTGATTTCTCATATCACAGGGGGAAGAGAGATGTGTTTGCTGCCTCAAAAAGGAAAAGGGCCATCTCTTCTCCAGTTATCAAACCATTAGACAAGGGCAAGGAAAATATGGAAAAGGGTAAGGAGCAGGTAAAGGTGAGGATAAGTAAGAGAATCAAGAAAGCTACTCAAGAGCCTCAATTGATTGATCTAGACAGTGACAATGAGGACAAGGAGATGACCACCAAATGACTACTCCTAACCAAAGATGCACAACTTAAGGAGTGGGAAAGAGATTTTGAGATGGCACAATATGTCATTCAGTATTACAAGAATGAGCACAAGCACTTCAAGAAGGTGAACAGGGGCCTTGCTCTCAAGAAGAAAATGACCAAGCACTATGCAAAGAAAAACAAGCTTGCTTGTGCCAAACTGAAGGAGGCCCTGATGGAGATAAAAAACTAAAAGAGGCAAAAAAGCATGATAGCCTTGGAGTTTTGGCTGAGGCCTCTCAACACGTTTCCAAGACCTCTTGAGGGAACACTCCACCAATTTTGGGCAAAATTGAACAAGATTTTTTCTTTTTGAAATTTTGAGGCCTTTGTGCGCAGCACCCTTGGTGCTGCGCACAAATATCATGCATACTAAGCTTTCAAACTTAAAATTTTTGGATTCCTCTCATCATCAACATTCTGCTCACAAAATTTCATACCATTTGGAGCAGTTTTGTCCCCCCAAAAGGTTAAAAAACACCTAAATTTTGACCATTCTGCCTCATTTTCAGGCAAGGTACCATGCACAGAGCAGTGTTGGGAGAATGGATTTTTGGACAAGAAAATGACACTCATTCAGGAAAAATCAATAATTTCTGGAAAATAGACTCATCAGGCTTTCAAATGAGCCATCACAGAGCCAAATTAGGCATTGGGAAGGGGGCCAAAAATTAGTCACAAAATACCCCATTTTTTGCTGAAGTGGCACTGTGCACATAGACTGTCTAAGTGTGTTTTGGACCAAAAGTCAACAAAACACACTCATTTATTGAAAAATATATTTTTGGGTTTTTTGAGGCAAAACACTCTAGAATTAGCTGCAAATAGTTATTATGGCATTTATTTCTTAGGATATTATGTGCCTTGGGCCTTGCATGGTCTCTTGGCCATAAATGACATTTATGGTTGAATTTGACATTTTCCTACCATATTTAGGGTTTTATTCCTCCTTTGCTCCATAAATAGAGCATGAGCCCTCATTTATTTTTCTATATTTTGATGAACTTGGAGAGCAATACATGGTTTCTATGAGCTTGGAGAAGAAATTGGTTTTGTGAAGTTGATGAATGGCTTGCTTGGATTGATGACGGAGAAGCTTGTTTGCAGGATTCCTTAGGTTGGTGAACGGTGATGTTTTCTTAATTTGTTTATATTTTCTTGTTATCATTATGTTTCATCATTCTTGGCTGCTATAAATCAAAAAAGTATAGGTTGAGACATGCTCTTTGAGGCACCTCAGTCCTCCTATTTGTTATAGCCTTGATTGTTTCCTTTGTTTGGTCATCTTAAGGAATTCTTGATTACTCCTTAGGTCCACCTAAACTTGTCTTGTTTCATATATGGATTAGTATGCTAGTTTACAAGTATGATTCACGGTATGCCCTGCTTACTTGAAGCTGTCCAAACTTTGTCTTGAAACCTCTCTTTGGAATATTGTTTGATAGGTTAAGTCAAAGAGGTCTCGTTTGATCTTGCCCTTTGTCCATGTCTACCAACTTGTTTCAAAGTTCTTTATAGCTTGATGTATGATGTTTAGGAGTTCCCTCTTCATATATTGAGTTATTTGTGTTATCTTATATGTTTTTCCCAAATTTTGAAGGTGAATTTACTAAATTTAGAAGCTCTTATGCTTTCTATGTTTCACTTGAATGTTTATCTTGGATATTTATCAGTTTAAGTATTGTTCATTGAGCTTAATGGTTTGCCCTACCTCATGATTTATAGCTTTTAGCTGTCTGTATTTAATACCTCCTTGTTTTTCCCAAACTTGATGTTCACTCCACCTCACACATTACCTTAAGGATCCATTAACCTTGCTAGATCGGCCCTGCAACACACTCTGATTCATCATTGAGACACTCATGACTTTCATTGACTCCATAGCCCAATGATTCAAAGACCTCTCACTCCACCTATTCCACTTGACCATCTTACCCAACCAAAATAATGAACAAACCCTACACTTAATAACTAACCTAAAATCAACTACCTAAAGCAAAAAGAACACATCCTTTGCACCCAATAGAAAGATCCCTCTCTGAGTCCAGGATGGCTACGTCCTAGGACTCCAAATACTGGTTCCATGTTACCCTGTCATTTGGTATACCAATCTGCCAAATCATGGGACCCTAACATATGTGAGAGTGAATGTTCCAAATGAGTTTGATCTGCTTGTATATATAGGCTTGTGATGAGCTTGAATTCCTGGGGTTGAGGCCGACTTGGTGTGGAGGCACCATAATTCATTTTTTACTCAATATTAAACCTTTTTTACATTATTCAAAAGCCTAGGATGGGTGAATTTAAATTTTTAATGGTTCTATAAACTCAGAATAAATCCTAGAAGCCCACAATGGGGAATTTGACCTAAAATATTATGAACCAAGCATGAAACCCATGCTTTAATAAGTCATTTAATAATAATATAAATTATTTTTTTTATTCTTTAATAAGTATATAATATTTTTTACTCAGGTACAATTTATGAAGACCAAACCTAGTTACAATTTTCAACACTCCCTCTTAACTAGGGAGGTATTCATAATATACAAGGAAGATCTCAACTATGTGAACCATCAATAACTTTTAGGCACCTAAATTCGACTATATTCCTAATCAGGGCAATCTATCCATTTATCTCTCAAAAATATAGGCACCGCAATGCCATGGAATAGATTCTTGACCAAGGAAATCCATCTAAGTGGGAAGAAGATGGACCAGATATTTCAGAATCTATAGGTACCATCAGACTTTCTTACTAACCATCAACCCAGGGAATTAGGTGCACATCCACCTGATGCCACCTTCCCTACCAAACATCAAAAAAAAGTGTCGACCTGTTGTCTTTCTAAGAAATGTTTCCCTCACAAAGCCTCAAAAACAAATCTCCCCCGATCAAACTGTTCAATAACCATCATATTTTTCAAACTTTCGAGACATTTACCTGTACAAACACAACCCCAATCAATAATACACTTTCAAATATACATTAAAAAAACCTTTTGGGTCTCGATGTTGCTCTTAATCTTAATAGGACTATCAGTTTAATCTTTGGGAAAAGATTCATTTTCCTAATTCACATGTAGCAACATATCTTTCAGAATGAATTCTACAATCAAAAATTGTGTTATGCCCTCCCTCTCAACTAGGGAGATTTATTTCATCTAGGCTCCCTTTATAAAAGCATGAAGTTAGTCATAACAAAAAGTTATAGTAGTGGAAGCATTAGACTTTACAAACATAATCAACACAATACTATACTTCAATACTTCAACTTCTAGCCCAAGTTTTGTTACAAACCCTAAATCACATCAGTAACTTAATCAAGATGACAGAAGATAAGTTTTTCCATATGGCGATCCCTAGAAGATAAGTCAAAAGAAAAAAATAAAGGTATCTAATAACTTTTGGAAATGATATGATATACTTTCCACTACAGAGTCATGTGAACCCTACTTTTCAAAGCAACATGATCATCGTGAATAACTTATACTATGGTTTGATGTAAACCCTAGATTTCCATCTAAAAATTCTTAGAAAACATTATATATTTTTTATAATAGATAATTTAACTACCACTAGGGTTTACCTGCAGAACCCTCGATTTCCAAAACATTATCATCCTAGAATTTCAAACTTTGGCTAGGGCTTGTTTCCAAACCCTAGGAATTATGACCATTAGTAATTAGGTCAACACACACACCTAGGAGATCATAAGCATATCATATGTCAGATAATATTAATATATTAGACATATACCAACCAAGACCAAGCTAGGTTTTTGATAGAAAGGACACATACCTATGGTTTCATCCCTAGGAGCTTACTATAAAGACAAGAGTATTACTTGTATACCCAACCAAACCATAAGAATTTAATATTTTAGTTCATACTATAGCAAACCATTCTTTATCAATAGTTCAAAGGTTTTGGATTTCAAACAACATCATTTCAACCCTAATAAGTTAGAGTTTACATGATCATATCAAAATCCCAAACATGGCATCATCAATATATCAACCAATATAGTAATTTCTTCATCAATAACCCTAAGTAGATTTAGGGTTCCAAAAATTATTAGTATACCCTTAGGTTAGGATTTTCCAAAGAAACTTTTTAGGGTTCTTTTATACAAACAATCAAAGATTAATGTGGTAAATTTATCAAATGATGAATCATCCCAAGTAAGAATCTTTAAGATTCAAGAGATATAGACACAACACTTGTTATTAATGTAGAATGGATATGCCAAAGAGAATAACAAAGCTTTAGGATCTAATGCATGCCTTTGTTTCTTGACAAACCTTTTAAACTTAAATGCTTTGTCCTATGATGCCTTCTTTCATATTCCTTGACCATTTAGCGAGTCCTTTCCTAGACAAGGAAATATAGGTATAAAGGTGATTAGTATTTAATATAATCAAAAACTTTAAATAGATATATGAAACAAAAATTTAGAGGGAATGAGATACTTATCTTGAGGATTTTTTGTGGGCTCCCTCCAAAGCTTTGAGTGATACCTAAAACTTATAAAACAAGAAAATGTATTTTCCAAAAATATGTTAAACCTACAAATAAATATAAATGAAATATCTAAAGCTAATATGAAAGGGATTAGTACTGTAGGTAACTTATGCCAATATATTCATGTTTCACTCTATTGGCAAAGGATTCTTCTTCGACCACATTTGCGTGATCTCTTTCTTTTTTCTTATTTCTAGATTTATCAAGATATTCACTTCTATAGTGACCCATTTTATGGCAATGATAGCATTCTATCTTAGACATGTCAACCTTATTTCTTGGCCCATTATTTTTGTAGTTTCCCTTGTGATGAGCAATGTTGGGGCCTTTGTTTTTAAATGAACAAGGAATTTTTGGGACAACTCAAGTGATAATGGGTTGTGGAAAATCTGTTGCGGAGTTGTGGAAGAGACGGGGAGTGAAATGGAGTGGACTCTGAGTTGCAGAAGGTAAGAGGGAAAAAGCAGGAACAATCGAGCCACAGAGGCAGCCAAGTGAAGAAAAGGAGAGACTAGCAGTTCAGTTAGGTAGGGTGGGATAAGGAAATAAAACCAAGAAGTAAATGGAGAGAAGGCAGTCACAGAAGGGAGGGAACTACACTATGATGTGGTTCTTCTGTAAATTTGTATTGTTTAGTCTTGTATGTTCTCTAGGAAAGACACTCATGTGTTGAATGTAATGTATTCTGAACAAGCTAATATAAAGAGATGTTTTTTGGTCCATATCTTATGTGTGTGCTCTGGATTGTTATTGTTATCTGAATAATCGGTAGTTAAAACTTTTTATTGTATATCTTTCAATCCTCATTACTTAATGATATGTTTAGCTCTTGTAGAGTGATTACTTGGTTATGATTAAAATGTTCCAAGGGATTAATGATTGATAGCGTTATTATGATATTCAAACCCCAACTCTCTCATTTCACTAAGGTCACGACACACCTCGGGTGATATTCCTTACTCAGCCTTGGGTAAGGTGAAAATGACAGCGTTTTCCTAGACTACAATGGAGCCTTATTGGACCATGTGCCTGAACCTGGGACTTTACCTGGTTATCATTTTTAGCCAAAAAATGGTGTTGTTTCTAGGACCTGATATCTAAAAGGGAGTTGGAATATGGTATCAAGGATTTATAAGAGAGAACTATGAAGTTGGTGGGATGACCACGTAGATCAATTCATCTCATAATAAGCCTAGCTCCGGCAACAAAAGGAAAGGAAGTTGAAGGACCAGATATTGTACTCAGATTCAGATAGTGATCAATACGAGATATTTTGGGGAAAATTGCTTGAAGATTTTTTTAATTGGTTATGTAGGCTACAAATCAAAGGAAAAGTAGGAGAGTAAAACAGATATCGTCGTACCTAGGCGCAAACAGATCTATTGGCATTATATTGGTTGGACAGTGATCTAAACTGAGCTGTAACTTTTGCGTATAGAATACATTAGAAGGGTATATTGTTGATTTTGCTACAAAAATCCACCAATATTTTTCTAAATCTGAGGATATATTTACATCAGGGTTACGGGGGAAGTTTTTAAAGGAAATCCCTCTATGGATTAAAGTTCTAATGGTGGAAGAAGGTTTGTTGGCATTCCAACCTCTGAGCATGGTAACCTAAACACCCAGTATTTGGGGGAGGATCTAAAGGGAGGGATACTACATGACGAGGAGATATTAAAATATTGATGAAATGGACGTGGATGACTCCAAGAAATCTAGGGATCTAACAGCGCATCGAAGAGCAAAAATAGCAAAGAAATGGTGGGAAAGGGAAATGCGAGAGATAAATTGGAAAAATAATGATGTGCACCAAGCAGGAGAGGTGTTGAAAATTTTGATAGAATAAGAAATAGCAGTGGGACCGTAAACGAAAGAAGGGTCTGCTATAAGAGTTAAGAATCGAGAAGATAATAGGATCCCATCCTGATCTACAGAAGGAGAGATGTTAGACAAAATAGAAGGTGCAAGATCAAAAGAAAACTTGGATGGTGACATGCATTTCATGATGGAAATATTATTTTCTGAAAAAGAAGCGTCCAAGACAAAATTCAATACAATCTCTCCATGCCTAGGTAGCACCTCCCCTAACCTTTCCCCGATACTTTACAAAAATCTTGATCAATTATTGTCGAATTTAATTAAAGTTATTAAAGTTCATAGTGTTCAAACTACATATCAAGCTAGCACTAGTAGCAATGGTAATACTGGAAAGATTTGTAAGGATCATCACAGCCTAGTTCAAAATGATTTGTACTTCTTCCTCAAGCACAGTTAGATATGGCGGGATCATTCACGCAATACCCGGAATTCTCTGGAAAAGGGAATGATGATGTGGAGAAGCATTGGTATTTGTGTGAATCCATATGGAGGGCCCACTAAACACCAGAGTCTGCCAAATTGATTGAGTTTCAAACCACTCTTAGGGAGAGATCCTTTAGGTGGTTCACCAAATGGTCAAAGCTACATCAAAATCCTGCAATAGATGATGAAAAAAGAGAATTCATGCAAGAATTAAAAATTCCTCGTACGAATCAACAAGGATTTTCTGAACTATTGGAAATTAAACAGTGAGAAGGGGAAACAGCTTGGGAATTGATGAGAAGATTTAAATATGCAATTGGAAAGTTAAATTATCCCATAGACCCGAACCATCAACAAGACTGATTTATTACAGCACTTTTCCCTCTTATAAGGACGTCGTTGACCCAAAAAAATATGTATACGTTGCAGGATGATTTAGGGAAAGCAATGAGGATTGAATCCATGGTGTGATACCCTCGTGAATTTCAGGGTGGAACAACAATCCAAGATCCTTCTATATTGGGTTTGCAACATAATATTGCAAGTATGACAGAGAAATTCAAAAAAATGTAGCCAATGCGACCAGCAAGATTGATTGTATGGTGTACACATTACTTAGTTGAAGGCCACCTAATCACAGAGTGCCCAAGGTTGTGTGGGCCAAGAGGTGTGTCTGGACCTGGAGGGCGTTAGAAGCTCCGCCTACTGTGGGAGTTGCACAAATAGGGATGCAAGGTATATATCAAGGTCAAACACAATTCCATGGATTTCCAAATCATAAGAATCTAACACCAATTGATTACTAAGAGATCTGTAAAGCATATGGACATCCTCCACGGGTATGCCCCATTTTACAGAAATATTCAAATGTCCCTAACAACACTTATTGTGATTTATGTGCCTCACTAACTCATCACACAAACCAATGCAGGGCGTTGGACACATTAGCAGACAGGTTGGACAAAACAACATATCAGGTGAATGAAACTCCTAGGGGACGAGGAGGAGGACGAACAAGGGGGGGCATGATGGGAGGACAGGGTCTAATGCAGTGTTACAACTATGGCCAAGAAGGTCATGTTGCAAGAGAGTGTCTGCTACCTAGAAGACCATGGTGTTCTCAGTGCAGAGTTAACGCTCATGCTACAGAAGACTGCCTAGAATTGATTAAAAGATGGGAAGAGCGAACTAGACAAAGGGGAGAAAATTTGATTAATGTGGAACCAAGAATACCAGAAATCAACCCTATCTCAAATGTAGCTATAGTGACATGGGGAGGAAAGAAGACTAGAGCTGATGTGGGAGCATGGAAAATCAGTACTACATCATACCAATCGGGAGGTTAGAAGATGTGGAAGTTGACATTGTTGGGGTTAATACCTATGCAGACTTTGAAGTAATAGATATAATGGGAGATAAGGACCCTTAACATGGAATCCTTGGGATATATTGGGCATTCAAAAACTATGCAGTGATTGACTTGAAGAAAGAGTTTATGATTTTTTCATTTGAAGGGGTTATAGTAATCCAGCCCCTACATCCCTATTAAGGTCCAAGATTCACCGAACCAGCTGATGACAGGGAAGATCCTGGACTACTAGACCAGTTGTACCAATTAACAGTGAGAAAGAGGGAAGATTATATCAACCCAGTAGCATAAGGGTCAGTCAGCTGGCACAGTGTTAGAAGTTCAGACATTGGATCAGAGGTTACTTGGGATAATTGGCAATAAGGAGGATATGCAATCAATACCTGACGATATGCAAAAATTTGAGGAGTTAACTAAATCGAGATGGAGGTAAGAGGATATTCCACTTTCACTAATATGGAAACAGTTAATAGTTTTATTAATAAAGTTTATGAAATTGTTCCCGAGGAGCACAAAGTACCTCTAATGAACGTGGCCTTACAAGCAACATCGACCCGGTGGTGGGGAACCCATCGCAAAAACCTTAAGAGGTGGGATGAAATTTCAACTTCATTAAGGGTCAGATTTCGACAATATGGGAGTCCGCAACCAGATATAAAGTATAGAGGTATTTCATATCCCCAACATCATATAAAGGATTGTGAAGAACGATGAGATGTTGAAGGGTTCCCAAGGTAATTGTGGGTGCATGACTTTGTGCATTCCCTGGGAACATTTCCCCAAGCATGGTATATTACAAAAGAAAGGAAGAGACAAACTGTATATTGGGATTATCTAACGAGCCCATTTGTTAGCAGTTTCTCTTTTAAATATATTGACCAAAGGATTACAGATGCCCTGTAGGCGGTTAAAATAATTTTACTTACAACAATATAGTTAACAGAATGAGTCATAGACCAGGCCACCATGAAGCATATCTATGAGTCAAATTATGAAGAAGCAGTAGCTTGCGGAAAGGTAGATCAGGAGCCAGATGAGGATGATTTAGAAGACTTGAGGCATCTATTCTTTGATGAGAAAGAAGGGGAATGAGGAGTCATAGATGAACCCGCTACATAAGGACCTCATTTGATGCCATTGAAGGGGAAGAAACACAATATAGGAAGTAAAGAGAAGCCAAAGCTAGCATCCATTAGCTACTAATGGGATGACCAGACCACGAAATATATCTTTGATATGCGAAGAGAATATAAAGATATATTTCCATCGTCTATTGTGGAATTAAAAGGAACCAAAGGGGATCTAGGAGAGATGAGGATTATGCTCAAACCAGATGCAAAATTAGTGAAGCACTGACCCTATAGATTGAATCTGAGAGTAAAGGAGAAAGTAAAGAAGAAAATATACAAGATGCTAGATGCAAGATTGATATTCCTCTCTAATGAAGCTGATTGGGTTAGCCAAATAGTAATTCGGAATTAGAAAGATGCAACAAAGAACAAGGTTTGTGTAGATTATCACAGTATGAAAAATGCTTGTGTTGGGTCAATTTACTGGGTAAATTGACACGAGAATTTAATTATCAATCCAGGTTTGTACAACTTAGAAGCATCTCCAAAATATATGGATTCCAACCACAGTCAAGTTTAGAATATGAATTATTGATGATTTAGGGAAATTCATATTACAAATATAAATCTAATTTAAATAATTTCTAAATTCAGATGTGAAATCAGAAGCAGAAGAATCTCCTAACTTAAGAGATTGGTTTGTCCTTCTCTTAACAAGATTACCATGTGAATTAGAAATTAAAAACTACTTAACTAAATAATAGATTAAGATACATGAAGTAATAATTGAAGAGGCTCTTCACTGAAGAGGTCCCGGTTGTCCTTCATCATATATTCACTTATCAATAATGCTATTGTTAAAAACAGAAATTCAGAAAAAGTAGGAAAGATGAATATTAGTTTTAATCTCTTAATCAGATAGAAGAAGTATTTAACTTTAAATATTGTTTTGTCTCTTTGTATGCAGAATAGAAACAATATTAATATCCATCAGCAATCAAAGCATGTAAAGGTATGTAAAGATGAATTCTAACAAAAAATCTTGATTAGATAGAAAGAGTGTTTAACTTTAAACACTTGTTTGTCCTTTCATATGCAGGTTAAGAATGATCATTAGATTCATCAATCCTTGAAAATAATCAACATAAACAAATTAAACATAAGCAAACTAATTCAGAAATTGCAGCTATGAAATAAACTAAGAAGTGTACGTAGCTCGGCGTGGGGGCCCTCCACCCTTGCCTCGTACACTGAGAGTAATTTCAGCTACTAAAACTTATTCAACTCTCATGCACAAGTAAATAATAAATTATGTCTTCAATTAACTTCAGAAAATAAGAATCTCAAAGTCTCAAGTTTCTCCTACTATCTTCTTCCCTTCTTCTACATTTCTCTATATTCCCCTACTTGGAGAAACAACACTCCTATTTATACATGAGTGCTTTGAAAACAAGATAAGCGACTCATAATTACAAATCCACTTTTCTCTCAACCAATATCCCTACAATTACAAGATATGATCCCTTCAAATCCTCACTCATCTCTCACAAATCTTGGATGAGATATGTTATCCAAATCTCCATGATATTATCCTTGGAATCTCCATGATCTTCTCCATGATCTTCTCCTTAGAATAAGCTTGAACAATTATCCTTTTAATTATGTTGGGGTAGTTCTGGGAGGGCAGGTGGTTCCCTAAGGCTTTGATCTTTGGCCTAGAGAAAAGTGTCCAAAAGAATTTAATTTTTCTCCTAAAGTGACTTTATAATTTTATAAAGTCAAATCTAATTCAAAAGTGACTTTAAGTGATAAAGTTACTAAAGTCTAATTTTAAAGTGATTTTAATAAAGTCAATGTAAAATTAGAAAGGAAAAGTGACTTTGGAAATAAATGACTAAGTGGGTTTTTATTAAAGTGGGGTGAATTAAAAAAATAGAAAGTGAGATTTAAATGAGCATTTAATCTCAGCCCTAGATCTCAATCTATTTCAGCCATTGGATTTAGGGATTCCCCAAAAGTCACTTAGGGTTAGGTTAAAGGAGGAAAAGGAGGGAAAATGTCATTCATTCTTTCATGAGCAGATTGAGAGAAGGAGAGCAAGAGAGCAAAGGAGATTTCTAAGCAGTGAGGAGAAGGAGGCAGTAGCTTGGCACACATTCCAAGGCAGTATTTCAGCAAGTCCGTACATCAGAGTTTGCACACAGTTCAAGGCAAATTTGGCACGATTTCCAAGGTAGAATCCGTACAACAGCTTGTGGCACATTTTCCTAGGCAGCCGTACCATTTTCTAGGCACAAATTTCGAGGGAGAGGTTGTTGTTTTTGCTGCATGCTTTTCTAGGCAGGCCGTACAGCTTGTAGCTGATTGCTGGCACACAAATCGAGGAATATTTCCGTATAGCAACATTTAATACAGCTGCACGCATTCCAAGGAGGTCGTACAATAGAATTTAATGTTGTTCTGCACGCAAAAAGAGAAGGTCGTACAACAGAAATTAATGTTGTAATTTCTGGGCACATTTTTCAAGGAAATCCATACAACATTTATTGCTGGTTCAGTTTTACTGTTTGCACATTTTCCGAGGTGGTGGTTAAGCACGGAAAATGAGATAAGTTGTAAAAATTTACTTGCTGATTTTTTTGAATATTTCTCTCACTGTAAAAAGCATTTTTCAGAAATAAGAAGAAGATCTCAAAATGGTTTTCCCCAAGAGTTGTAGGGGGTTTTTCCAGGGTCATGTTGACCAAAAATCTCAGTGTTTAAATGTGTTGAATGGTTGTTTTAAGCTTGCTGATTTTTATTTTTGCATTTTCCAACGTTCTGTAAATTTTCTAGAATTTGTGTTTTCAGCAAAAAATTATTTTTCTGTTGTTGAATGTAAGGATATGGGAAAGGGCATTTAACTAAAAGGAGAAATAAGGTGAAATTGAAAACCAGGGTGGGAAAACAGGAAATTTCTACATGGTATCAGAGCTTGAGTGCTGAAAGTGCAGTTTGGGACAGCAAGGAGAAAAATACAACCTGCTGATTTTTCAATCAGAAAATTCCAACAAGCTGATTTTTCACAAACATAATTTTTATCTTTACTACAGCAGTGCTATTTTTCCAGTTTTATGATAGCAGGATGTCATTGGGATTGAGGGTGGACGATAGGTTGGATGGGCATGCCAATTACATCATTTGGAAGGAGAGAATGCGGTATCTTTGAGAGCGAGAAGTACGGGATATCATGGTTCATACCACATAGGAGCCTATTAATGTGCCTACCGATGTTGTTCGGTTAGCGACATATAATAGAAAGAACAACAAGGGTAAGAGACTGATCCTAGACGGAATCAAAGACCATTGCATTCCTCATGTGAGAGGAACGAGAAATGCTCATGAGATGTGACAGCATTGTCCAATCTCTACCAAAGTACCAATGAAAACCGGAAAATGGTCTTGAAGGAGAAGCTAAAAACCATTAAGATGGGTAAGACTGATAGTGCAGTTGGATATCTCACAAAGATCACTAATATGAGAGATGAGTTGGCAGAAGTTGGAGAGGTCACTCCACCCACTGAGTTAGTGCATATTGCAGTGAATGGCCTTCCCAGTTCATGGCTGAACTATGTTGATGGGGTTTGTGCACGTGAGACCCTTCCCACATGGGAGAAGTTTTGGGATGATTACATTCAGACAGAGATCAGGAAAGGTCAACTTGGGGCAGCCAAGCCAGTTGAGCAGGATGAGGATGTAGCACTATTGGTAGGAGGCAAGAAAGGCAAAGGGAAGAAGCAGGCTTCCACAAGTAATGGTGGGGGCAAAGGCAAAGTTAAAGGTAAACAGGGTAACACACAGAAGGACTATTCCAAGGTGAAGTGTTCGGTGTCGAGAAGATGGGGCACTATGCGGTTGTGTGTCCGAGAGAAGAAGAAGAAGAAGGGGAAAAACCAGAACATGGCATCATCAACAGAGGTTGAGGACTTTACAGATCGCTTTGACCGGGAGTTTGGGTTCATTGTGTGTGAGTCCTCTAGTGCAGGATCACCTGCCATATAGGTTCAGAGGGAGCATGCATTTCCCTCGACTAGCGGAGCATCTTCGAGTATCTGGTATGTAGATAGTGGGGCTTCAGGTCATATGACAGGAGTCCGTGAGTATTTCTCAGAGCTTTCAGAGAGTGGCACTAATATAGAGGTAGTACTTGGTGATGACAGAGTTGTTAGAGCAGTCGATGTGGGAAAACTAACATTTCATAGGGAACACAAACCTCCCTTGAAGGTGTTAGATGTTCTTTATGTGCCAGGGATGAGGAGGAACCTCATATCCATCTCAGCTTTGGAGGACAGAGGATATGAGATACTGTTCAGGGGAGGACAGGTGCTGATATATCCCAGGGGCGCTCCAGTTGATTCAGCTAGAGTGATAGGTGTACACCATGCAAAGGTGTACAAGTTTGCGTTCCAACTTTTGGCATTGAGCGATGGCAAGCCAGCGGAGAGCTAGCGGTTACGAAATTTTGTGTGGTCCCAGCCTTTGTAGGATGGGGCATATGTATCATGGAGCCTTGAGGACTTTGCGGAAGAATCACTACGGGTGTGCCAAATTTCGATGCGGTCACTTTGATACTTGGAAAGGATGTGCGATGGGCAAGTTTACCAAACCCCCTTTTCCTAGCTGTGACAGCAGATCGACTGGGATACTTGATTTGATTCATACCGATATGAGCGGTCGGATGTCTCATGTTTCCTTGAGTGGATATGAGTACTATGTTTTATTCATTGATGATCACTCCAGGAAGACCTGGATTTATTTCTTGAAGATCAAGAGTGAGGTCTTCAAGCGGTTTCAGGAGTTCAGAGCTCTTGTGGAGACTCAGACAGGTTGGAAGATCAAGTCCCTCAGGTCGGACAATGGAGGGGAGTATACCCTTGGTGAGTTTGTTGATTATTGTGCGGAGGCAGGCATCAGGAGGGAGTTCACAGTTCCTTACAACTCCCAGTAGAACGGGGTTGCGGAGAGGAAGAACAGATCCATTGTTGGGGCTGCCCAAGCCATGCTACATGATCAGGGGTTACCGTTGTTTTGTGGGTAGGGCCTGCAACACGATTGTTTATTTGCGAGAATAGGGTACGCATCGTGCCTTGGGGCACATGACTCCGGAGGAGGCTTTTTCTGGGAAGAAGCCCGATATTGGTCATCTTCGTATCTTTGGGTGCATCACATACTCCTACATACCCAAGGAGAAGAGGACCAAACTAGAGCCCACCGCAGAGAAGGGTATCTTTGTGGGCTACAGTGAGACCTCAAAGGCCTTTCGGATTTACATTCCTGCATAGAGGAAAGTTGTTGTCAAGAGGGATGTGAAGTTCGAGGAGGATAGGGCCTTTACGAGGTCACGAGAGTTAGAGTATCTGGATCAGCCAGACCCTCAGCAACAGCTGAGTCAGTCACAGGGATCCAGTGGGCAGGGATCAGGAGGATCTGGAGGTACATCTATGACGATTTCAAGTCTGTCAGTGAGTAGTGGCTCACAGAGTCAGAGGGGTGGTGCTTCGAGCACCATGCAGAGCAGTCCACATAGCAGTTCACTAGGGAGTCCACTGATGGACAGTTCACATGGTACCTCAACTTCTACAGGTTCAAGTGCAGGCAGGAGGACAGCAGACAGACAGGCAGGAGTTCGGGCTCCTGATGATCATGAGGAGGAGGATTTTCATTCTCCAATGGGAGAAGTATGCTCAGGGAAGAGGAAACCCAAGTGGCTTCAGGACACCTTGAGAGAGGCCACATCTGTTGTTGGGCCTAAGAGGCTGGTCAGAGAGAGCAGACCACTTGAGAGGTTTTGTAGCTATATGGAAATGGCTACCAGCATCCTTGACTCTGAGCCTTCTAGCTATGAGGAGACAGCTAGCCAGCAGGTCTGGAGAGAGGCCATGAAGGAGGAGTATTCTTCTATCATGAAGAATGATGTTTGGGAGGTGGTGCCGACGCCTGAGGGCAAATCCGTGGTTACTTCCAAATGGCTTTACAAGGTAAAGCATGTTGCAGATGGCAGCATTGAGAAATTCAAAGCGAGGTTTGTGGCTAGAGGGTTCTCCCAGGTAGAGGGAGTTGATTATGAGGAGACCTTCGCTCCCGTGGCTCGATATACTTCGATTCGCTCCATTATATCGATAGCAGCAGAGATGGGTTGGAAGATCCACCAGATGGATGTGAAGACCGCATTTCTCAATGGCTTCATACAGGAGGAGGTGTACATTGAGCAGCCACAGGGCTTTGAGGTGCATGGGAAGGAGTCCCATGTGTGCAGACTGAAGAAGGCTTTTTATGGCCTGAAGCAAGCTCCCAGAGCTTGGTACTCTAGGATAGATACATACTTGTAGGGGATGGGTTTCACAAAGAGTGAGGCAGATCCGAACCTCTACTATATTGTGATAGGTGAGGAGCCTCTCATTCTAGTGATGTATGTGGATGACTTAGTCATTACAGGTGTAGAGAGACTCATAGAGCACTGCAAGAGAGATCTTGCGGTGGAGTTTGAGATGAAGGACATCGGCTTGATGCATTACTTTTTGGGTTTGGAGGTGTGGCAGGAGGAGGGGCATTTCTTCCTGGGGCAGGGGAAGTATATTGTGGACATCCTTGGCAGATTCCACATGTAGGATTGTAAACCCATGTCGACACCAATGATCACCAACTGGAAGAAGCTTCATGCTTCGGATTCCGAGTTGGTGGATCCCACATTGTACAGACAGATGATTGGTTCCTTGATGTATTTGGTCAACACTAGGCCAGATATTTGTTTTGCAGTCAACACGATGAGTCAGTTTATGTATGAGCCTAGGAAGGTTCACTGGGTGGCTGCAAAACACATTTTGTGGTACTTGCAAGGGACAGTGGATTATAGTCTGGACTACAGGCAGGGGGATGGAGTGAGATTAGCAGGTTACACTGATTCTCATTGGGCAGGTTGTGCTTCTGATAGGAAGAGCACTTCAGGGTGTTGTTTTGGGTTGGGTTCGGCAGTGGTGTCATGGTTCAGCCGAAAGCAGCAGTCAGTAGCATTGAGTTCAGTGGAAGTAGAGTATATGGCAGCCAGTCTAGCTAGTGTTGAGGCCATCTGGCTTCGCAAGATGTTGTTTGGCTTATTTGGTCAGCCGTTGAGACCTTCAGTGATTTACTGTGATAATCAGAGTTGCATTAAACTCACGGAGAATCCAGTATTTCATGAGAGGTCAAAGCATATCGGGATCAAATATCACTTCATCAGAGACTATGTTCAGAAAGGAGCTGTGAAGCTTGAGTATATTCCCACTGATGAGCAGGTTGCAGATATTCTTACCAAAGCCTTACCACGGGGAAAGCATGTCTACTTCAGAGACAAGATGGGTGTGGTGAGGAACACCTTCCTTGGTAAGAGGGAGTGTTGAAATTTGGTACCGGAGGACAGGTGGTTCCCTAAGGCTTTGATCTTTGGCCTAGGGAAAAGTGTCCAAAAGAATTTAATTTTTCTCCTAAAGTGACTTTATAAAGTTATAAAGTCAAATCTAATTAAAAAGTGACTTTAAGTGATAAAGTTACTAAAGTCTAATTTTAAAGTGACTTTAATAAAGTCAATGTAAAATTAGAAAGGAAAAGTGACTTTGGAAATAAATGACTAAGTGGGTCTTTATTAAAGTGGGGTGAATTAAAAAATAGAAAGTGAGATTTAAATGAGCATTTAATCTTAGCCCTAGATCTCAATCTATTTTAGCCATTGGATTTAGGGATTCCCCAAAAGTCACTTAGGGTTAGGTTAAAGGAGGAAAAGGAGGGAAAAGGTCATTCATTCTTTCATGAGCAGATTGAGAGAAGGAGAGCAAGAGAGCAAGGGAGATTTCTGAGCAGTGAGGAGAAGGAGGCAGCAGCTTGGCACACATTCCAAGGTAGTATTTCAACAAGTCCGTACAATAGAGTTTGCACACAGTTCAAGGCAGATTTGGCACGATTTCCAAGGCAGAATCCGTACAGCAGCTTGTGGCACGTTTTCCTAGGCAGTCGTACCATTTTATGGGCACAAATTTCGAGGGAGAGGTTGTTGTTTTTGCTGCATGCTTTTCGAGGCAGGCCATACAGCCTGTAGCCGATTTTTGGCACAAAAATCGAGGCATATTTCCATACAGCAGCATTTATTACAGCTGCACACATTCCAAGGAGGTCGTACAACAGCATTTATTGATGTTCTGCACGCAAAAAGAGGAGGCCGTACAGTAGAAATTAATGCTATAATTTCTGGGCACGTTTTTCAAGGAAATACGCACAGCATTTATTGCTGGTTCAGTTTTACTATTTGCACATTTTCCAAGGCGGTGGTTAAGCATGGAAAACGAGATAAGTTGTAAAAGTTTACTTGCTGGTTTTTCTGAATATTTCTCTCACTGTAAAAAGCATTTTTCAAAAATAAGAAGGAGCTCTTAAACTGGTTTTCCCCAAGAGTTGTAGGGGGTTTTTCCAGGGTCATGTTGACCAAAAATATCAGTGTTTAAATGTGTTGAATGGTTGTTTTAAGCTTGCTGATTTTTATTTTTGCATTTTCCAGCATTCTGTAAATTTTCCATAAATTGTGTTTTCAGCAAAAATTTATTTTCCAGTTTGTTGAATGTAAGGATATGGTAAAGGGCATTTAACTATTTGGAGAAATAAGGTGAAACTGAAAACCGGGGTGGGAAAACAGGAAATTTCTACAAATTATTGAAATGGTGGAGGAAATATTCAAGAGGATTTTGAATAATCCTTCCAAAATATCCTACACATTACAAAGCTCATCCACATTTGAGATATTAGTGAAATATGTCAATTTTCCAATAATTAATCATACATTTTCTTATAATATTAAAAATAAATAAATTGGAAAATAATGAGGTGAACCCATGGAGATGGCATGCTAAATGGTTAAATGACGTGATGGAATGTGAGGAATGGCAAGAATAAACATGATGAAAATGTGACAATTACGAGACCCAATAGCTTGCACACATGATCCCTTTCCTACACCCTTCAGTGACGAAGTCTTAGATAATGTAGCCAGAAATGAATCATACTCATTCACAGATGGATTCTCAGGCTATCATCAGGTCAGATTTGCACAGGAGGATAAGAAGAAAATGACTTTCACGATAGAGTGGGGTTCGCATGCCTCCTATGTGATGCCCTTTTGGCTAAAGAATGCACCAACACTATTTTCTCCAATTCTAATAGAGACATTCAAAGATTACATTCACATATTTCTAGAAGTTTATATGGATGATTGGATGGTTTAAATCCTATTAAAGAAGCACTCCATCCTACTTCGAATAATGTTCGATCAATGTAGGCATCTACAAATATTGTTGAATGTGAAAAAAGTGTATCTTCGATGTTACTTTTAGAACATTAATGGGCCACATTGTATGTAAAGAGGGAGTGCGTGTGGACCCTGGCAAGGTTGTGGCAATTGTGAATATGGACCCACTAGGGAACGTCAAGCAGCTCAAATCCGTGTTGGGACATACTCGTTATTGTTAGAGATTCATCCGCAACTATGCCCTCATCACAACTCCAATGTAAATAATACTTAAGAAGACATAATAGTTCATATGGATCAAGTAATGTAATGCGGAAATGAACATATTAAAGGAGAAGTTTGCAAGTGCGCCAATCTTGATTTATCCTGATTGGAACAAACAATTTCATGTACATATTGATGTGTCAGGGATTGCGTTAGGGGCAGTGTTGGCTTAGCCAGGTGAAGGAATTCTTCACCACCCAATCTAATCTCTAGTAGGAAATTATCAACAACGGAAAATAATTACACAATAACATAACATGAGGCACTTGCGATGGTGTATTCCCTTCAAAAAAAATTTCATTATCTTCTGGGAGGGCCTTTCAAATTCCTTACAAACCACTCTGCATTGAAATACCCAGTGAACAAGCATATTTTGGAGGGGAGAATCTATAGATGGTTATTACTATTTCAAGAGTTCACATTCAAAGTGATTGTCAAGCTAGGTAGACTAAATGTCGGACATGACCACCTATCACGACTTGAGTCAGGGGAAAGCGGAGGTTCTATCAATAATCAACTACTAGATGCAGATCTATTCAGAGTATTTGGAGGATATAGCATCATTCTTAGCTACTAGGAAGTGCCCAGATAATTACATCACAATGCAGAAGAGGCATATGGTCGTCAAGGCAGCCAATTGTGACTGATTACATGTCAACTATACAAGATGGGACAAGATCACATACTACAGAGGTGTGTACTAGACTATGAAATAGAGGAGATTAAGGTGTTGCAGGAGGACACATTGGAGGGAAAAGTACCACAAGGAAAATTCTACAGGTGGGTTTATGGTGGCCCACTATCTACAGAAACACGAAATAATATGTCAAGAAATTTGATGTATGCTAGAGGGTTGGAAAGCCATCACATCATGATTAGTTTCCACTATGACTGGTACGAGCACTACAAGCATTTGAAAATTGGGCTATTGATTTCATAGGCCCAATTAACTTACCTGCACGTCATTCTGAAGCATGATACATTATAACCGCAACATAGTACTTGACAAGTGGGTTGAATCAGAACCAGTAACAGATTATAAAATTGAGACCACAACTAGGTTTATATTTGAGAATATCATTACAAGATTTGGATGTCCTTGAAGCTTGACAAATGACCAAGGAATACACTTCATCAATGAAACAATCATGTCAGTGTTGCGAAACTTTATGATCCAGCATCATAAGAGCAGTTTGTATCACCCGTAGGAAAATGGAATAGTTGAAGCATTCAATAAGATATTTGAGAAGGGGCTAATGAAGGTGCGTTCAGACAACAGGGATTACTGGGATGAAAGAGTCCCAACTACATTATGGGCTTACCGAAAAAATGTCAAGAGGTTGCATAAAAAAACACCCTTCCAATTGGTGTATGGTCAAGAAGCAGTGGTACCAGTAGAGTTCATAGTCCCAACTTTGTTTATTGCACAGGAAACGCACATGTCATAGGATCAATTAATTGCAAAATATTAGAGGAGTTATGGGAGTTATATGAAGTCAGGTTTCTAACATTTTTCCATCAATCAGTAGAGAAGAAATGACAAAAGGCTTGACATGATAGCCACATTAAGCATAATACATTCACAGTCGGAGGTCGTGTCCTAATGTATGATAGTAAGTTCCTAAATTTCTCGGGTAAGTTGTGGATGCATTGGTTGGGCCTATTTATTATTGCATAAATCTGAGAATCAAGAGTTTTAAAGCTCGCACAACTTGATGGCATTTTACTACCGGGTTGGTTGAATGAAGCGCACTTGAAACCCTTCCAGGAGTAAGACATTTAATTTTTGAATTAAAATAAATCTCTGAAAGGAGAAGTAGTTATAGGTCGAGTTAGTCATGTTTTTCCATCAACAATTCTCTTAGTTATGTTATTCTATCAGTCAAAATCTTTATGTTTCCATGAGTCAGTCCAGTTGTTGGGATATGTACGACTCAAAGTTAACCCAACTGCGGAGAGATATGCACCTTACCGCAAATGCTTGTGGTCATGGGGATACCGTATGTATCGTTAATCATATCATAATAATAACCAAATAACTTCGTTTTCAATCTGAATTTAAAATAAATCTTTCCCGTTATAGAAACATTATTTCCTAATAAGTCACACCCATCACTGCATCATAATTGCCCATTATCTCCACTCGTTTTTTCCAAAATTGTGTCAACCAATTCAGGTCCAACTCACCCGTCGTCAGCAATTCACATGATTGAAACCAAGGGGAAAGTTTCTGAAATAATTAGTTAAGCAATCTCATCACAATACGTCGTGTCAAGGCTATCTACTTAATCTACATGGATATGTCGAATTCTTCAAAGTCGGAAACTAGGGTGTCGAAAGCAGGGAGTCAAAAGTATGTGTCTCATAACCATTGTCCCAAGTTGACGTATAGGCCTGTTGTATCAATCGTCTACCAGATACGTTCAAATATTACAAAGACTATTTCCTCAGTTTTCAAACTAGAGTTTGACACTAGAATTGATAAATTGGAGACTGTAACAGGGAAAAATAAAAAAGTGGGGTTGGTTGATACCGACTTCACGGATTCATTTAAGTTTATGTCATTAAAATTCAAAGTATACACAGATTTCTATCAATTAGTCCGAGTTCTTACTGACTTCAGAGGAATTCAGAGATCAACATTGCTTCATATGAGAAGTCTATCTGTATTCGACACTCAAGGAGAAGCGATGCAATGCACGAAGGTTCTTCTCTACAGGATACACGGAGTTTCGTTATGGATGTAGGATGAAATTAAAATACATTTAGTATACATCAAATGGCTAATAGGGATTTCAATAATATGAAACACGGTAAATTCTGCCTTCCAAGCAACCTCCAAGAGAGCTAGGAAGGTCGGTGAGGACAACTTCTATGAGAAATAAAACACCAAGAGAGGAGGCAAAGGAGCCCAGATTGACTCCATCAACAAGGAAAACATAAAAATTTCTTGTCATCTCATATCTGGCAATATTATGCGCCATTACACGAAGAATGAGTGCACACTGGATACTATTTCGGTTTTTTAGCACTGTGTAGATGGAACCCAACACAATTGGTGCACATATTTACTACATGAACTATTTGAGGCCTGTGAGGATAACTACAAAAGTGTCTGTGAGAATAACTAAAAAAGAGCCACAAAAATCATATATGGATATTTGATCATGGCGTTGGCCATGTGGAAATGGTTTCCTCTTGAGGGAAGGAAGTTAGCATAAATAACTAAGGAGCAACCACTGGTGCTAAGATACACACCATGGAGGGCATCAGGAGATCCAAATAGAAAATAAATAGATGAGACATGCTTCCTAAATTGGTATAAGAAGATGTTGGATGTTATCAATGTCGTGGAAAGGATACCAAGGGTACCACTAGATGACTACTTGGAACAAATTTGGTTCGGAATTAGTCATAATCACACCTCGCAAAGACCGCATTGTGTACATCCTGAAATGTTATAGAAAAGGGCACAAAGGTTTATCCTAACTGTGGAAGCATTCCACAATGAATTATTGTCATGGCTAGGAGTTATTAGTGAAGTTCGTGACAACCATCACTTTTATTCTTTTCAAGCAATGGTACCATAGCCATTACCGAGCGAGACATAAGCAAATGCAAGGAAGAGGCTCACGTAGATATAGTTGCAGCCTGTTATTCAATAATTGGAGAATCAAATGCAATAAATCAACCAAAAAATGGTAATTATAGGGGTCACAACCAGTCAATTTCATTATTTTTCTCAGTTTCAAGCTCGATTTTAGCAAACCACCACTATAAGTACTCTGGTAGTCACTGCGCTAAAAGTCGTAGGGCCTCATTCATGGTACCAACCCACCATTACACCATTCAAAAATCATAAGTCCTCCAAACCACCCGTACCAACACCTAAAAAGAAAAAGTCCAAGATCACCCAAGTTATAACCTAGCTACTAGACTTGACAACAGAAGACAGCCAGACCCAGTCTAATTCCCTGGTAATTGAAGAAAAGTTGTGTTCTACCTCAGTCTCCTCACCCGTGTTCAAAGAATACCAAGCTTTGACCCTAGTCTCGTCACCCTCATTGCAAGATCCATCACCGAAAACAACTTCCACCTCTACCACCATTTCTGATGTTATCCCGATAGCTACTATAGTTGCAACCAATATGGACATGGATATAGAATCAGAGATCCCATCGATGACTATGGTTATCGACACATGGGTTGATCCGGGCCCATTATTATCCCTTCTGCTAAGCGCAAGTCATGTAACAGTCGAGAACACAACTAATAATACCCCTATCACCACCATATCATGCCATATATAATTCCCACTTCAGTCAGTCAATTCCATCCCACAATTCCTGAATCCATATGCCATAGCCCGCATCAAGAAGAAAAGTCACAACAGCCAACATCACCACAAGGACAATCAGAAATATCAGTTTCCAGTGGGAAACCACTTGAATCAAGGTTTCCAAACCCTAAAAATATGAGTCAGGGATATTTATAGGGTTGGATAGCAACCCAATTGTTTAATTTTATTCAGGCTGGTGCATGTCGGGCAAAGGCGTTTCACAACGATATTACAGTAGATCACGAGCAACAACAACAGAAAATACTAGCGCTTACTGAGGAGTGCAAGCAACTATAATAGAAGAAGAATGATTTGGGCAACCAGCTAGAGTAGATCATAGAGAAGTTTCAATAACTATGGCTGACAGTTTCAGATGTGGTAGAGACTTCCTCGGAGGACATTACTACATGCACACTGGTAGAATGTTGCGACCACATAAAAGCGGCATGCAGTGACTTGCAGACTACAAACCATGAGCTCAAGCAGACTTTATCAGCAACAAGGCAAGAATTACCAGACCCAACAACATCATATGAGGAAAATACTGAACAAAATATGACTGAGTTGAGCCAACTCAAAGATACATTAAGAAACATAGCATAGGAGGCACATTCACTGTTGGAGTTGTTATCACTCATATTTTCCTTGAAGTTGTGGAAAAGGAAAGTAAATCCGAGGTAACCACAAACCAACCTTCAGATATAGAATCTAGCCAATCTGTATCCAGAGAGGGCTCTCTCTTTAAAATTTAGCTTTGTTCTTAGAAAATATTAGGCTAGTTATAAGTCCAAGAGTTTGTTTGAATTTAAATGGTGGAATCCACCAACTAAGGGCACGATTGAGTATTTCAAGCCATTGGGATATGGAGTCGAAAGGATGGATTTACTGGATTAAGATTCTATACACAAGATGGTTTTGCAGGGCAAGATAGCCAAACAGAGAAAAATTTTAGAAATTAAAGTGAATGGAATGGATTTTGAAGGGATGAAATGCAATTAAGAATATTTCAACATGTTCAAAGAAAGTAAGTGAATGATTACAAATAAAGAGCAGTTAAGAATTCTTTACTATAGTAATCAAAATGCTTAAACCAGTGAAACAAGAGCAATTAAGAATTCATTGTTTATAACCAGTTTAGAAGAAAACATTTAGAATAATCACAATTGAAATCAGAGTACACTTAATTAAGTTATGATTTATTCTTTTATGTCAATTATTCAGAAATGGAACACAGTGATATTACAAACAGATATAAAACTTAAAACATAGGATAGAAAAGACTTATTGAACTGTAGTCTGACACATGAATCCTGCAAAAAGTCTTGAGCTTCAATTCATCATCCAGCAAGCCACAAAAAAATTTCTCTAAAGCACTTTTATTCCAAAAAAATCAATGTTACAGCAAAGTATAAGAATCCACCAAAATAATTCCAAGAGTGAAGTATTTATACAAATTCTAAACTAAAATATCTTGAAAAAATATCAAGATTAGTTCACAAATCTCTCCAACTATTTTACATAAATAGAACTTAATTAAAAGACACTCAAACTAATGAATCTATTTGGCACTATTTTGTATGGATAGGTGATGAAAAAGAGGAGAATTCGAATTTGATTCAACTCTTAGTTGATGATAAGACATCCAAGTCACTAACTGCTTCCTTTCTTTGTACATTCTGCTCCAACAATTCTGCAAACTTTGGGTTCAATGATATCCTTTTATTTATCAATCCGTAATAGATATGTAAAAAGTGAAATAGTTTATTGTGGCTTAATATGTTAGTGAAATAAACCTTTTTCAGTTTCGTAAAATTCCTCTCCAGCTGTGCACAAGAGGCTCTGAAAAAATATGTGTAAAACAGAGTTTTACAGAGTTTGAAAAATAGCCTGTAAATATGTGCATGTATCTCTCAATCTGAAATCACTGTGCAAAAAATGAGATATTTTTTTGTAGATGGGTCTCTTAGGAACAAAAACCTCCTTCAGTTTTGTAAGA
This sequence comes from Pinus albicaulis, assembly GCA_034641835.2. Lineage (NCBI taxonomy): Eukaryota > Viridiplantae > Streptophyta > Pinopsida > Pinales > Pinaceae > Pinus > Pinus albicaulis. The sequence goes on along the minus strand of CM076582.1, from coordinate 1,224,314,782 downwards.
TGTATTTCTGATTGGCCACAATCTTCTCTTCAAAATGATGACTTAACAGGAATTTTCTGCAAAAAGTGCTTTCCAACATTGTTTAATATTTCCAAAACCATAATAGCTGTTAGAAAAGTGAGAGAGGTTTTTGTAGATGGTCCTCTTAAGAACATAAACCTCCTTCATTTTTTCAAAATTCATCTTGTATTGATCACAATAGTGTCTACAAAACAATGACTAAAACATGCAATTTCTGTAAAAATATTCCTTCTTGTTGTGTTTTTCATCTTTTCACTTTTTTATTCTTTTGACTATTTTACTTTCACTTTAGACAAACTTCAATGTTGGTGAAAGTATTTTCATTTCCTCTTTTTATCATTTTACTGTCTCTGTAATTACTATTACTGTTTACCTTTGACTGCTCTGTAACTTCATTTTAACTTTCATTCTGACTTTTACCTGATACACTTTAACCACTGATACTCTTTAATTGTTATGCTTTCTAACCTCTGTTTGAATAGATTTGATAACAATCTTGGAGTAAACAAGTCTTATGACTAGTATTAAGATTGTTTATCCAAGAATGTGGTCTTCTGATCACCTGTAAAACAAAACAAATTGTTAAGAAAGAATTGGTTTGCAGGGGAGGTCGAAAATGTTTCATTTGATTTTGAGATGTCTGTGGAGTGAATCTAGAATGATTTTTGGGAGGTAAACCATGCTCGAATTGGTTAACAGAGGCTTCAGGTGGCGCAACTGGGTTACAAAGGGTTTTACTGCACAATCAGGTGAAAATGAGCAACACTAGGGTGTTTGTGTTTAAACGGGTAAACGGTTGATATTGGTGGGTAAGCTTTGAATGAACAGTGATTTGAACAGGTACTGGTTGAGGCAAAAGAACACTGGAATCCTTGACTTTCGATTCTCTTTAGCAAAGTAACGGTCGGCAGGTTTCAACAGTTGGTTTTTTTGAAATTTGCTGCATAGAAGACTGGTGAATGCACGAGAAAATGAAAACGGCGCGGGCTGACTTGTTTTATTCACAAAGTCAATAGGTGGCGGAATTTTTTTATTATTTTATTGGATGACGTCAGCATGGTACAGTGTACAAGTCATAGGGAAAGGGCGGTAAGTGGTTTATTCCGCACCACCTTTGGGAGCTGGCGGTAATTTGTGAATTGGGAGCGATTCCATAGATTAACTGACGCGTGGCCCCGACACTATTCGAAAACCACTGCGATTTCGCGAGTTAACTTTCGGATGAGGGAGGGCCAGCGGAATGAATGCGGGCCGTGGATCTCTGATGGAGTGATCCAACGGTTGACATGACGTGAAGTTGGCGGGGGAGTTAAAAGGCGGGCCCAAAGTAATTAACGTTAATTAATCATTTCGAGAGGCATTTGATTGGCGGGATTAGATTATTAATTAATCTGGATGATTAATTAATCTCTTTGCGTATGATGACGGGTCGGAGTAATGAATGGGTTTATTTTTTGAAGTTTGTTTTGAATAAAACTTCGGCTTTTTATTTTTTTCGTTTAAAACATAAAAAACATATGCTTAAACCTTTTTTCGTATGTTTTTATTATATGGTAATAAATCGATATGATTCACTTACCATAGGGGGCGGGGATAATTATATAGATATATTTTTAGCCAAAGGGCATTGTAATGTGGGATTTTATTTAATCACATGGGTTAAATACTTTGGCTAAAAACTTATAGTAAGATGGTTTTTTGGGTTATTTATAAAAGGGAATTATATATAATAGGATAAGGTATTTCCACTAAGGAGTTAATATATAAAGTTAGAAATTAACATGAAAAATTAGAGAAAGCGCTAAGTATAAAACACCATAATAATGTATTTAACTTATGCTTTGCGTGAAATGGATTTTTATGGATCATTGCATGTTTTTCCTAAGTAAAATGGGATTTTGCTTAGGAAAAGATTTTTATGAATGAATGAGTATGATGATGAATATTTTTAAATACTAAGGTTTTCTCCAATCATTGGGCCGAGGGTTCGGTCCCTCCAAAAGTCAAGGAAATGCCTTGAGCCCCTTTAATCTTCAAATTCCTTAGCACTTAGGGGGAATTAGTAAATTGTTAGGGAAAAAGTGAGATGGGAAGTTAATGATTTTGACCTTGCTGTGTTCTGAAATTCTGCCAATGTGGTGTTATGCCTTTGCACTTGGTGATGAAATTAAAAGATTACAAACATTTTAAAGCCATCATTCATCACATGAGAATTTGCAATGCCATCTACCTACCTTATCTACTTTCTCTACCATTTTCTCTTCTTTATTAGGGTGCACTTAGACTGGCAAACCCTTATCAATCTTCTTTTCCTTTTACATGGCAAATCTATCTATTTCTACACTTATTACATCCAAGGGCTCAGATTAAACTGTTGAGCACCTTTTATTAACTCTACCTATCTACTTATCTGCCAAGATTAAACTGTTTGGTCAGATATTTATTCTCTATTCTACAACATGAAATTGAAAAATGAATGAGTCAAGTTTAAAAAGTTTGACTCTTCATAAATTGTGGCAAAAGTTTGACAAACTGCACACAATTTTGTTTATTACAAAAAATGAAAGTGTAGTGGCATTTAGACTTGCACACTTTCCTGGTCTATTTTTGTTTGGGGTTCATTTCTTTCACTTTTTTGGCCAATTTTATTTTTTCACCCTTTGATTTTTCTTTTAGGGTATACCCTCTTTACATTTTTTAAATTTTTTGATTTTTGATAATATGGAAAACCTTTGCAACAAGAAAAGGTATGAACATATTACATAGTCCATCAAGTCAATCATGAAATATGACACCTATTGGTATAGGAGTCTAACAGGAGCAAGTCCATGATTGGTCAACTTGACTGGAAATCAAGAATCAGCCAGTTACCCGCTTAGAGCACAACTCCAGAAAGTAATGGCCAAAGCAAAAGGAAACAATAATATAAATTTTCGTTAACAATTGTATGACAAAGTCGAAGCCCTGAAAACACATATACAATAAATTGAGGATGAATGAGTGAAGATGAAGCAACTGCTTCTTGATTTGAGGTCACCAATGAAGAAATAAGTTGAATCACTGCACCAGCTCAATTTTGAGTCAGAGACACAGAGGAAGACGATCCTCAGTGCCCGACCACAACAAGAAAAAGATGAGAATACATCTTAGTTCATCACCAAAGCTTCCAAGCTTGAAGGAACTAGTCAAGAGCAAGCAAGGTAGGAGGAGCTAGAATCAGCGTCACAAGCAGAAGAAGCACCAGTAGCACTGACACCGCTTAGATGGGATTGACTCGGGGACAAGTCAATAGACTATGGTTGGGGCCTTCATTTTTTAAATGAACAAGGGAGTTTTGCAACACCTAGAGAAATAGTGGGTTACAGGACAACCATTTCAGAGTTGCAGAAGGGACAGGGAGTGAACTGGAGTGAGCTCTGAGTTGCAGAAGGTAAGCAGGAAAAAGTAGGAATAACTGAGCAGCGGAGGCAACCAACTGAAGAAAATGGAGAGACTAGCAGTTAAGTTAGGTAGGATGGGATAAGGAAATAAAACCAAGAAGGAAACAAAGAGAAGGCAGACGCGGAAGAAAGGGAACCACACTCTGATGTGGTTATCCTGTAACTTTGTATTGTTTAGTCTTGTATGTTCTCTGCAAAAGATACTCCTATGTTGAATGTAATGTATTATGATGAAGCTAATATAAAGAGATGTTTTGTAGTCCATATATTATGTGTTTTCTCTGTATTGTTATCATTATCTGAATAATCAGTAGTTAAAACTTTTTATTGTGTATCTTTCAGTCCTCATTACTTGATGATATGTTTAGCTCTTGCAAAATGATTACTTGCTTGTGATAACAATGTTCTAAGGGAGTAACTATTGATAGTGTCTTATGATATCCAAACCCCAACTCTCTCATTTCACTAAGGTCATCTCTTGCCTCAGGTGAGACTCCTTACTTAGTCTAGGATAAGGTGAAAATCTCGACGTTGTCCTAGACTACAGTGGAGCCTTATTGGCCCTTGTACCTGAACCTGGGTCTTTACCTAGTTATCATTTTTAGCCAAAAAGAAATGTTGGAATTTAAAAATTCTTCATTATTGGTTGATAATGAAATTATTAACTCTCCTTGACAGCAGATTGTCCATAATTCCTCAAAAGTGGGAGCTTCTTTCCAACTGTTGAGACCTGAAGCAAATGCACTCCAAGAAGGTGACAACCCTAATAATGTTGTGATCACAAGTTCCTTATATATAACTATGTCATCAATGGAAATAAGATCATCTCTTATTCTTGCTATATTCACTGATCCGGATTTATGCAGGAACGCAATAGAATAAACATATAACCATAAATACAAAGATGCAGCGGAAATAACACCTCATTTCATTAATATCAAAGAACTGAATTTGCTTACAGACAGAATGGAAATAAAACTAGCTAGGGCGCCGGTAGCTATCTTTGAGAAGAGATGTGGCGGCTACAGGCCTTTGAACTGAGTTACAATGAGGCTCGAGGACCTCTTTATTATTTAGAAACAATGGGAAATCCTAAACAGCTAAAACCCTAACCCTAGGAGATGAAGCGCCAAAACTATGGGCCCCGTTTGGGTAAATTGGTGTTTCAACTTCCCAGGGGCGTAACTTTGGCATACGATATCCGTTTGATGCGTACCATACCTTGTTAGAAAGATCTATCCGAGGACTACAAATTTGGAATGAGAAACATCAGTCCATGGACCCATGTTGCTCTCCGTTTTCCCAAAAAACGTCGTTTAAGGCCTCAAAACGACTCCGAAAGTTCAGGACCCGAAAAACTACTAAAAATAGTAAACTGTGCCGAAACTGAAAAAATGAAAGAGAAAATGGTGGAGCCCCAAGTGGAATAGGCGGGTGACCACCAATATCCACTTGGATCATTCCTCCCCCCTTAGGAAGAAATGGTCCCCATTGCGTTAAGTTCCTCCATGAGATGAGGAAATTTCTGCTGCACTTGGTCCCTGGTGAACCACTTTCCTTGGTGCAGGAGTTGGCCAGCTTTGACAACCCAATATAGTTGGATCTTCTGTTGGCGAGTGTTCTTGATTTGTATGTCCATGATACAATCTGTGGTGGCCTATTCCATGCAGTCAGGATTTAACTCTGTTGGTGTGATTTGTTCTGCAATGTCCGAGGTGTCCAGTAGAGGTGGGAAGTAAGGATGAAGGAAATCCACATTGAAGACTGAGTGCAGACCAAGGAATGGTGGAATACTGAGCTCGAAGGCATTGTTCCCTATAGCCTTGGTGATGGTGTACAGCCCGTATCGGAGCGAGCGAAGCTTGCGGTGGGGTCTATTGAGGCGCTCCTTCTGCAAATGTAGCCATACTTTGTCGCCCACCTGGAAGTTGTGTGGCACCTGGTGTTGATCATGGCATTGCTTGTACTTGGAACTGGCTCTATCCAATATATCATGAACCTGTTGGCGGATGTGTTGAATGCGCTCGATGAATCTAATTTCTTTGTCAACTTCAGACTGGACATGAGCTGGCCTGAGCAGCTGCAAATGGCATGGCTACGTCAATGGGACATAGTGGTTGGAATCCCAAGCCCACCTGAAAGGGGCTATGGCCAATTGAACTGTGAAGAGCCCGATTATAACTATGTTGTACATAGGGGAGGCTCTCGTCCCATGTGTGTGGATTCTTTGAACTGTACATGCGCAGAATGTGTACAATCATTATGTTGACGACCTCTCTCTGGCCATCTGTTTGGGGATGGAAAGCTATGGACTTGGTGAGCTTGGTATCCAACATTGACCAGAGGTTGGACCAAAATGTGCTAAGGAACCTTCTATCCCGATCTGATATGATAGACTGTGGGATCCCAAAGTGCACCCACACTCGTTCAAAGAAGAGTTTAGCAGTGGCTTCTGCTGTGATATTCTTCTTGTAGGCCACCATAATGGCCATCTTTGAGAATCTATTGATGACCACGAAAACACAGTCATTTCCCTACTTAATAGAAGGCAGGCCCGACATGTAATCCATGGAGATGGATTTCCAAGGTCGACTAGGGGTAGGTAGAGGAGTATATAGGCCTTGCTTCTTGATGTTCGGTTTGGAAATGGCACAAGCAGTGCAGGATCTGATGTGCTTCTCGACATCCTTTCGAAGGTTCGACCAATAGAAATACTTCTGCAGGATTGCTACTGTTTTCTCGACCTCAAAATGCCCAGCGAATCGACTGTAGTGTGCTTCCCATATCATCTTGGCACGCTCGCTTGAAGGAACACAAAGGTGTCACATGTGACATAAAAGTGCATCTTGGAGGTGAAATTTTGGAACTTGCGTACCCCCCAAGAGTGCCTTGTAAGTGTGGCCAAATTCTGGGTCACTCTCATAGAGAAGCGGCCAATCAGAAGTCTCATGCCCACAAGAGTTGAGCACAGTGGTGAGCACCACGATCGGTGGTCGGCTGAGGCAGTCTGCAACATGATTGGTTCTACCCTTCTTGTACTTGATGTTCAAATGAAACTGTTGCAGATATGTGGACCACTTCTGATGGCGATCATTCTGTAACTTCCCTTGTGTCTGTATGAACTGCAGGGGCCGGTGGTTTGTGTGGATGATTGTTTCCTTCCCCAAAATGTAATGCTTCCATTGTCGACAAGCTTGAACAATGGAATACATTTCTTTGTCATAAGTGGGATACTTGCGAACTGTGTCAGACAATGTCTCACTGTGAAATGCCACTGGATGTCCCTGTTGAGTAAGAACTGCCCCAATAGCATAGTTAGAGGCATCTGTCTCGATCTCAAATGGTTGTTGCAAGTCTGGTAAAGTGAGCACTGGGGCAGAATAGAGGCAATTTTTCAATTTTGTGAATGCCTTCTGTTGAGGTTCCGACCAAAGAATTTTGCTCTCGCTCCTCCCTTGCTGACTTGACTCAAGGGCCAAGTGATATGAGAGAATCCCAACATGAACCTTCGGTAGAAATTAGCAAGACCCAGAAAGCTGCAAAGCTCTGTTACAGTGGTTCGGGCTGGCCAATCCCGAATGACTTTGATCTTGGTTGGATCCACATGCACCCCCCTTTCATCAATAATGTATCCCAGATATTGAACCTGGGTCATGCCAAAAGTGCACTTCTCCAAATTGGCACACAACTTGTGTTGCCGCAGTGTTTGGAGGACTTGTCGGATGTGGTGAAGGTGCTCTTCCCAAGTATGGCTGAAGATCAGAATATCATCCAAGTACACCACTACAAATGAGTTGGTGAATGGCCGCAAGATGTCATCCATCATCCTCATGAAGGTGGCGGGAGCATTCGTCAACCCGAAAGGCATGACCGGCCATTCGAAAAGGCCTTCCTTGGCTTTGAAGGCAGTCTTCCACACATCGGAGGGTTCAATTGGTACCTGGTGATACCCAGACTTCAGGTCGATCTTGCTGAAATATTTTGCACCTTTGAGTTGGTCCAGAAGGTCATCAATCCGTGGGATTGGGTACTTATTCCGGACAGTGATCTTGTTCAGCGCCCGATAGTCAATACAGAGTCTCCACGTCCCATCCTTCTTCTGTACCAACACGATCGGGCTCCCACAGGGCGATGAACTTGGTCTGATGTGACCTTTCTGCAACAGCTCCTGAATCTGCCTCTTGATTTCATCATTCTCCAGAACAGAGCGCCGATAGATTGGTCCATTAGGTAGCGGCGCACCGGGGGTCAGATCAATCGGGTGCTTGACCTGACAGTGCAGAGGAACCCCTGTGGGTGAGGTGAATATGTCCCCGTGCTCCTCCACAACCTTATCCATTTGTTGTTGTTGTGCAGAGGAGCCCTGTCTGGAGGTCGTGGCCACAGTCTTCTTCTTGCCCTGGGGGCGGATCATCAGGAAAACGAATTTCCTGGTTTGGGAAATGAGCTTACTGCATTGTTTTGCAGTAACCAAAGAGATAGTCGTAGGAGGTGGTACCTCTGGTATTCTGTACAACTTATTTCCCAAAGTAATAATAACAGCACGAGGTCGAGACTCATACACAGCATGATGCTTCCACAAGTATGGTTGTCCTAATAATACATCAGAAACATCAATAGGAGCAACGTCACATAATACCTCATCCGTGAAGGGCTTGATGCTATAGGGAAGGCGGCACTGCTGGCTGACGCGGAGATCTCGTCCTTGGTGAAGCCACACGATGGTGTATGGATGTGGGTGAGCTGTGGTCGGCAAGCCCAACCGCTTCACGGCGTCTGCTGAAATGAGGTTCTTTTGGCTCCCATTGTCGACAATGGACTGTACAGGGGAGCCCTTTACCCACATCTGGGAGTGGAAGAGACGTTCCTCCTCCTCTGGATCTTCCGGTTCCTCCTTCTGGACCTTTGTAGTGGCAGCAGTGGCGTTGGGCTCCGCATCAATAATCTGTTTCCCTTTTTCATTCCCCTTTTCAGGTTCTGATTCGGAGTCAGAGCATGCATCTGACTCAGAAGCCCTCATCTCGGCCACTAGCGACTGCTTGGCCCGACACTCACTTGTGTTGTGAGTGGAGCACTTATGGAACTCACACCACTTTCCCGTGTCCTTCTTTGGCTTTGCGGTGCTGTTCTTTTCTTGTGGCTTCGATGAGTTGTCTTTAGCCGCCATGCCTTGGCTCGGTCCTTTGTTCTGCGGTTTGGAAGCACCTTTCCCTTGCTTTTTATTCGCAGATCCAAAGTCTCGCTTCTTCTGCTTGAATTTCTGCTCAATCTTGGCAGCATACCGGTATGCCGTACCAAGCGAGGAGATGTCGAGGAACTCCATTTCCTCCTGAATGTATCTGTGCAGACAGCTGCGATACTTTAGCACCAAATGTTTCTCCGAATCTTTGATACCCAACTTTGTGCGCAGGGTATGGAACAGATTCGTCAGCTCATGCACATCTTGATCCCTTTGTTGTCGCAGCGTGGTCCATTGTATGTACTTGTCCGCATAGCTCCCCACAGGATAGTACTGTTCCTTGACGGCGTCTCGGAAATAATTCCAAGTTGGTACGGCCGAGAACAGAGAGGGTTCTGTCTGGTCCTTGTTCTCACGGTAGGTTTCCCACCAGTCCTTAACATGGGGGGTAGCTTTGAGGAGTGCAAAAATAATCTTCTCCCGGTCTGAAAAGTCATGAACAGAGAAATATCCTTCTAATAGATTTAACCATCTATCTATGGCATCTGCGTCTATTTGACCCTCAAATATGGGAATGTCAAAATTTACTTGTACCTTAAAAGGAGTCGCACCTCCAGAGTGGCTGCTGGATGCAGATGCGCCGCCGGTGGGTAGCCGTTGAAGGATATGAGCAAAGTTATCCATCATCACGTTCCTTTGTCTTTCGAGGGCCTCCTCGAGCAATATTTTGATAGGATCTCCTGCTCCCTCATCTTTCTTTTCGTCCCCCATGGGCGTCCGTCGAGGTTTGCGAGGCTGATCTTGCAAAGGTTCCACCAGATCAAGCCCTAGCTCCTTATACCCCGACCTCGTTGAGGACATGCAAAGAAGGATCGAGAAAAAGCAGACCGCTCTGATACCACTGATCCGGATTTATGCAGGAACGCAACAGAATAAACACATAACCATAAATACAGAGATGCAGCGGAAATAACACTTCATTTCATTAATATCAAGAACTGAAATTTTCTTACAGACAGAATGGAAATAAAACTAGCTAGGGCGCTGGTAGCTATCTCTGAGAAGAGATGTGGCGGCTACAGGCCTCTGAACTGAGTTACAATGAGGCTCGAGGGCCTATTTATTATTTAGAAACAATGGGAAATCCTAAACAGCCAAAACCCTAACCCTAGGATATGAAGCGCCAAAACTATGGGCCCCGTTTGGGTAAATTGGTGTTTCAACTTCCCAGGGGCATAACTTTGGCATACGATCTCCGTTTGATGCGTACCATACCTCGTTAGAAATATCTATCCAAGGAATACAAATTTGGAATGAGAAGCATCAGTCCATGGACCCATGTTGCTCTCTGTTTTCCCAAAAAACGTCGTTTAGGGCCTCAAAACGGCTCCGGAAGTTCAGGACTCGAAAAATTGCTAAAAATATTAAACTGTGCCGAAACTGAAAAACTGAAAGAGACAATGATGGAGCCCCAAGTGGAATAGGCGGGTGACCACCAATATCCACCTGGATCATTCACAAATAAAGTGGCTACAATATCTTCCTTAGTCATCTTGGTGGTTCTTAGTTCATTCTTCAAGATTGCAACTTTTCCAATGTTCTTGATGATAAATAGTTTTGACAAGACTTCATGCATCTCCTGAGCATGATCAATGTTAGCTATGTAATGGAAAAAATTTTAATTTATTCCTTCAACCATTAGATTCATGGCCACCAATTCCAATTCCCCGTATTTCACCTTATCTTCACCACTAGAGTATTATGTGGGTTTCTTTACTTTTTCCTTCACCACATCTAATACCTTGTCTTTTCAAGGTCAATCCTCTTCCTCCAAGATCTGTAGTTTGATCCTCCTTCAAGCTTGTTCTCTCCCTTGATTGTGTTATACATCTTCCTTGAAGATAGTGAAAATTATTTCCTTAAAGAGCTTCCTTTTATGATCCCTTGATCAATTCCTTGAGACTACCTTTTCCTTCTTTCTTCACTAAAGTTCTAATACCATGTTAGAAAATCATAAAGGAAGAAAGATTTTCTTGTTCTTGATTATTTACTTGTGATGTTTATTAATTCTTATTATATTCTTATTGTCTTCTTTCTTCTTAGTTCATCAAGCAAATATCAAAGCAATAACACATAGATCAAGGAAACCAGATATAGGCTAGTAGCTAGGAAAAACCCCACTCTAGGGGAAAACCCAGTTAGTAATTCTTCCTTCAATAGTTTTCTTGAGACTCTAGACCTTGACTCACACTTCCTCCACACTAAGTCAGCCTTTCTTTTGATCCTTACTTCGACCTGGTAGCAGCAGCAACAGTAGCATCACTATGCAACACTTCCTTCGACCTAGAAAATTTGACCCTTCTTCTAAGACTTTAATCTTCGATAAAAGACTTTGACATTGCTTCTAGGAGTTATGTTTTGACCCAATACAGCTTCTCAAGGCACAAACACCGAACAAAATCAACTTTTACCTATTCTTCTCTTGGCAGAAGCAACTAGCAGTAGCAAAGCCATGAGGGACCTAGATCTTCCAATCTGGAGCACATGAGAGAGAGAAAGAAACACCAAAATTTCGATTTTCCTTCACTCCTTTAGCTTTTCTAAACTCGCACTCTTTTTGACCCCTTCCTTTGAATTCACACTTTTTCCTATGCAACAGTAGATATTGAATTTCTATGTGTGAGAGTGAATGCTCCAAATGAATTTGATCTGCTTGTATATATGAGATTGTGATGAGCTCGAATTCCTCGAGTTGAGGCGGACTTGTTGTGGAGGTTCCATAATTAATTTTTGACTCAATATTAAACCTTTTACATGATTTAAAAGCCCAAGATGGGTCAATTTAAATCTGTATTGATTCTACAAACTCAGAATAAATCCTATAAGTCCACAATGGAGACTTTGACCTAAAATAATATGACCCAAGCATGAAACCCATGCTTTAATAATTCATTTAATAATAATATAAATTATTTTCTTTATTCTTTTGACAAGTATATAATATTTTTTACTCATGTACAATTTATTAAGACTGAACCTAGTTACAATCTTCAACAATGGGAACATGAGACTAACCACCCACTCAATGTAATGGTAAGGGTTTGGAAGTTTACTAATGCTTGTCGTTTTTTGGTCAAATGGAAAACCTCAACATGATATCAGAGCCATGGGGTGAGTTCAAAGCCGAGAGAGAAGCTTGGTTGGTTTTGATCAATGGGTGTGAGAATGAAAAGAGCCATCGATATGTGCAAGGAGGTGTACAATAAAACCCATGCAAAGCCTCCTTATTATATTTATGTCAAGGATGCATGCTAAGTGTTTGATGAAATGCTTCAATGAGAATATTATCATGGTTTGTTTGCCTTAGATTGTATATTTTTGGTGGTGAAATGGGTGACCTATGGAAGAAAGAGATGTTTGTTGTGTATTCTAAACAAAAACAATAATAAATAAATTATTATGAAGAAACTGAAAATTTTTACATGTAAATGGGAATATTGTTGTAAGACCTAGTAAGGCATGCGTACCCCTAGGAAATTAGCAGTAAAGTCTATTTTTAGGCATAGGTGATAGGGGGCATGTTAAATTACATGATACTCTATATTTAAACTTTGAGGGGTACAGGGCCTAGAGATGAGCGATGTTGGTTCACTTGGCCAGTTTGGCCAAATTTGGTCAAGGCATATACAAGTAGAGTTTTAAGGGGGGATTGTTTGATAAACTTGACTTAATGAAAGATTCAAAGTTACTTGGTCAACGATGGTGGTTTTGGGCACATAGTTTTGGTTGCCCATGGTTTTGTGCCCATGCATTGCAGGTAATGATTCTTTTAAAAGACTTGGGAATACTTCATTGTAATGTGCTAGGGATGTGAGTGGTGAACGATCACTTGGCCTGGTTGGCCAAGTTTTAACCAAGGGACTAATATAATATTTTTTTAACTGGTGTTTTCCATGCATCACAATTTTTCTAGTATAAACATTTTGTTTTTGTGTGTTTTTTTGTTGCTAGTAAATTTATCTTTCTCAATTAATTTCTCTTCGTAATTTTTAACAAGTTGAACCATCATGTTGACAAAATTTCATATTAAACATATTTGTTTTAGGTTTTCCTGCAAGTGCCCTGCCACCACATAAGGCCTAAAAATATCACATTCCCCAAAATTTCAACTAGTCAACGTCACAAACCTTCCTCCATATGCCATCCAAATACCTTGGTTAAGTGTTCCACCAGCCACCCCTTTCCATTGCTTATATACATTATATTTAAGGGATTGGATAATAATCTAAGCTCTCATGAACGAGAAGGGTGCCCAGTCCCAAATTGGTGCGCTTATACACAACGAGGTTAGATTCCTTATTATTATTTTTAAACATGGACCATGGAGTGATTCATCTATTGTTTTAACAAAGAATGAATCTTTTTTAAGGCAATACTTACCTTTAAATCAATCAGATAGGAACCCAATTAGAGATAATGAATTATGTTTCAAGTCTCCCACTATAGTTATTCTACTTAATCCTAGTGAGGAAACTTGGAGCAACCCATGGAAAAGGGTAGAAGCCTCTACTTTAGCTTTTCCAACATGTCAAATACTCCATGAAAAGGATAAGTCTACTTTTTTCCACTGGGGTCTATGATCACCCTCCCCTAGGGCTCCAAGATAATATAATTATAGTAATCTCAAACAAATGACCACATAAAAAGGTCAATGTCACTAATGAGTACAATGATGTCAATACAAAAAAATCATACTAATAATTCCCTATCTAAAAAGCAAGAATTAATGTAGAAACATGAATTCTATATGTGAAAAAATGGGAAAGATCTTAGATCCAAACAAGGGTAGTTATACTAGTAGGGAGATGTGTAGAGGGAAAGGATATAGGAAATATGCCATTATCACTAGATCTACCTCTCCAAACATCCTAGTAAGAATGAAGAAAACCTAAGATAGGATGATTTCTAAAGAAGAGCTATAAGAAGATTTGGACCCTCTACTACATTATTACTTGGCTATTATAACTCACTACTAATGTCTAGGTGATTTGAACTACCCATCGATAAGGGATCTAGTATAGCAAAATTTGTGATGTCCCTTGGGAGGGGTAATGGTTCCTTTAGTCCACATTGACCTAGTTCTTCAAGCAATATTATCATCATCCTGTCTCTTAGTGCCCCTAGCTGATAGGAGCATCATAAGGAAGTAGGTAAATTTATAAACATGATTTGGCCTAGAAGAAGGATAGAAAGTGTGGCTATGAAGTCTAAGCGCCTCCTACATGTAAATATATATACATATCCGATTTGAGTACTGGACAAAACTAAAAAGGATTTGGATCTCCCTCATCAGGAAATGGAACCTCCCATATATCTCCCAATAAATGGTGCAATGGAATATGTAGTTCTCCTTTATCTCAATTTCAACATAGCAGGTAGATCTTTTCTGAATGGTCTTTTCAGTGTTCCACCTCAATCAATAATCAAGGAGATCCAACTCTATACTATCCTAAGGGAATTCAAGGGGTGTGCATCTAACAATGAAGGATGTAGTGGGAACAAATAATGAGTTTGTCCCTCTTCATCATGAAGTGCTCATCATAGAAGGACATCTTTGGACATTACCCACCTTGAGGATTTATATAAGTAACGTGCACATATTACTTTTTTATATCCTATTATATTCATCTTCTATCTAGTTGGTAATAGATCGTCAGGTGCAGATAAGGAATAAGTAACTGGAGGAAGCCAATCCAATGTAATACCAACTAATGAAAGAAGATATAAGACTCCAGTGCACCACATCAAGACCAAGTTGAAGGACTAGCTTCTGTAATAGACTTTGAAGAATGTTAGGCCAAGTATGGATATCTATCATCCATTTGCTTTATATCAATGAAACATCAAACATGATGTAGAAGTGAGACGACATTGAACACTAGCTCAAGGTGAAACAGGTGAGTGCCAAACTCTACAAGGATGATTGGTCAAGGAATTTTATATTTGCACCAAATCAAGTAATAGAGGAGGATGATATATACTCTCTATTGAGGAGTAATTTTAGACTATAGTAAACTAGGTACCCAAACCTTAGATCCATATAGAACTATGGGGAAAACAAGATTGTCCATGAGTGATATATTAGACAATATGTCCTCAAAGTGATGTTGAAAATAATGTCTCTCTAGAAGAGCTAAGGACCCATATCCCTTGTTGATTCAAGATTGAAGTGCATGCCACAAATTGAAGTGAGAAACTATGAATAATAGCCCTAGGTAAGTATATGTAGTGGTGATCTTGATCTCCTCACCTTTAGAAAATAATTTTTCATCAAAGCGAATATTCTTCGATGCATCAAAGACATGAACTTAGTTTTACCCAATTTGACGATAAACTAATGAAGATCATAGAAAAAGGAAAGGGAATCTAGTTGTTGTTGCAATCCACATCATCTTCAAACAAAAGTATAGAAATTAGGACATGGTGTAGAAGGAAACTATCACCATCCTACATGTGTTCAATTAAGGACTCCAAGTCGTTAATGTAGATCCCAAATAATGTGGGGGACAAGGAATCACCCTGTTAACCCCAATAATACTCTAGATGAAATCCAATAGGCCATCTAATTGGCGAAAAAATATAGGGAGTGACTCTATAGACACATTATTGATAACAATAGTGTCTCTAGGATGTCAATGTCTCTATGTGTCTAAAATAAATTCTCCCAGGGGATATAATCAATAACTTTATGAAAATCTATAAAATAGCAGTACAATTTTGAAGAGTTATAACTAGCTTCGTCAATGATGGTCGTGAGTGTAAGAATTTGATCAATAATTTGATGCTTAGGTCAAAATCTAACATGTCCACTAGCTCTGATATTTCACTGCTCAAGCTCCTTGGATCACATTAAGTGGAGAATTATAGCATATATCTTTGAGAATGCATGGTCCACCGTGATAATAATTTAGTTATTGGGATTGGAGTTGAGTCCTAATTTCTGCATTGGGTAAATGATGTGATGTGAACATGCCAATGGAAAACCTATATGGACCACATGGTCAAATAGAACAACTAAGTAAGGAACCATTGGAAAATATCTTGTTTAAAAAAAAAATCTTGACATCTATCCTCATCAATTTCTTTGTTCTTGTTCATCACCCACACGACCTCTTTGATGTCCTTTTTTTTTAACAAGAAGCATGAAGAAGGTTGATATGTAACTTGAGTCTAGGGTTACCCAAGTATATGATAGAAGGTGGAGATGTGCAAGAATAGTGAGCCAAAGTTAAGGTTGAATGGGAGGGTGCAGTGGTGGGGGAATATTTTTCACCAAAGATCTTTATGGGATTGAATAATGAAGGTACACATGTCCCATCTCCTCTTAGAAACAAAGAGGTAGTTCTTGCAATTAATAAGATGATGATAAGGGGTTTTAATGTAGGGGTAAGATGGGTGAGCATGGGTGAGTGCATAATGAAGCTAGTGATGAAGAAACTTACAGTCTTCACCATACCAATAGTTCATAAGATAGGAGTTGGTTTCTTAGGGTGGTGGAAGTGGGTTAGGTGGAGTGAAGGTAGGACTCGAGGGTTGTGTCCCAAATTATAGATGAGAGAAAGGTGTAATTGGTAGAAGGAAATTCTAGTGAGGAGAAATGGCTCTTAGAGGGTAGCATCTAGTGGAGGTGGCTACTAAAGGTGTATCAATCATCCTCCTCAAAATGAAGTGGCAGGGTATTAGGGGTGTGGCGGGAGAAGGGAGGGTGTTTTTTGAAGGTAGAAGGAAAGACAATCTTGGTCCACAATGGGGATAGGGGATACAATGAATTGTTGAATAAAGGGTAGTAAGTTCTTGTTAGATAAGACATAATCAACAACACTCACCCCTACCCCTGTGAAAAATACTAAATCTGGATTCCTACTGCAACAAATCTGAATTACTTCTCCCATCATTTTTCATAATTATTACATTATAATGAAATATCGAAGCAATTACTGAAGAAGTCTACACAAATAATGCTCAAAATAAATCTAAGTGATGAAACAAACTGAACAAAATACAATGAAAACATCCACATTTGACACAGTTATTTTTGGACTACGTCCCTGGAAAAACCCAACTTGGGAAAACCGGTGCAGTAGATTTGAGGGTTTTGTATTATTAAGCAACAGAATATTGAGTACAAATAGGGTGCCAATATCCGGCTCACCCTTCAGATAAAATCTCGACAATAGAAGAAATGTGAGATATACCTCACTCAGCAAGTCCCCGGCTGATCCGGAACAACGCTAGTGAATCCCCTCTCTGTCTCTACGTGATTCCTACGCTGCTACTGCGTAGGCCTGCGTGGGAAATCTAACTATCACCTCCTCCTCTGAAAAAATCAAGCTGATATGGAACTAATTTTTGGCCCTCCTGGCTCAAAAACCTCAGCTTCCAACTATCTTCGGACTGAATCTAGAAGGCATTGCGTCACTTCTGCGTGATCCCCTTCAGGGACTGCGTGACCCCTCCAGATGACTACACTACCTCTACTGCGTCATTGTTGCCTCTCTCTTTGAAATGTACTCCTGGTCCTCCTGACCAGTTACTGCATCTTCCCCTCTCAGGAACTGATCACTAGATCGAAATCACTTAGCCATCCCTACCCTAGTGATTCGATCTTGATCAAAAGTTGTGTCTCACTCACAAGCTCAAAAATTCCAAATGCTCAATGTATTTTCCATAGGCCCCTCACCCTCCTTCTTATAATATTTCGTTGACCCTTCAATGGCCAAGATTAAAACATAATCAAGGGCTAAGATTAATGGGAATTGATCCATGACTTTATCTAGAAGATTCACACTTAGTTTAATTAATACCTTTTAATTAATCAGTTTCCCTAAGTTTAGACTTAGGAAAACATTAAAAATGATTAATTAATTTAATTAAACCATCTCTAAGTGGAATTTTCCAAAATCCTTTCTGGTTATAATGGAATACATGTGTCTTAGCCTATATACAAAATTATAAGGCTAGGGCACCTCCGATGCTACCATAAATCAACACTCCCTCTTAGCGAGGAAAGTGCTCTAGCAATACAACTCTATGTGTTGCTCTGAATTCTCTAACATCTACTGTTGTGTTGTTGATGCTGCTCATAAACACTGCACAAATGTTGCAAATATACTGCTGCTGACTCTACATTCTGCTACCAACTGTTATTGTACTGCAACTCCCTCTGAATTCTGCAACCATGTTGTTGCACTGTGTGAGCACTGTGCTGCACCACTATGCACTACGTTGTTGTTGCTCCATTGCTGCTGCTCAACTGCTGTTATTGTTGTACTTTTGTGAATTTCAACAGAAAAACATCCGAAATTGGACAAGTAAAACTACATCTTGGATAACAAGACTGGCTATTGCAAAATTCTGCACTAGTTCTCTGAATATGCTATGTTGCTGCTACTCTACACCGCGTGAGCACTGCACTGCACCACTGTGCACTGCGATGTTGTTGCTCAACTACTGCTGTTGTTTCTCTTTTGCGCTGACCAGACTCTAGCACTGCTAGCCACTGCATTATCTCTCCCTCTTTTGTTGCAACTGTCCATCATGCTATTGTCTTAAGGCTCCCGTAGCTTGTATGTGATCCAAGATTTTTGAAGTACTCGTGTATCCTATCTCTTGTAGATTATGGATCTACAACTCCAAATCAGCCCACTTCCCTCCTTTCAAAATATGAGCTAAAATAGCACAATCAGATTCTGCCTCAATCTTGGCAGCTCCATCTTGAGGATCCTGCTTCTCCTCTTTGTCCTTTTTCCTAAGAGGACATTATGTGGCATAATGTCCCATCTCCCCAGACTTGAAGCACTTGATCTTGGACATATCTTTCTTCTTCTGTCGTTGTTGCCCCTTTGATGAAAGGGTTTTGTTTTCTTCCTCCTCCTTCTTGACTTTCGAACCGCTGCTGCCATCCTCAATATGGATTTTTAGGAGATATCTCCTCAGCTCTTCTTGATGCAATTTTTCCCACATCGCTTCCCATCCTGGGAGTCTTTCTCTGCCCAGAATGCTCTGGACGAAGATGTGATAATCTTTTGAAATAGAGTTCAGAGTGAGCCTTACCAGCTCTGAGTCTCTAGGTGCTGACCCCACTGCTGATAGTTGGTCCTGGTTTTCCTGAATTCGAGACAGGAAAGAGTCAAAACACTCTCCCTTCTTCATCCTAGTGTTACGCAACTTCTCCTCCAGATACATCTTCCATTGCTCGGAAGATCCTTGATACAAATTTTCCAGCCCTACCCACATTTCTCTAGCAGTGTCCTTTGCTGCTATGTGGGGTACGATGTGATCCTTTACACCATCTAGGATCAATCATTTGGCTCTTGCCATGTTTTTCTTGAAGGCTCTAAGATGTGTTGCATCCAGTGGCTCTCCAACTGTGTTGTCAATGAGGGCGTTTAGATCATGCTCATCAAGGAAAAACTAAATCCTTTATTTCCAAATGACATAGTTGGAGGCACCCTCCAACCTATCTTGGTCACACAATCCGTTGTTGGCCATCTTCGCAACTGTCAACTTCTCCCTTTAACCCTTTGCTCAGCTATACTTACGCACTCTTTGAGGAGTAAGTCAATGCTTCTGTTATTGCATGGGAACAAATTGAGTCTCTTTGAGTAAGCGAACTCTCTGAGGTCAACAAATCCCTAACTGTGTTTTTCAAAAAAATTATGACGCTCATGCACCAGCACTCACTGTTTTGCAGCTACTGCGTCCTTTAGCTACATTGATATGCTACACTGCCTCTTCTGCAACTGAAATAACTTACCCCTCTATCAACTCTCTCAGAGGGATATTTCTCTACGCTAGAAGGCTCTCCTGATCTGGACTGTGTAACTACTGGGGTAGTCTACTGCCGCTTACGCAACTCCCAATCCCTTCAGCATTGATCTGTTGGTTCCCTCTGGTTTATCTTTCACTTCATCTTGAATAAGCTCTGATACCATGTGAAAAATCCTAAATCTGGATTCCTACTTCAACAAATCTGAATTACTTCTCCTATTATTTTTCATAATTATTTCATTACAGTGAAATATAGAAGTAACTATTGAAGCAGTCTACACAAATAATGTTGCGGAATAAATATAAGTGCTGAAACAAATTGAACAAAATACAATGAAAAACATCCACATTTGACACAATTATTTTTGGACTAAGTCCCCGAAAAACCCAACTTGGGAAAACTGGTGCAGCAAATCTGAGGTTTTTGTATTATTAAGCAGCAGAATCTTGAGTACAACTAGGGTGCCAATATCTGGCTCACCCTTCAGATAAAATCTCGTCAATAGAAGAAATGTGAGATATACCTCACTCTGCAAGTCCCCGACAGATCTGGAACAATGTTGGTGAAGCCCCTCTCTGCCTCTGCGTGATGCCTACATTTCTACTGAGTAATATTGCGTGGGCAAGCTAAGGAACTGCATCACCTCCTACTCTGCAATGATCAAGCTAATATAGAATTGAGTTTTGGCCCTCCTGGCTCATAAACCTCAGCTTCCAGCTATCTCGGACTGAATCTAAAAGGCTTTGCATCACTTCTGCATGATCCCCTTCAGGTACTGCGTCTCCCCTCCAGATGACTGTGTTGCCTCTACTGCGTCACTGCTGCCTCTCTATTTGAAATGTACTCCTAGTCCTCCTGACCAGTTACTGCATCTACCCGTCTCTAGAACTGATCACCAGATTGAAATCACTTAGCTAGCCCTACCCTAGTTATGCGATCTTGATCAAAAGTTTTGTCTCTCTCACAAGCTCGAAAATGCCAAATGCTCAATGTATTTTCCATAGGCCCCTCACCCTCCTTCTTATAATCTTTCGTTGACCCTTCAACGACCAAGATTAAAACATAATCAAGGGCTAATATTAACTGGGAGTTGATCCATGTCTTTATCTAGAATATTCACACTTATTTTAATTAATACCCTTTAATTAATCACTTTCCCTAAGTTTAGACTTAGGGAAACATTTAAAAACGATTAATTAATTTACTTAAACCATCTCTAAGTGGAATTTTTCAAAATCCTTTCTGGGTATTATGGAATACATGTGCCTTATCCTATATACAAAATTATAAGGATAGAGAACATCTGATACTACCATAAATCGACACCCCCATGAGGGTGCATGTGAAAAAAAAAGAATATAGGAGATAGGGGAGCCCATCAAGAATCGACAACTCACTAGACTATCTTAGTTGTAGGAGGTGTTGGCCAAGGTTGTGAGAGGTCGCAATTCATCATCTAACATTTGACGATGCCCACAAAGAGTTGATTGGACTTCTTAATCCATTAAAAGGACCATGCCTTACACATTAGGATGATCATCCATGCTAACATTGTTTCTATCTCTTGGGTACATAATACATCCTTCAACCAATCTTGGAGATGAATTTGGAGGTATTTGGTTCGGGAATTAAAGTCACTTGGAAGGATAACTTCCCTAGTCACATAATATTGGGTGATACTGAAATACAAATATACAAAGGGATCTTTTTTAGAGTCATGAATAACAAACGACAAAATTGATAGATGGAAGTACAAAATTGCAATGTAAATGTCCATGGGTAGTGGGGAGACACCTCTAACTCGAACTCATTTGTTTTCACCAAAGATACCTTGCTTTGTGTTGGAAAAATGTAACTATTGTTAGTCTTCATAATGAAAGAAAATATATTAATAAATTAATTTTCTTTTTTATTCATATCCAAGCATGTTCTTCATTGTTTAAACGTAAAAAAGAGTCAAAATAATTTTTTATTGAGTCATGTCACTTTTGACATATTGTAAGAAAAATAAATGAATCTCATTTTTGTCTAAAAGATTCAAAAATTTAAATACGGCCCTCTCTTAGTCAAAGTCGGCCTGTGAGGTTGTTTTATACCTCATGGACAACTCTATATATAACTGGAACTTTGACCCATTGGATCCATTAATTTTTAAACAAGACAAGCCAAATTTTGTGATCATAAGAAGGAAGAATAAGCCAAAGTTGAGAATAAACAAGGAGAGTAAAAGAAAAAGAAGATTGAACCCTAACTCTAATTCACTACAATCACACATGCAAGTATCTTGAAGTTCTGCGACAAGGTTGAGAAGATATGAAGTATCCTGTAGTTTTTACCTAGGTCGAAAATATGAGTTTCTTGAAGTTTGTGAGAAGGTCGAGACCTTGGTAGCTGAAGTAAAGCTTGATGAAGGTTGATTATATTTTGAGTAGAACAAAAAAAGTTGACTATATTATACTTTCACTTCAGAGGGGGGCTGGCGTGGAAACTTTAAGTAAGTTTTTTGCCTTGGGTTGGATATCTCATTTTGAATTGATTCAATAAGAATAGGATTGTTGGGTTTTCCCCTTCTAAAGGGTTTTTCCTTGGCTCGAAAGCATAAATCTATGTATCTCTTACTTCTTTGTGATATTTGAAGAATATTTTGTCCAATTTTTTGTTGAAGAAGAAACAATAACTAATATAAGAAATAATATTAACTCTCACAAGTAATTACCAAGTAAGAAAATCTACTTTCCCTTTGATTTTCTAACATGGTATTAGTGCTAAGGTGAAGAGGAGACACTCTTACAAGGCAGTGACAAGAATATCATCATTGTAGCAATTGAAGAAGGTCATCATTTTAGTAGCCATAACTGAAGATACCTTTCGAAAACAACTCACCTCCAAGTTATTATGTCTAATCCAATGGAATTTATGTGCAAGGAAAGAAATAAGCTAGAAGGAGCATCCAATTTCAAAGCATGGAAAAAGATAAATTACGTAGTCCTTAGAGATAATGTTGTTATGAAATTCGTTCAAGGGAAGCTTATATTACCAAATAAATAGAATGCTCAAGAAATGGGAAAATATGAAAAATGGGAGATTAAGGCTCAAAGAACTAACTTTGTCCATCAAGGATCACCTTATCACTTATGTATAAGAATTATCAACATCTAAATAAGTCTATGATACCTTTGTAAAATTATACTATGTCACTACAACAGGTCACATGATAGCCCTAAAAACACAACTATATCAGTCAAAGAAGGAAAAACAAGACATTATAGATTCTTATTTCATGAAGATATCAAAAATTAATGATCAACTTCAAAAAACTCATGAGAAAATATATGATTCAGAACTAATTATAATGGAAATCAATGCATTACCTAAGGAGTGAGATGGATTTGCAAGAAGTATCTGTGCAAGAAAATAAGCTCCATCATTTGAATAATTATGGGCTCAATGTTCAATAGAATAATCCAAAATAAATGCTAGAGTTGATTCTCAACTTGTCAATAAAACCTCTCAAGATTTTGCAGCTAAATCAAAGAAGAATTTTGACAAGAAGCAAAAAAAATAAAATTAGAGAGACATTCCCAAAGTCCAATCCTTTGGTTGTCATGAATATGTACACTACAAAATAGATTGTCCTAAGAAACCTAAGAAAAATCAAAGGAAGGAAATTTCTAAATCATTAACATCTAAGGATGAAGAGCCTTCAAAGAAACAGAAGGAAGATCCTAGAGATCTTTACTATAGAGAATTCAAGGAATTTATGACTGGTGTATCATTCACCATATTTGTAACATAAATATTAGAAGATATTATATAATGTGTAAATGAAACTTGAAGATGTGTTTAAAAGGATATTTAACTACCTCACCAGAATTAGTGGAAAGAGGGAGGAGTAGAAAACTTAGTTTATAAAATCAACCCTAGTAGTACGAGAGCATCTAAAGTAGATGCAAAACTAAAGTAATCAATGAAGAAGGAAGAAGTTTGTTTGAATATATTTCTATGATTAAACTTGAGGATGAATTTGGAAACAAGTTATGTGGTGGAAAAGACCTCTGAAATAAGGTTGAGTCTATGTGCACTCTTGTAGGAGGACCGAGGGTTTTTTAGTCCTCATTTGGAGGGGTCGAAAGGCTAGAAACAATTCCATATTAGTCCTCAAGAGGAAGAAAATGTAGAAATTATACAACATATATGTATATAATGGATTCAAACCGATCTAACAATTTACTAAAGCTAGATACTGAATCGCCTCTACAAATCACTTGCGGAAATTAAGCACAATCGCCAATCACATGAAGCAAAGAAAGAATCAAATCAAACCACAACACAGATATTTTCCTAGGGAAAGCTTGCTGCTCAAAACCCCACTATCTTCTATTGTATATTCAGCATGGATACATGAAACAAATACAATTCCCTCTCCTCATAAGAGTCTCCAACACTCAACTATTTGTCTCACACTGTCCTTGACAAAACTGACCAATACTTACCATTTTCAACCTCTCAATAGCCTGCCTTGCTCATGCAAATCATGAGGAATGCAATCCATAAAGAATAGGAATTTTGGCATTCCTTAACTTCACAAGTATCATGGGCAATCTAATGGGTGTTTGGTTGCATGGGTGCAACCCAATAATCCTACAATTGATATTTAAAATCCCTTTCACCTTTGTCTCAACTGGGTCTCCACTAGAACTGACATGCATGCAGCTAGTAATAGTAAATCATCAGTTGCATGTTAGATCACTGATTGTGAATTAAATAATATTTAATTCACTTGATCTCTCACTAGTGCAACAACAAGTTACAACTATTACAACTGACTTTAACTCACTTAACTGAGTTAACTAATTACAACATGCATTAACTAATGCACCAAGTGCACTTCGAACTCTGTTACAACTAGAATTACTCTGCGTGCCTCACCAACCACCCTCAACTCGAAATTCATGAGCTAAATGAGTTTATCACACTTAGTTAGCTATTAAAAGTGATTTTGAGATAATATTACATTTTAATTTCCATTTTAATTAAGGGAAGATTAAAATATACATGCGCCAAATTTAGCCCACACCAGTGTAGGTGTCGCTAAGACCTCCTGGTCCCACACTATAGTAGGTACTGCTTGGACCTCCTGGTCCCACACTAGTGTAGGTGTTGTAATTTCTTGTTGGAATTCAACACTCCCTATCAACAAGAAAGTGATTATCCTTCACCTTGATCCTGCCTCTATGGTATTTGAATTTTCTCCTGGTGAGCGCCTTCGTCATAATATTTGCATTTTGATCTTTAGTGGGAATGTACTGAAGTAGCATTATATGCCTCTGCACAAAATCTCTGAGATGGTGCTACTGAATTTCTATGTGCTTGGACCTATCATGAAACACAGGATTAACCGAGATTTTAATGCAAAGCTTGTTATCACAATGTATCATTGTCGAATCCATCTGAGAACCAAACAAACCAACGAGGATCTTTCTCATGCAGATGGCCTCACATGCAGCTTGACTTGCTACCATGTAATCTGCCTCCGCTGAACTGAGTGTCATAGATTGTTGTTTCCTACTGTACCTGGAAATTACTTTCGATCCTATGCTGAAGATCTCTCCTGATGTGCGCTTTCTGTCAGATGGGTTGCCTACCCAATTTGCATCCATGAAGCCTTGAAGCTCCACTCCCTCTGTCCGTTTGTACCATAAACCATACTCAATTGTGCCCCGGAGATATCTCAAGACATGCTTCCCCACCTTCCAAAAGAGCTTGGTCGGCTTAACCATAGCTTGACTCAGCTGGTTAACTACGTAGAAAATGTTTGGTGTGGTGTTCACTAAGTACATCAGTGAACCTACTAATTGTCTATAGACAGTAGCATCCACTACTTCTCCAGAAGTAGCATCCTCTTTCCTCCAGTTTCTTGGAAGAGGAGTGTCCATGGGTTTACAACTCTCCATGTGAAACTTACCTAGTATCTCTTTGGCTACTTGCCTTGAGAAACCAAAATTTCACCATCCTGATATCATATTTCCAAACCAAGGAAATAATGAAGGAGTCCCATGTCCTTCATTTCGAACTCCCTTGCAAGATCCTCCTTGCATGAGTGTATCATCTGCTCATCACCTGTCAAAATTAGATCATCAACATAAAGTACGATAATCAAGAGCTTACCATCAACCACAATCTGGTACAGGCTTGCATCTGCTTCACTTTTGGTGAAGCCCAACCCGATGAAATAGTTGTCAATTCAAGTGTACCAAGCACGAGGTGCTTACTTCAATCCATATAGTTCTCTCTTGATTCGGCACACATGCGACTCACTGTCGAAGATCTCGGAACCTTCTGGTTGCTCTATGTACACTTCTTCCTCAATAACTCCATTGAGAAACACAGTTTCCACATCCATCCGATGAATGCGCCACCCCATCTGCACTGAGAGTGCAAGGATAGATCTAATGGAAGAGTACCTCGCGACTGGTGTGAAATTCTCAACATAGTCGATTCTCTCAATCTGTGAGAATCCCCGGGCCAAAAATCTGGAATTGTACTTCTCCACACTCCCATCAGAAGCTTTCTTCACCTTGTAGATCCATCTAGATCCAACCACTGATTTGTCGATCGGTCTTGGGACTACCTCCCATGCACAGTTCTTGACGATGGAGTCATACTCCTCTACCATAGCATCAACCCAAGTTGGTTGATGCACTACTTCCTGAAAGGAATATGGTTTTTCCACAATACACTTTCTCATAAGAGCCATGTATCCAGTAAACCTGTCACGAGACTGTCTCTGTCTGCACAGTGAAGTAGGGGCTCCTGCATTCTTTGTTGCATCAAGTCTCAATCTATCAGCTTCCGTGGTGCGCCTTCTCCCATTTCTGGTGGATGGCTCTGCATGGGTGTTTTCTGCCACTCCATGATCGTTCGCATGTGGTTGCTCCACATCTTGAGGCTCATCCTTTGGAACCAAGAGCTCCTCCTCTACATGCAAATCCAAATCCCTCTCAAGGGACAATCGCATGGCTTTCTCCTCATCAAATTTTATATCCCATCACACAACATTCATTCTGTTGTTTGGAAAATACACCCGATAGTTGTGGGGAGTTTCATTGTACCCCACAAATATTCCAATCTTAGTTGTTGGTTCCAGCTTCTTCCTGGCGTCTTTGGTCACATGCACATAAACAGATGAGCCAAAAATCTTAAATTGTGAAACATGAGGTTTCTTACCAGTAAAATCCTCTTCTGGTGTACTCGTGCCAATTATCCTATGAGGACAATGGTTCTATAAAAATACCTCTATGTTGCATGCCTTCGCCAACAGATGAAACGATACACCCTAATCATGCAACATCATTGATGCTACACCCACAATCGTTCTGTTCTTTCTCTCTACGACCCCATTCTGCTGTGGGTTATGAGGCGCAATCAGTTCTCTCTGCATTCCTTCTTTGATGCAGAATTTCTTGAATTCATTGGAGATTTACTCACCACCATTGTCACTCCTATGAGCCTTCGCTTGCGTTCCCATGTCTTTCTCCACCAATGCTTTGAACTCAAGAAACTTTGAGAACGCATGATATTTCTTCTCCATGAAGTAGATCCAACACTTATGAGAAAAGTCATCAACAAATATCACATAGTACTTATGCTTTGTTGTTGAAGCAAGATAATGGTCCACACATGTCTGAGTGAACTCTCTCAAGGATTTTCGAAGCTCGGTTCTCCTTCTCATGAAAGGTGGCCTTTGCATACTTCCCCATAGTACCGTCCCTTGCATGTGTTTGATTGTGCAAGTGTACCCTTGGGAAGTCCGTTAGAAATCTATTGCATGACTTTCAAGGTTCTCTGGTGTAGATGGCCCAATATTCTGTGCCATAACTCACCCTCATCTCGGCTCACCACTTTGTTTGCCTTGCCCATCAATGTTGTGCAGCCATCTACATAAAGTATAGAGATTCTTAACTATAATCCCTACCTTCTTGGCTTGTCTTGTTGTTTTGTGTCGCAAGAAAGATTTTCCTATCCTCATAGACTCTATTGCAACCGAGACTAATTTTTTCTTCAAGCCTGGTACATGCATTACATATTTTAATTGAAATGGTTTGCCTGACTGTATTTGGAAGGTTGGTACCAATCATGGTAGCATTGTACTGCTCCTCATCACCCATTTCAATATGCATCTGGAGGTCCTTCTCCTCCAAGCTATTGAAAAATTTCCTTGTCTCCCATCATGTGAAAGGAAGCACCACTATCAAAATACCACACTGATCCCATTGCACTTGACAGCATGCATGCAATGAGCGAGAAGTCCAGTTCAAATTGCGAGGCCAAAGCCTCACCAGTTGCAGATCATGAAGCCTTCTTATTCTTCTTCTTTTGTGGACATTTAGTGTCATAATGTCCATGCTCGTGACAGTGAAAATAGTTCACACTAGACATCTCGCGCTTCTTGCCATTTTTACCAGACTCGGATTTGGAATGGAATTTATTTCCTTTCCCCTTATTCACCTTGGAAGCCAAAACACAATCTTCTTCATCTTCATTCTTAGATGAAGATCCATATCTGGTATTCCGTCTGAACTCTTCTTGCACCAAATCCGACCAAAGTCGTTCCTAATCTGGTAGCTTTTCCTTTCCATTGACAAAGTCCTGATAACTATGCAAACTCTTGGGAAGTCCTAAAAGAGCTAGGCTCACCAAATCATCATCAGCAATAGTAATTCCAACGCTCCCAAGCTCATCCCGACATTGGACAAACTTTGTTAGATATTTTGGCGTAGAGTCGCCTTTCTCCATTTTGATCTTCCTGAGTTTATCCTTCAGTGCCAATTTCCTATGGTCACTACTACTCGGAAATAGATATGTCAAATATTTCCACATCGCATATGGTGTCTCTTTGCCATGAAGACTTGATAAAATGTGGTCTATTACACTCTCCAGCAAGATCCTCCTCGCCTTTACAGCTTTCTTTTGCCATGCATCAAGATTTACAGCATCTTTCATAGCGGGTTTGGGAACATCATTGTCAATGAATTCCTTCAAGCCATTGTCTTTGAGTACTGCCTCCATCCTGTCTTTCCAAGAAATATATTTAGAGTTTCCCTCGAGTGCATACTCCAATCTCAAGCCATTGAAAGCCATTTCGATCTTGAATCACCTGTAGCACCAATAAAGTCTTCTACAAATTCGAATTATATTCAGTCACAAACTCAACTTCTTCTTTACTGCAGTAATTTCCTGTGCTCTGATACCATGTAGAAATTATACAACATATATGTATATCATGGATTCAAACTAATATTTCAATGTACTAAAGCTAGATATTGAATCTCTTCTACAAATTACTTGCAGAAATTAAACACAATCACCAATCACATGAAGCAAAAAAAGAATCAAATCAAACCACAACACAGATATTTTCTCGGGGAAATCTTGTTGCTCAAAACCCCACTATCTTATATTGTATATTCAGCATGGATACATGAAACAAATACAATTCCCTCTCCTCACAAGAGTCTCCAACACTTAGCTATCTGTCTCACACTGTCTTTGACAAAAACTGACCAATACTTACCCAATTTTCAGCCTCTTAATAGCCTGCTTTGTTGACGCAATTCATAAGGAATGAAATCCGTAAAGAATCGGAATTTTGGCCTTCCTTAACTGCGCAAGTATCATGGGAAATCCAATGGGTGTTTGGTTGAATGGGTGCAACCCAATAATCCTACAAATGATAGTTAACATCCCTTTCACCTTTGTCTCAACTGGGTCTCCACTAGAACTAACATGCATGCAACTAATAATATTAAATCATCAGTTTCATGTTAGATCACTGATTGTGAACTAAATAATCTTTAATTCACTTGATCTCTCACTAGTGAAACAACCAATTACAACTAGCACAACTGACTTTAACTCACTTAACTGAGTTAAATGATTACAACATGCATTAACTAGTGCACCAACTGCACTTCGAACTCTGTTACAACTAGAATTACTCTGCATGCCTCACCAACTACCCTCAACTTGAAATTCATGAGCTAACTGAGTTTATCACACTCAGTTAACTATTACAAGTGATTTTGAGATAAGGTTACATTTTAATGTCCATTTTAATTAAGGGAAAATTAAAATATACATGCACCAAATTTAGCCCACACCAATGTAGGTGCTATTAAAACCTCCTGGTCCCACACTAGTGTAGGTTCTACTTGGACCTCCTGGTCCCACACTAGTGTAGGTGCTACTTGGACCTCCTAGTCCCACACTAGTGTAGGTGCTGCAATTTCTTGTTGGACT